>NIPM01000054.1:291292-465445 GCA_002738285.1 Holacanthella duospinosa | reverse complement strand
TTAAAATAGTCCATAAGAGGTGCATGTATTTTACCATCTTTCATTTTACGCCCGGCTTCTTGTATGACATGTTTCGCAAGCATAAGTCGAGTTGTCAGAGTGGAGATTAAGAAACTGGAAACAGTTTGCTTGTTTTTGAGTTCTTCAAAATCTTCCTCGTGATCTTCTATTTGTTGAACAATTTTGTCAATGTTTCGTTTTAGATTGTCAATGTCTGTTTCCATAAAGTCCAATCTTGTTTCTAATTCTTCTGCTTTCTTCCTTTGTTCTGCGATCACATCATTCAAAGAATTTATTTTCACAGTGTTCACTATTGAAACTGCAGTTGCAGATATTCCGATTGAAGCTATTATTGTTGCTACAATCAAGCCAATTGTGAGTGACACGATGAAGCGTTTCGAGCGAGTCAAGATATTCCGGTTGTAATCTAGTGGGCAAATTTTTGTAATTTCCTCGAGAAATAATTCATTGTACATTATTTCACACTGTTGCTGAGTGTTGGCGACTAAGTCCCGGTGAATTATAGCTTTGCTGATAGGTTGACAAGGGTTGATGAATTTGATGTTGAGCATTACCCTATAGCTTCCTTGGGTAATCGGCGTTGAGGTGGATCTCCAAAGGACTCCTTGGGTAGTTTGAAGAATCATCGCTGAGCAGGGTTGCATAATGCCTAATATCAACATTAGAAGAGCACATAGATTTGTAATCCTTGAAGTCTTGTATCCTTTTTCGGGCTTTGTAAATTGCGTATTATCTAGAGGGTCTCCTTCTAAGTCTTTCATTCCAAGAGCCTTGCGCATTTCTTTAAATTTTTCTTTTGGTAGCGGCTTAGTAAGAATGTCAGCGGTTTGGAACTGTGTTGGGATATATTGAACTTCGATCTTCTTCTCTTGGATCACTTGCCTGATGAAGTGAAACCGCACGTCGATGTGTTTCGACCTGTTGTGAAACTCAGGGTTGTATGCAAGCCTGATTGCACTCTGGTTGTCAACACGAACGGGGGTGGGAAAGGTTTGAGGTATACCTAGTTCACACATGAAGTTCCTGAGCCAGATTGCTTCTTAGTTCCAACTGCGAGAGCGACGTACTCCGCCTCTGTTGAGGATACTGTTACACTTTTCTGTTTCTGGCTAATCCAGGAGATCAACGACGACCCCAATAGAAATGCGACACCACTTGTGGATTTCCGGTCTGTAGTGTCACCAGCATNACTTTTCTGTTTCTGGCTAATCCAGGAGATCAACGACGACCCCAATAGAAATGCGACACGACTTGTGGATTTCCGGTCTGTAGTGTCACCAGCATAGTCGGAATCTGTGAAGCCGACTAATTCAAGCTGGACANAGTCATTGGTTCAAAGTATTATTTAAAAAAAAAAGGAAGACATTCTAAATTCTAAAAGCGACTAAATCCTTGATAAGTCATGAACTCGTGATTGGTTTTCTTCCACACTCCCCCTCAATCTTGAGTTCCCAAGCTTTCCATTGGAATCACTTCCGGTTGGGCAATGACCGAAATCTTGATCTTGCGATTTCTGATGTACATGTAGATCAGTAGGATGACCAACAAAATTACGATAACAGTAAGAGCTACAGTTGTCCATGTCAAGGGATGATNCATGTAGATCAGTAGGATGACCAACAAAATTACGATAACAGTAAGAGCTACAGTTGTCCATGTCAAGGGATGATCTGCTGCTGATTGAGGTTTGTGGCTTTTCTGCTCGTGGAAATGATTGTGTTTTAATCCGGAGATATTCAATTGAGGTTCGAAATGCCAATTTGTCTTAAGTGTAAACAGTGGATCCACCTTTTCTTGATGTTCAAGATGAACAGTTGATCCATCAAATTTCAAATCGTTGATTTTGAAAGAAGCGGTAATTGGCAATATGAAAACGCTGTCTGGACAGTTTTCAGTTTTTCCATCAATGTTTAACAGGCTCCCTGGACAGTAGATGTAGTTGGATCCATAGTGAGGTTTCACTTGGATGAAATCAGATTCGTCTCCTGAGTGGGATTTGGCGCAACTCTCCAAGGTAAAGTATTTTGTCTCGTTTGGCATCTTTGACTGTGGAAGACATCCAGAGGTGGGAAACAGGATCGTATCATGACTTGCCTGGGGTCTTATGTTGATCCCTGTGACACAAGCTTCTTGTTCTGAGATGATGGCATTTCGTGGTCCAGTATAGGATACCTTGCATGTCTTGTCTCCCTCCTTTATNTTGCCTGGGGTCTTATGTTGATCCCTGTGACACAAGCTTCTTGTTCTGAGATGATGGCATTTCGTGGTCCAGTATAGGATACCTTGCATGTCTTGTCTCCCTCCTTTATTATGAGCTCGAAGGGGTCGGCTTCTACCAATTTGAGATTTTGTTGATGACTGGAACGTCAAAATCTAGAAATAACTCGTCTCGTCTTGAGGTGAGGATACAAGATCTAGATTTTGCTAGAGAAATTGGACAGTCGTCCAAACATGGTAAAGAAAAATTAAAATAGTCCATAAGAGGTGCATGTATTTTACCATCTTTCATTTTACGCCCGGCTTCTTGTATGACATGTTTCGCAAGCATAAGTCGAGTTGTCAGAGTGGAGATTAAGAAACTGGAAACAGTTTGCTTGTTTTTGAGTTCTTCAAAATCTTCCTCGTGATCTTCTATTTGTTGAACAATTTTGTCAATGTTTCGTTTTAGATTGTCAATGTCTGTTTCCATAAAGTCCAATCTTGTTTCTAATTCTTCTGCTTTCTTCCTTTGTTCTGCGATCACATCATTCAAAGAATTTATTTTCACAGTGTTCACTATTGAAACTGCAGTTGCAGATATTCCGATTGAAGCTATTATTGTTGCTACAATCAAGCCAATTGTGAGTGACACGATGAAGCGTTTCGAGCGAGTCAAGATATTCCGGTTGTAATCTAGTGGGCAAATTTTTGTAATTTCCTCGAGAAATAATTCATTGTACATTATTTCACACTGTTGCTGAGTGTTGGCGACTAAGTCCCGGTGAATTATAGCTTTGCTGATAGGTTGACAAGGGTTGATGAATTTGATGTTGAGCATTACCCTATAGCTTCCTTGGGTAATCGGCGTTGAGGTGGATCTCCAAAGGACTCCTTGGGTAGTTTGAAGAATCATCGCTGAGCAGGGTTGCATAATGCCTAATATCAACATTAGAAGAGCACATAGATTTGTAATCCTTGAAGTCTTGTATCCTTTTTCGGGCTTTGTAAATTGCGTATTATCTAGAGGGTCTCCTTCTAAGTCTTTCATTCCAAGAGCCTTGCGCATTTCTTTAAATTTTTCTTTTGGTAGCGGCTTAGTAAGAATGTCAGCGGTTTGGAACTGTGTTGGGATATATTGAACTTCGATCTTCTTCTCTTGGATCACTTGCCTGATGAAGTGAAACCGCACGTCGATGTGTTTCGACCTGTTGTGAAACTCAGGGTTGTATGCAAGCCTGATTGCACTCTGGTTGTCAACACGAACGGGGGTGGGAAAGGTTTGAGGTATACCTAGTTCACACATGAAGTTCCTGAGCCAGATTGCTTCTTAGTTCCAACTGCGAGAGCGACGTACTCCGCCTCTGTTGAGGATACTGTTACAATTTTCTGTTTCTGGCTAATCCAGGAGATCAACGACGACCCCAATAGAAATGCGACACCACTTGTGGATTTCCGGTCTGTAGTGTCACCAGCATAGTCGGAATCTGTGAAGCCGACTAATTCAAGCTGGACATTTGATTTGTATTCTAAGCCACAAGTCATAGTTTCCTTTAAGTACCGAACGATTTGTTTCCCCGCCTTCCAATGTGACTCGTCATAGTCAGAGACAAATTGAGAAAGCTTGGCGACAGCGTATGAGATGTCGGGTCTTGTCGTACGAGATATGAAGAGCAGAGAACCGATGAGTTCTCTGAAAGGTAAGTCCTTGTCATGTTTCTTTGCCTTCTGGAGAGCTGTATTTGGCTGCATTGGTATGAGGGCTCCTTTACAGTCGGACATGTTGAAATCTTCTATTAGTTTTCTTATCAAACTAGTTTGTGAGAGTGTAATGGTACCCGTTATCTCTTCTCGGTGAATTTCAAGTCCCACAAAGTGTGTAGGTTTAGATACTTTGATTTCAAAATTCTTTTTGATCTTTTCCAATACGTCATCCACAGCCCACTTGTCTGGTGAACACACTAGTCCATCATCAACGTAGAGTAAGATGATCACTTTTGCTCCTTCGATTGATCCGATGTAAACGCTTGGGTCGCTTGAAGTTGGAAGCATATGATGCTTAGCCAGAAATTTTTCAAATGTGCTGTTCCAGCACTTGGGGGCTTGCTTCAAGCCATAGAAACTTTTGCGTAGAAGACATACATATCCTGGTTGTAAATTCAGACCTTCTGGGGGTTGCATGTACAGAGTTTCATCCAGCTTTCCATGGAGGAAAGCTGTCGCCACGTCAAATTGTATAACGAAGTAGTTCTTCGCGGCAGCGATGGCTAGAACAAGTCGAATGGACTCAAATCTGCAAACGGGTGAAAAGGTGTCACCATAGTCGACTCCATATTTTTGACGAAAGCCTCGTGTTACTAGTCTTGCTTTGAACCTGTCTATTGTTCCGTCCAAGTTGAGTTTCTTTTTAAAAATCCACTTGCTGTCCAAAATGTTCACATTTGGCGGGGGTTTGAGTAACTCTCAAGTTCCGTTTTTCTTGTGGCTTTGTAATTCTGATTTGATTGCTTGTTTCCAATCTGCTGAATCCATTGAAGACAAAGCCTGTTCCATTGAGTGAGGATCTTCAGAAATTATTGCAGCATTGGCTTTGTAAGTGAGGCGATCTGGAACTCGAAGGGATGAGCGAGGTCGCAGTTCTCGCTCTGGCTTATCTTGTTTTGTTCCAGTTTTTCTTGGCAACTTAACAACTGAGGAGCCTTGCTTATGTATTTTTGCTTTGAAGTTCCCATCTTTGGTTTTTATCAGAATCGTCATTTCTTGAGGTGCAGAGACTTTTGACCCATCGTCTAGCTGAACCTCATTTCTTGGTTCTTCTTCTGGAACAGTATCTGGAGTTATCGTTTCGGCATCTGAAGAGCCTGACTCTTCCGTATATGTTGGGGTATCATCATCTTCTTCTACATCATCAATGTTTTCTTCAGCTTCCTCTTGGAATGAGTAGTAGTTCTCTTCTTCACCTTCCTCAAATGTGACATTCCTAGCGACAACTATAGAACGGTTTCCTGGATTAAATAAACGATAATGATTAGAGTTTCGATCATAACCAACTAGGATCATTTTGGTTGCCTTAGGGTCCCACACTTTTCGTCGCTCCTTAGGCACCTGAGCAAATGCGACGCAACCAAAAATACGGAGATGTCGAAGTGAAGGCTTTTTCTTAAAAATTCTTTGGAGAGGTGTCACATCTGGGCTTTGAGAGTTCACGAGCCGATTGTGAATGTAAACTGATGTAGAAATTGCTTCAGCCCAAAGGAACTGTGGTAGGCCAGAGTGTAGCATCATAGCTCGAGCGGTGTCTTTGATGGTCCGCATTTCCCTTTCTATTTTGCCATTGGATTCAGGGCAATACGGTGATGACGTTTGGTGAATAATTCCGTGTTTCGCAAAATACTCTCTGAGAAATTGATTTGTGAATTCAGTCCCGTTGTCTGATTTAAAGATTTTCACTTTGTGTTCTGTCTGAGTTTCGATCATTCTGATGAAATTCTGAATGCATTCTGTTGTCTGGTCCTTGGTTTTGAGGAAATATGCAGCTCGGAAACTGGTGGCTTCATCTTTGAGGAGCAAGAACAGATTTGACCCGCCGAGTGACTCTGTGGGCATTTTGCCCGACAAATCTCCATGTATAACTTCACCAGGTTGCCGTATAGTTTTTGTTATAATGGGTGGAAATGATTTTCGACATTCCTTGCCGAAATGACAAGCGTCACAAGTGATTTTACCTTCTACATCTTGAAGAGATAATCCTTCGATCGCTTCCTTTTTGATGGATTCCTGAATATATTTCATGTTAATATGGGCCATCCTTTCATGCCATAATTTTGTTGTGGATACCCGAGATCCCAAAGCTGAGACATTAATAGGCTTGAATTTCATAACGTACATACCATTCAGAAAGTCAGCTTCTGGTCCTGAAGCACCATTTTTGTCATAAAATATTGTACCTACTGAATCCCTGACGATTTTGTATCCTTTCGTCGCAAGCGTGCCTTCAGAGAATAAGTTTATAGCACCTGGAATATATATAACTTTAGATAACGAACATACTGTCCAATTTCCTTGTATATAAGCTTGAAGCTGAACAGTTCCTTCTCCGACTGCCTTGACTTCGCTTTGATCAGTTAGCGAAACCGATCTTGGAGTTGAGAACACTGTATAGTCAAGGAACCACCATTTTTGTCCGGTGACATGCTGTGTGGCGCCAGAGTCACTGATCCACGATGTCTTTGGGTCATTCATCAAATCACTATTAACCATAAAAGCATTTGGCACATGAGTGGTTTTGTTCTGGGAGATACTCCGTTGAGATGTTCTAGGTTCAGTCCTATAGGAGGAATTACGACGTGAATTTTGGTGGGTAAATCCTGGATTTTGTCCAACCTGTTCTCGATTATACGTCCTTGGATTTTCTTGATTCTGTCCAACCTGTTCACGAGTATATGTCCTTGAATTTTCTTGATACCTATGAACTCCCTGCTTCCGAGGACCTCGGCACTCAGATTTCCAATGCCCAATTTTTCCACAATTGTGGCATTTTGTCCGTTTCTTCAGATCGTCTATATTTTTAACATTTCTTTCTGTGGAAACCTTTGAGCCACCTGGGGTTGAGTAGGTGTTGGTTCCATACGCGGCAGATTGCTTATTAAAAGGCTTGTCATTTTTCATTTGGACTTGTTCTAAGTCCTCTTTCCTAAGCCTAGCCAAAAGCATTGTCATTGTCTGCGAACAATCCGGGACACTGTCCCACGATTTTTTGAATGCGAGATATTGTTCATTTGGTAATGAAGAAACAATTTTAGTAATTACCGTACTGTCGTCAATGTTTACTTCCATTTCATTGAGTGCGCGTGCTAAGTCCTCGATTTCTCTGTACGTTGTCAAGACGGATTGATCCTTCTCCATCCCATAGTTGAAAAACTGAGCAAGGGTGTGCTGTTTATTCAAGGCACTGGAGTCAGAATTGATTTCCTTCAAATTCTGAAACATTTCCTGGGACGTTTGACAATTATAGATATGAGACGTTTGATTTTTTGTCAAGGCAGGCACTATGATTGCCTGAGCCTTGATATCCTTTTTCTCCCAGGCTGATACTTCTGCTGCAACTGTTGGTTTCTGTGCCTCACCACTAACCACATCCCAGACTTCTGCTGCCTTGAGAATGAGGGTTATCTGCAACTTCCACTGCCTAAAATTTGTGTCATCCAAGATGACCACGTGCCTCACGTCACTTACTTTGTTCATGTTTACCTAATTTTAGCGTCCACTTTAAATCTAGCTAACGTTTTACACAAGTTTGGAATAGTGTCACTTTCGATCTGGGCTTTGACCTCTCCTTTGACCTCTCCTTTGACCTCTCCTTTGACCTGTCACTTTTAGTTTCAAAACAAACTTTACACAAGACCTTTAGTCACCGTTACTCCACGGCAGACACCCGGAACACCCTATAACCGATTTCAACCTTCGATCTGAAGGAGTTTTCTGATATAGGTGTCGGATGCCTCGACAGTAGAGATTGGTTGACTGGGAGTGTGGCGTTTGTTTGTTAACTTTCGTAGAAAGTGACTACGTATTAAGGTCAATAGGAAAGTTGAATTGGCACAGCGAATGACGGGTAAATAGAAGAAAGTTGTGGCAATAGCTTTATAGGAGTTTGTGTCAATGCGTTAATAATGCGCTACTCTTTTGTTTGTTACCGTATTTACTAGTCCGGCAGGGCTTGTTTGCTTAGCCTCGATTTCTGCACTTCGTAGAATTTTAAACTGTGATTTGTCCAATTGTTAGAATTTTAGCACTTTTACTTCTCACTATGACTGGATTCCACTTAGTGAGTGAGTTAGGCCTAGTTCTACTATTGTTTTAACCCTACGATTGTGAATTGCAACCACTTGCTACTGCTACCATGTAGAGATATATTAGAAGTTGTCGGATCAAAGTTAGGAAAGTGACTGCAGTTTATTTGAAAAATGAATTCTCAAAATATACATGAGTGTTATTAGATAACAATACGTTGGCCTTTGCATGAGTCATTGGTCCAAAGTATTATTTAAAAAAGGAAGACATTCTAAATTCTAAAAGCGACTAAATCCTTGATGAGTCATGAACTCGTGATTGGTTTTCTTCCACACATGTATTTCATTATCCTCAACGGAAAGTGAGTACATTGCTTTGTTTCAAGCAGGAAAAGAATCAACATGGATTAGAAAAATGAAAGAAGAAATTGGATCAAGGTCAAAAATTGGAATCTGTCTTAACACTGATTCACAAAGTGCCATTAAATTGGCCAAGAACCCAGAATTCCATTGTAAAACTAAAAATATTGATATAAGACACCACTATATAAGAAAACTAATAGAAACAGAAAAAATTAGTCTCAACTACATCCCTGACAAATTACAACTAGCAGACATATTAACAAAGGCAGTGACAAAGGAAAACTTTGTCAAGAAACGAAGTCTCATGCGAATTGGAGAACCTCCACAGGAAAGAAAGAGAAGCATTCTCAAGTATCATGATAGGTCATAAAAAATCAAATATCGTTTGGGCATTAGTACTTTTAACTCTCTTAACAGTAAATGGAACAAACTCCAAACACAAAGAAGGAAGTTCAGTCTTATGGAGAAAAAGCTTTGATCCAGTAATAACTGGATTCAATGCTGCAACAATGAAGACTAAACNGGCAAAGGAAAACTTTGTCAAGAAACGAAGTCTCATGCGAATTGGAGAACCTCCACAGGAAAGAAAGAGTAGCATTCTCAAGTATCATGATAGGTCATAAAAAATCAAATATCGTTTGGGCATTAGTACTTTTAACTCTCTTAACAGTAAATGGAACAAACTCCAAACACAAAGAAGGAAGTTCAGTCTTATGGAGAAAAAGCTTTGATCCAGTAATAACTGGATTCAATGCTGCAACAATGAAGACTAAACTCATGTCACCCTGTAAACTTATTCCACTAGAAAAGATCGACCAAACTATTTCAGGACTAATGATTACTCAACGTGAAAAAGTATATGAGGAAATTTTTCTATCAAATTTAAGAAAGATTTGCCCAAAGAAAAAAGACAAAAATATTGCACGAAATTAAAGGGTCATTTTCTTGGCTGTCGGAATAATTCTTATTGTCGTAATCGCTAGTTCTGGGGTAGGAATGGCAGGATATGCAATATCCAAAACTTTCGAACTAGAAACTAAGCAAAATGAATTAAAGCAAGCTCTGGATGAATTAGAAAGGAAAGTTTATCTTAATGATAAACGAATTGAAGCTCTTCAAAAGGAATTATTAAAAGTAGCTTCATGAATGGACGTACTAGTAAACGACTTCTATTTTTTTAAAGAAGATGTGGTGGAACTACAGTATATCATTTCATATCTAACAAGTAGACTAATGGAAGGAAAGAGAATACTCAGTGAAACCGGAAGAAACTGGAAAAGATCACGCTTAACGCCTGATTTCTATCAATTCTTAAACTTAACATTACCCTGTGAAGACTCCTGTCCAATAGAATATGGAATCTTTCATCAATGTGAAATGACAGACTCAAGAGATGAGATAATATTGGAATTTACTCTCCCAATTAATCCAAATCTCACCAGAGTAGACGCAGATCCATTTAAACTAATATGAAAAATAAGTCTATGACATGTGAATTGAAGGACACAGGACTACTAACTGCTGTAATTTCTGTAGAAGAAGACTTGTTGACAAATGAAAAGAAGATAAAGGAAGAAGCAAGAGATCTGAAGACATTCGAATTTTCAAAGTCTAATGAAACATTGGTCTGGATTGGATTAGGACTTGTGATGTGCATGATAATCATTGGACTCATCATTATCATCATACTCTACTGCAGAAAAAGGAAGGAAAAATTATCAAGTTCCATTATCATCATATCATGGTTTAATGGATAATCCTTTTTAGGTGTGTCCACCATTTGGTGTATTCATACATGGTTACTGTATCGTTTCTGTAATTTTTTTTTAAACTTAAGTATTAACTTAATCTATTGGTTTGGATTTAAAATGGTGTAAAATGTTAAAATTACAAGCTATAGTGAGTAAGAATGAGTAACAATATTGTATAGTTTAGAAAGATTTACAGGTAATTAAATTTGTATTTGATGGCGGCTGACAAAAAGTTGTATAATTGAGTCCACATTCTGGTATGGTCGATGATGAAATTACTTTCTAAGTTTAGAACGTTAAAATTAATTGAGTATTTAGTTCTTATTTCTAAGAGTTGTTCACATGTGAATAAATGAGAGTACGAGTCTGTATCGCCGCATAAGTTACAGCTTTTTACATTGAAAGTTCCTAAGTTTATCCAGTTATTATTTATATATAGTATTGAATAGTTCAGGCGAAACTGCAGAATAGTTCTGACAATATGGTGGGGAAGCAAATGTAGTAGGTAGGGTTCAGTGCCCCACGTCGTTTTTAATATTGAATAGTGAGGAATAGAAGAACTTGAGATGCATTTGTCCATGTCACCTGCTGCGAGTTTCCTTCGTATTTGACCGAGTACTGCGGATCTGTTAAAAATTAGATTTTGTGCAGTTATGTTGGTCAACAACTTTTCAAAGATAGTACCATCAAAGAGCGAGATTACTTGGTGGAACCATGTTGATTTATAATTTGGGTATGAATTATATAGTTTTTTTTGCTCGAGATAAGCTTTCTTAATTAGTGAGTCCGGTTTTGCCTTTGCTATTTTTATGACGAGGGAGTAAGCAAGGTTGGCTATGTTAAATAGCAATGGTAATTTTCCCGTTTCTAGTCATAAAAAAAACTTTGGTGTACTTTTTGGGAGTTTCAGTAGTTTTAAAAAAAAGTTTTGTTGAACTCGTTCCAACGCGTCTGCGTGCCTAACGCCCCATATTGCAGCGGAGTAAAGCGAGGTTGATTGTACAATGGAACTAAAAAGTAGGCTTGCGCTGTATAAATTAAATTTTTTTCTTTTCTGTAGTGACGCTAATACTAATCCCGTTGCTGATAGGCCTTTGTTAACAAAGTAGTTTGTGGTTAGAAAGGAGGATCCAGTGGAAAAGAAAGGAACACCTAGGTATGTGTAGGATTTGACTACTTATAAAGGTATTGATTTCCAATAAAATTTCTCTGCTTTCTTGAGTTTTCCCGTTCTGCTGAAAACCATTATTTTAGTTTTGTCAATATTGACTTCTAGGCCTCTGCTATTGAGAAAATTCGCTGCTGCATCAATCTTAGCTTGTAGGGCTTCTCTAGTTGGCGCAATGAGAACCATATCATCCGCATAAAGTAGAATGTGAATTAACATATCAAAAAGGAAACACCGGCGGCAAGTGTCGAGTAGACTGCCTCTACTATATCTTCTATAAACAAATTAAAAAGGGTTGAACTCAGCGGCTCTCCTTGTAGAACCCCTTTTGAAATTTTAATTTGATCCGACAAATTTTTGTTCGTTCTGGATGTGGCTGCGTTTTTGTAAATGCTTGCTATAGATTTGATGAATTTTTGAGATAAACCCATCGAAATAAAGACCGACCAGAGTTTTGAATGAGCTGGGGAGTCAAAAGCTNCTTTTTGAAATTTTAATTTGATCCGACAAATTGTTGTTCGTTCTTATGGATGTGGCTGCGTTTTTGTAAATGCTTGCTATAGATTTGATGAATTTTTGAGATAAACCCATCGAAATAAGGACCGACCAGAGTTTTGAATGAGCTGGGGAGTCAAAAGCTTGGGCTATGTCGACGAAACAAGTGTATAGTTTGAGGTTATTTGTAATTTGTTTTTGAATAAGTGTAGTGAGGACATAGATATGGTCCGAACATGATTTTCCTTTTTGAAAACCGGCTTGATAGGGTGAAATCTTCTTGTTTCGATCGATCCAATGGTTGAGACGGGTGTTTAGGATTGTAGCATATAGTTTTTCAATTGTGTTTAGAAGTGAAATAGGACGATAGTTCGTTGGGTTGTTGGGGTCTCCTTTTTTTAAAATTGGAATCAGGATTGACTGCCCCCATGAGAAAGCAGGGGCGTGTTGCATCAAAAAACTTTCAAAATAAAACTTTTCAACTTTTCACTTTTCATTTTTGGTAAAGTGAAAGGTAACTCTGTTGCATCAAAATATTTTAGGAACCTTTCCATAACCTAATTTTTTTGAAAAGTGAAAAGTAAATCGTGAAAAGTTTGTTTCGTTGATATTAGTAACAGACACTATTTATATTTACTTTAACCAACAATTATCTTATTCTTTATTTATTTTTATTAATTTAGATTACAAACATTATTTGAAATTTAGAATAAATTTAGGGTTGAAAAAATTTCTGTGTTATGAGTCCATTTATAAATTATTAATTTCATCTTTAATCGCAATTCTTTCCGTTATACTCAACTCGTTCGAAGGAATACAGTTAGAGTTGGCTTGAAAACGATAATGGATTTGTTCTAGCGACAAAGAAGCCAAAGTCACAAAGAAACCTGCTAAGATGTATCAGATTACTATGTACCAATAAACACCGTGGAAGGAGACGTTCATTACCTAAATTGAGAAGAACATTGTTCAAGAGAAATTACAGAAAAAATGACAAAGGTATAATTTTATAATTGACATAATTTTATTTTTATTATTAGAAATGCCTGTCAAAATAGCTATTGAGAAGAAAATGGAAATTTTGANAATTGACATAATTTTATTTTTATTATTAGAAATGCCTGTCAAAATAGCTATTGAGAAGAAAATGGAAATTTTGAGTATGATCGAAGAAAAAACAACATATTCTATTTGGGAAATTTGGGACAGATTTAGAACACAAAGACAAGTTATTGGAATGGAATAAAGTATTAGAAAAGGCCAAATCACTTGAATTAGTATCTGCTGGAAAGGATTACAAATATGTCCGAGATAATTTATATGCAGTGTGGAAAACACGAGCTTTCGTAAGTAAATTTAAAGTTACTGTTTTAGACGTTTAAATGTTTACCATGAATTTAATTTTTTTTTAGCAAAAGAAGGACAACCAAGGAAAAACAGGCACTGGGGGAGGAAAGACTAAACAAATGGATGAATCTGAAACTTTCATAATCGAAAAAATTATTGGCCTAAAATCCCCAGTTGTTCAAGGTCTACCTATTGGTGAAACTGGTCTCCACGTAGCTACCAGTGGAACTCCTACCGATGAAATAGTCGATGAAATGACTGAATTGNTTGGTGAAACTGGTCTCCACGTAGCTACCAGTGGAACTCCTACCGATGAAATAGTCGATGAAATGACTGAATTGCATAATTTTGAGGAAGAAATTGATCCAATCACTCCACCCTCAACTAAAACTCGTAGAAAGGCAAGATAATGTGAATGCGATGAAATTATATTAAAGAAAAGAAAACTTCAGGTAGAAATACTGGACGTTGACTTGTACAAAAAGAAATGTGAATTGATGGAGTTAGAACAAAGACTTCATCTTTCGCCTTCAATTCATACCAAAGATTTGTATGCTTTTGTTTTGTAATAATTTATTGTAGAGATATTATCTTAGAATAGCTCGGAAAAACTAATCTAATTATTACACAAAGCTTGTCTGAATAAACAGTGAATAAAATATTTAAAATTTAAAGCCACAAATATTACTTAGCTGTAATAAAGTAAGGAGTTAGCTGTAGTAAAATAATGGATTATTTGAAATTTTTATTTACATGAAATGAGCTAAAAGCTCCTGTAATCTACCATTATTCTGTAATTGTATTCCGTCACCGTTAATTTCTTCATATTCAGGGACAACTGGTTCTGTCCATTCAAAATCTTCCTTTGTGGCAATGTTATGAAGAACTGCACAGGCCATTATTATTCTTCCAGCGTACATAGGGTTAACCCTTAAATAACGTAGACAAGGGAAGCGATTCTTCAGAATTCCGTACGAGCATTCGACAATTCTTCTTGTAGATTTGTGGGCTGCGTTTAATCGCTGCTCGTGCAATTCGAAGTTGTGATAGACAGGAGTCATTAGCCAATCCTTAACACCGTAAGCTGAATCTCCTAAAAAATATATTGTAGATTTTTTAACCCTAAATGCATTGGACATGAGAAGTAGACATCGGAAACTAGGCATATGCATAGCACATGTGCAGCATGATTGGACATGTGAAGTAGGTATTGGACATGCTACAGTGCGTATTGGACATTAGGGTTTAGACATGCGCAGTACGCATTGGACATGCTCAGTATGTATTGGACATGGGAAGTAGGTATTTAGACATGCACAGTATGTATATAACTAGCTCAGTAGGTATTGGACATGCTCAGTATGTATTGGACATGGGAAGTAGGTATTTGGACATGCGCAGTATGTATTTGACATGCTCAGTAGGTATTGGACATGCGCAATGGGTATTGGACATGCGCAGTAGGCATTGAACATTCGCCATGGGTATTGTAAATGCTTAGTTCGCATTAGACATAAAAGATATCGAATAAATTAATTATGATTAGTCAAATATAGATTTACCAAGAATCACAGCTCCATTGAAGGGTCTCCAGCCATTTTCAAAACGTTCTGAGACATTGGAATTTCGGAGTACCCTTGCGTCATGCACACTTCCAGGCCATCTAGCCGATACATTGTAGAAAACATGATCAGGGCCGCAAATGAACATGGCATTGATGGAGTGTTTCCCATGTCGGTCAACATATGAAGCCTCATTATTTGACGGAGCCTCAATAGGAATCAAAGTTCCGTCCACAAGCCCACAAACACTAGGAAATTCTCCAATTCTTAGAAAATCCATTGCAACATTTTCCATGTTTTCTGGCCACTTGACATATTTTTGGAACATAAAATCGATGATTCCATTGACCACANCAACATTTTCCATGTTTTCTGGCCACTTGACATATTTTTGGAACATAAAATCGATGATTCCATTGACCACACGTCTGAGAGCTCGACAAACTGTAGATTTCTGTAGAAACTGTAGAAACCGTGCATATCATAGGGGTGACGTTGTATGATATTGACTCCCAGATCCCAAGAAATGTAGTGCAGTTAGCAATTGTTGAGAAGGGCTTAATGNTGACGTTGTATGATATTGACTCCCAGATCCCAAGAAATGTAGTGCAGTTAGCAATTGTTGAGAAGGGCTTAATGCTTTATTTCTAGTTGACTTATGACTTAGGACTGCACCAAGTTCTTCCAGAANCAATTGTTGAGAAGGGCTTAATGCTTTATTTCTAGTTGACTTATGACTTAGGACTGCACCAAGTTCTTCCAGAATAAATTCTACCTCATCTTTCCTAAGCCTGAACTTTTCCTTAAACGTAGATCCTTGTATGTTATCATAATTTATTTGAGGCTTACATATTTTCTTCTTTCTTGGCTCTAAGTTATCTTCATCTGACTCGTCACTCGAATAATAGTTTTCNGCGTTAATGAACATGTCTTTTGTTGCTCTATGATTTTGACCCTTATTGAAATTTCCCACTCTTGCGTTAAAATCACCCATTATAATGACTTTTTTGTTCTGCTCTAGAAGAGATGTAATTCGGTCAAATAGTTGGGAAAGCAACACTTNTCCCATTATAATGACTTTTTTGTTCTGCTCTAGAAGAGATGTAATTCGGTCAAATAGTTGGGAAAGCAACACTTGTCAGTTGGCGGCAGGTGACATGTAAGTGAAAAAAATAAATAGATTGTTATTTTTTATGTTAATTAGAATGAAGTAGTTACTCTGTTCTAAGATTTGTATAATTAAATCCTTAGACCATCCCAAAATGAAACCTCCATACGGTCTGCCTTTTTTTCCTTTCATAGCCTCAATTGTATGTGTGTGATATTTATGCGTTTGCTTCCCCATCCACTTATCGGTAACCCAGGTTTCTGCAAAACAAAATATATTTGGATCAATCTCTTCAAAGTCAGACCAAAATTTCATTGTATGTCTCCTTAAACCAGATACATTGTAAAAATAATTTTGATTTGCTCAGACCATGGATGAGGAGGTTGTATGATCGTTTCGGGAGACATATTATTTTGGGTTGATTGTCATATCTGGTCGTGGTGTGATTTCTGCTTCGTCAGCCATCTATCTTGTAGTCTGGCTCTTGTATTTGGGCATAAGTCATCTTTGAAATACACCGACTGGAGACCTTTAGGTAGTGATGTGCTCATTTATTTGATGAGGTCTTTATCTCTCATCGATAAAAGTTTGATTTTGATCGGTCGAGTTTNGGAGACCTTTAGGTAGTGATGTGCTCATTTATTTGATGAGGTCTTTATCTCTCATCGATAAAAGTTTGATTTTGATCGGTCGAGTTTTTCTTGGATCCCGTTTTCCGGTCCGGAAAGCTTCTTTTTCTTTTTTTCTTTCCAGTGTTCTTTTCAACAAATGATTCGACTAACAAGTGAAGCAAGTGAGGATCATCTGTGTCTTTTTCTTCCCAACCCATAATTATCAAGTTTTGTTTTCGCAGCTCGTCTGTTAGTTTGTCATCCTGTTGATAAAGTTTGCTTACATCGTCCTTGACTTGATTTTCAATTGTTTTGATTTTGTGGTAATTATTATTTGTTTCAAGCTCTAACTTTTCGATACGGTGTTCCATTAATCCCAGTCTCTTGTCAACAGCTGTTAGGGTACGATTCATTTTGTTTTGTAGCTCAATCGATTGCATTTGTGTGGCGATTAATTCTCTCGCCCACTTCGGTAGGGCATCGTCGCCTGTGGATTGTCTCTGGCGTTTTCTAGTTGGTGGTTCTTCATTCTCTGGTGTGGAGTTAAATCCAGATGATTTTCTTGAAGTCATGTCTGGAGTTCTTGATATAGGCATAACAGATTTCAAGGCTGGGTCTAGATAGACACATATAGGGTGCCAGTATCCTTTATACCAATACAAGGAGCCAAAAGATAGTAACGTAGGGTCTAGCATATACTAGCCCGGTAAGGAACTTACTTTTAAGACATCCATTGTTTTTACTGCATCTTGAGCAATTGGTCCAAGTCCAGAGGTGTATCAAAATTTGCAAATCAAATGTTGCCTTCCTATGCAAATTGGAGATTCAGATTCAAGTTGATGTTGATGTCCTGGAGCAAAATAGTTTGGTAAAAGATGTTTATTCAAAATTAAGTCACTTAGAAACGTTAATTAATTAGTTTTAATTAGAGTAATAATCAAGTTCCATTAAGAAAAGCATTGAAGAACTTCCCTTGAAAGAAAAAGAAAAACAACAAGAGCAGGATCAAGAACAGACAAAGAGAAATCACTGTATTATAATAACTTAACTATTCGTTTGAGGAAAGTGTTGAAAACAATAATAGATTATCATTTGTAACAAACAAATAATTAAGATTATAGGTTATTATAGGGATCAAAACTATGTGTCATTGAAAAAGAATTCTTCATAAAATTCTCTCCAAGACGTAAATCCTCAACAAAAACTTCATACAGATTGAGCTTCGTTTCTAGGATTTCAAATATAAATCGCGTATTAAAAATCTGGTATTATAACTGTATTTATAACTTGGGAGGAGAAAAGGTGGAAACTACCAAAAATATAAANGTCATTGAAAAAGAAGTTAAAAGATTCTCTTCTGGTCTTTTATCTTCCGCTATAAATTCTCCCTTCTCTTCTAGATTTATATTTCAACAATAATGTCCTTGTTCAAAAAACTATTTAAGAATGAACTTAATCATAACCAAAGTAAGTCTGTAAAAGCCTCAATATGAATAAACGATAACTAAAAAGTTATTCTGAACATATTCTTAACACTCATTTTTTTCGCTCGGATATTCGGTTCAATTGTTTCTAAAAGGAATTTTTCGCTGAGTCAGGTCATTTTTCTTAAAAAACTCTAACACAGGGCATTGGGCGACTATGTGCAAATAATTTTAATTTTGGTCATGTTCCCATCTAGCTAATTTTTTCAGATTTTGCACATGACATGTCTACTAACATGGCATGTTTTTTCAATAAAGAAATTTAGCGGGGCTCTTCCACATTCCAAGCGCGCATGCGCAGAACCTTGAGTATGAAATTTCCCATATGCAAGGTTACGGGGTTGACTATGGTTAGGCTTGTGTTAAACTTGTGTTCACAAGTCCCCAAAGGCTTGAACTATTTACTCATTTAGATCACTATTAAGATGATTCAATGCGACTCTGAGGGCAAATTCCCCATTGCACCTGCAAAGTCGCTGAGAGTTACACTAAAAGTACTCCAATATACTGTCCCCTCCACTACTTCGACCATCAGAATTAAGATTTGAAGAGGTATTGTTTATCTCGTTGTTTGCACAAATTTCCTATAGCAACAGCTTCAATTAATTTATCGCAATTTGGTCATAGTGACCAAACTCATCCGTCTGTCCCTTGTTTTCTCCTTATTCCATTCACCAAGTTAATTAATAACAAATTTCGTATCGTTTTAACAATATCAGGATTAAATATATATATAACTCAACTTCCTTCCCGTTTTTATCAAAAAATATTCTGCTCATTCTAAATATTTGCTGAAGAACATTGAACCTTGCACATAAAAATGTTGAAATAATCTGAATTGACTTTTACTAACCTTCAGTATCAGTTTGTTTTTTTACTGCTTTAGTCAATAATAGCATCTAATATTGAATAATTTCATTATAATATTCTTTTATTTTCTATACCCTTCAGTTGAGTTTATTTGTTTCAAAATGAGGACATTCACAATTTTTTTTGGTGCTTCCCTGCTACATTTCTCATCAATTTTTGGGAATGATGTAGCATAGGAATGATGGTAGCTGTTGGGTTTTTGTGGAAAATGATCGTTACCATAGAAAATTTATACAAATGACGAGATAAACAATACCTCTTCAAATCTTAATTCTGATGGTCGAAGTAGTGGAGGGGACAGTACTACTTTTAATGAAATTTTTTATAACAACTTCTCAATAGTAACCTTACTTTAAGGTTGGTGAAACATAAGGCCAATGTATAGAAATCTTTTTATAACGGTGAGATTTTGAAAGATGGCATTTCGCTATAAATTTCTCAGTCGTAGAAAATTATTTCGGATTTAAATAATTATTAAAAATTATATAATGGAACCAAGTAACTAGGTTATTAACTTGGTAAGTTTTTATAAAAAAAAGTGATTCAATAAAACCCAGCCATTTATGGAGTTCCATTTGAGTTCTAATGACTTTGAAATAAGCACTTAAATAATGCAAAATTCTATCGAAACATTTAACCGTCTCCATTCGCTCGAAAGTAATCAAGGTTAATTTTCTCTTGCGCAGATGTGACGATGTAAAAAACAATTCGGTCGCATGTGTGACAACTGTATTGCCAATTCTGCGATTTTCGTAATTACGATGGATAGAGCTGATTATAAGGATAGAAGTGGATAGATATGTGATGCTGTGAGGGATAAGGGGAGGGACGATAGGGGACTGGGGAGAGATGGAAGGGATGCAGGGAGGGACGGAAGAGATGCTGGAAGGGACAGAATAAATGGAATGGATGCTAGAAGTGAATGGAGTAATGCGGGTAGGAACGGGAGGGAAGGTAGCGATGCGTAGAGGGACGAAAGGCATATGGGGCAAAATGGAAAGGATGCAGGGAGGAACGGAATGCGTATGGGGAGAAATTGAAAGGATGCAGGGAGGGACGGGATAGACGGAATGGATGCTAGGAGTGACTGGAGTAATGCGGGTAGGGACGGAAGAGATGCAGAAAGTGATGAGGACGATAAGAATTACAAGGATGGAAGGAATGAATGGGAAAACGAAAGAAATGCGGGAGAGGAATTGGGGGGGGGAGGGGGGAACGGAAGGTTGCAGGGACGAATAGAAGGAATAAAGGGAGGGACGGGAGAGAGGAAATGAATGAAGAGAGGGACGGAAAAGAAATGAAGACACAAGTATTAAAAGGAATACAGGATGGTGGGAGAGATCGAAAGGATGCGGGGAAGGACAGAAGAGATGTGGGGGAGAGTCTGAAAGAATGCGGATGCGGGGAAGGACAGAAGAGATGTGGGGGAGGGATTGGAAGATGGAAGGGATGTGGGGAAAAGTCTGAAAGAATGCGGGGAGGGATAAGGGGAGTGACGGGATGATATCGGCAAATATGTGCGGAAAGGGACGGAAAAGATACTGGTAGGATTGAAAGGAATGCAGAGAAGGACGGTCGGATACGATGCCGGAAGAAATTCAGAGGGACGAGTAGGGACACGATAGAATAGGGGGACGAATGTGGAGAGAGATGGAGGGAGAGGAGAGAGGGGAGGGACGGGAGGAATGTAACTACATACGACAAAAATACGGAAATAGAAGAAAGAAATGGGAGCAACCGAATTTGTGCAAAAAGTTAGTGACGAATGGCTGATAGACAGAAATGATGTGGAGGGGATTGTATAGGATACGGGGAAGGACGAAAGGGATGGATTAAATGCGGGAAGAGTCTTGAGGGATGCGGTGAGATATATAGGAGAGACGGAAGAGTCCGGGAAAGACAGAAGGGAATTAAACACGCGACGCAGAATTGGGTGGAGATAACAAGTAGATACGGAAATGGTGTGGGGAGGGAAGTATTGAATACAAATAGGGACTTGAAGTATGAAGGGAGGGACGTAACTTGTGGAAGGAATGTCAGATGGGATGTGGATTAGAAATAATTCCAGAATGCAAAAAGCACACTTTTTGTAATACTATTCAGCTTGGATGTATCTAATTGCTCAAAATCCGAACCAGGAAACTGATGACGTTGCCAAGGTATCAAACCAAGATTTAGTGAACCTACAGAATGTAACAGAATTATATCCTACTTGAGTTGGATGTGTCAATTAACCAGAATCGGATAACTTGTGCCCTTGCGAGAAATTAACGAATCAAACGAAAATTGAATTTCAGAATGTAACCAACAATGTCTGCATCTTTCTTGTCAATTCCCATATCGTTTTCGACTAATCGCATTCCTCCTCTTCATACCACCCTTCCCAGCATCCCTGCCGTCAAATTCCGAAGTACTCCACCCCTCCTTGTATCCTTTTCATTCGTGCCAGCATTTTCACGTCCGTCCGCCCATCCCTTCTATCGTTTTCCATATAATAAATATTTCCTAATATTCCCTAAATTTTCCCTAATAACCTCTCGCAAGCGTTCTGACATCCTCCTCATCCTTTCCGTCCCTACTCGAATTTCTGCCGTCTTTTCTTACATCATTTCTGTCTCCTCCTGCATCTATCGCGTTGCTCCCGTTCTAGCCCGCATTAGTTTATCTCTCCCATACTTTTCCACCTCCCTTATGTCGCTCCCCCAGACCCTTCCATCTCTCCCTATATTCCTCCCGCATCTCTCCCATCATCTCCGTATCCATTCCGTCTCCTCCCGTTTATCTACCGTGCATCCCTACATCGATCACGTTCCAGCCCGCATCCCTTTATCTCTCCCGTCCTCCCCCACATCCCTTCCGTCGCTTTCCTTATGCTTCCGTTTCTCCCTATATCTTTACCCGTATTTCTTTCATCTTGTCCGTCCCCCTCATCTTTTCCATCTCTTCCCGAACCAATTCCATGCTGTTCGCCCTATCCCGCATCCGTTGCATTATTCTATACATCATTTCCGTCCCTGCCACACACCCCTTCCTTCTATCTACGCATTCATCCCGTCCCACTCTGGATTCGTTCTCCCCGCATCACGTCAATCCCTCTATGCATCTCTTCTGTCCTTCTTGGATCCCTTCGATCTTTCCCCGCATCCCTACCGTCCTTACATTTATTCCTCCCTGCATGATTCCCGTCCCGCAGCAACATGTCCGTCTACCTTGTTCCTCCCTGCATCCCCTCCGACCCTCTTCGCTTGGGATAAGGGGAGTTGAGTTCTCCCCTTATCCTTCAACGATTTGCATCCCTGCCTTCCCTCCCCGCATTGTTCTCATTATCCCTGCATTCATTCCGTCCTTGTCCACATGTGTTGCATCCTCCCTTCATTCTTGCAGACTAGTTTCATTCCCACCATCCCTCCCCGCATCATTTTTGATACTACATGCAACCCTTACCGCATTCCAGCCATCCCTGTTGGCACCCTACCCGAAAGTTCACAATTGACCCGGTTGTGAGTTAGCTCACAAAACACTTTACTAATAACATTTCGACATCAACACGTGCTCACATTACTTATTACATGCTAGCTGTATGGAGGATAAACTCCAAAGCAATTAAAACTAGACTGGCAACTCATTGCCACATATTTAGACGAGCGGTATTATAAAGTTGGCATCACATATGCGCCCGACCGAATGTAAACCGAAGAATTAATCGATTTTTCTACGTTTTCAAATTTTTAGAATTTATGAATTCGTTAATTAAATATGAGTCACTCTGAAATTTTTACCAGATATTCAGAATCGCTTGATTAATGAACGAAAAATTTGCGAAGTCAACCGTTGCCCAAATTTCCGTTTTAAGATTTTTTTTTTTAATTACTCGGGTGCAGATGTGCACGAGAGGCTGGAGACGGGTTTAAAGTAAGGTTACTATTGAGAAGAAGCTGTTATAAAAAATTTTCATTAAAAGTAGTGAACTTTTAGCCTATTGAAGTATTTTAGTGTAACTCTCAGCGACGGTGCAATACGGAATTTGCCTTCAGAGCAGCATTGAATTACCTTAATAGTGATCTAAATGAGTAAATAGTTCAAGCCTTTGGGGACTTGTGAACACAAGTTTAACACAAGCCTAACCGTAGTCAACCCCGTAACCTTGCATATGGGAAATTTCATACTCAAGGTTCTGCGCATGCGCGCTTGGAATGTGGAAGAGCCCCGCTAAATTTCTTTATTGAAAAAACATGTCCTGTTAGTAGACTTGTCATGTGCAAAATCTGAAAAAATTAGCTAGATGGGAACATGACTAAAATTAAAATTATTTGCACATAGTCGCCCAATGCCCTCTTTGTTAGTTTTTTAAGAAAAATGACCTGACTCAGCGAAAAAAAACTTTTCGAAAATTCCTTTTACGGAGTAGTGTAGCATAAGGAGATGCACTATTTGAAACAATTGAACCGAATATCCGATCGAAAAAAATGAGGTATGCTTTTCTCCATACCATCCTTTGAAATTTAATGTTTGCTAAATTTAGTATTAAGTAAAACCCAAGGTTAGTTGCGTGGCATTACGAACTGGCAGTAGCCAATTCACAACAGACACGAAGTTTTTAATACCATGAATGAATTTGAAATGTCGCCAATAAAAGTTAAACATGGGGAGAGAAGCAAGGCAACTTGGTATAATAAACGATCATTTTGAGAGAAATCTTGGGTTTAACTTCCCATTTACTTTACTCTGTTTCACAATTTAACCCCAGTGACCTCTGAGTCATCAGATGCTGGTCTTCCGCTGACTCTGCCATACCGATGTCTCCGGATATCAAGAAACTATGATACAACCAAAGAAAGTATAAAGCAGGACTATATCTACTTTCTTTGGCTCACTGTTTTTTAGTATGTTGTAGCCTTGTCCAACAAATATTGGTCTGGTCGAGTAAAATGCCGGGACAATTTCTAGATACCACTTCATCAGTTTCCAAAGTAGAAGTTGATCAGCTTGAGCCGTTTTCATCACATCGGATATTGGTGGGAATTCTTGGACAAATTTCCAGCGTCTGTACTACTTTTCCGTGTCAATTGATGATGTCATTTATCCATTGTAGTTTGAATAAAAACAAGTCTTTTGCAAGAAACGATCACAAAAAATTTTTTATTCTAATCAATTGTTTCCGCCTAAATTTTTGCAGTGGAGATGGTGATACTTCCGAATTGGAGAATTGAATTCTGATTCTCCAATTCCAAAGTAAAATAGGAAAAGGCCAATGTCGGCAAGAACTTTGGCTTTGACAATTCAAAATGTACGCTGTAAAATTCAAATTCTCAATGCCAATTCCGAAAATTGGAATCTCAAATGCTGAAGCTTGGTAGAAGCATTAATGTTTTAAAGATGATCTATGTAAACAGCATTGTTTTGGAATTGGTAATCGAGGAAATCTTCATTATAAGAATCGTGAATTAGTAAATAAAAGATGAGCAAATTATGCGTCACACTTATAAGGATCTCGAATAGCAATTCCATATATGCTTTGTGTAAGTAAAATTAACATGCAGTCATAAAAAATTAATCAGTTTTTCATCACTACAAATTTTTGATCAATTGGAGAACGCCCATGATCCAGGCTGCGCTATACAGACATTAGTCTCATCGAATGCTGCTAGGGACAATTCATTTAATTTGTTACTAAGACACGACGTCTCATCTCCTCCGTGCGCAACTGTTCGGAGCGATCCCAAAAAATCTGTTTTGAATGGTAATGTGATTAGTCAAAATTTTAGAATTGCTGTCCCTTCAACTAATTCGAACAACCGAATTGGCACCATTTGATTTTTTATTTGATTTTAAATTCGATTTATTTCAATGTCTCGTCACCTTCAACAATCAATTAGAAAACTAAAAGATAGAGTAAACTCCTATGCTGATCGCCCAGGCATCACAACTAGAGTTTCCCAAGTACTGGGCTATTCAAACGGAACTACTCAGGCATAACTCGGCCTAATTGCCGAGTATCAAAATTTTGTAAAAATTAATCGATGTCTTGGAGTAAATTTGTAAAAAGTCTATATTTCGATGTAAAATAGACTGAAGTGAAAATTTAATTGTAAAATAAATTCATCACGTCTGTAATTAAAAATTTTATTTAGCCCACCGTAATTTTTAGTGATATGACTGAATGTCTTTGTCTTTAGACTTATTGGTTCGATTTATTTATTAAATTAAAGTCCAATATCTTCAATGAGCACCTCACAAAGTTAACCAAACAGTCACCTGTTATTTCTACGAATGATATACAATCGTGAAGAATTCGTGCATATCTCCAACTCGGATCATGGAATACTTCTGTACAAAATTGATCTATGACCTCAAGAAATCACCAAAGAGGTCAAATGACTGACTTCTAGAGGCCAAGAATAAATTTTTGGAGGCTAAAGCCCATTTTACCTGCGTTAACTTTATGGTTACTTTGTAATAATATGGAGATAATGCAGCAACTCATAATACATTAATTAATGTATTGCAGGTTTATGACAAAAAGAGAATAAATGCTAGTGGCTCCAACAATTTAGGTGGTCATCGAGCCAATTCGATCGTTCGAATTAGTGGAAGGAACACTAGTAAGTAAACTTGATTGTTATAAAAACCTCACCTCCTGCACCATCGATTTCTAATGAATCGTTGAGGTTTGCAGCATCAGTCTCGTCCAGAGAGTCATAACCACCAACTGCATTTCTGTTCTTGCTTCCCCGGAGAAAACTTGTCATTAGAGCATCCATCATTGGTGCTTGTTTTGAGAATATTTGTAGCATCCGACTGCAACGATTGTCCAACCCACAGTCTGTAAACTGAAGAAAAAGGCAAGGAAAGCAATTCGGATTTGTTTCATGAGCTGGCCAGCCAAGTTCCACCTTGAAGGACTCAAAAGTAGCCCCAATGAGGATCCGCTAAAGGATAAAAAATAGTGAATAAAGCAGAGTCTACTCGGAGATAAATTGCAGCATCATGTAGTCCCATCCCAATGCCCAAACATAGGGCAAATGTTTAATGATCATAAAACTTTTGTGTAAGGAAATCCATCAACCCAATGAATCCGACCGCGTTTACAAGGAATAAACCTACCGTCTTTGATCGATAATTTCGTATAAAATTATTTATCGATCTGTCCGGGTCCTTGTGACGTCAACAAATATTTGATTGCGAATTTGTAAGGAAATGTTTTTGTTTGTCAGTTGACTAGATTGTTAGCAAATTATTTGGGATTAACACAAAAAAAAATCGGCAGAAATAGGCTAACCCTTGGTTAATTCATGCTCAGCTACAACTTGTGTTTTTCTAGGTTTCAGAGGGTAAATTGTTTCAATATTGTAGGATAACGAATAAGAATAATTGCATTTATTTACTTTATCCATTTTGAAAATCAATTACATTGTACATTAAAGAATTTAAGCGTGAAAAGTAGCAAAAGAAGTTTGTGGAAGGCAATTAGTAAACGTTAGCACATGTTAAGGTTCCAAAAAGAAGAGTTAAAGTAAAACGTCGAGATTGCCTATGTTTTGGTCTTATACAGTACTGGTCATAATTAAAATTATAAACATGGTGGAAGTTACTTTTGGCCCGTGCGGTTTGCTGGAGAAAGTAACTGTTTTAAAATTATGTCCAACGTATCTCATTAAGTAAATTTTTCTCAGGTCAAATGATGTTATTTTATGAAAGAACATGGGAAAGTAAGAAAACCCGTGTAAAAAATCAGGTCGCTAGGATTAAAGAGTCAAAAGTTATGATTTATTGAAAATCAAACTGTTTTCTAACGTAATTCTGATACGCTTTTGACCCTTTCATTCTAGCGACCTGATTTTTTACAGATGTTCCCTACTTTTTCAGTTCTTTCATAAAATCAAAAGATTTGACCCGCGAAAAATTTACTTAACGAGATACGCTGGACATAATTATAAAACAGTTACTTTCTCCAGCAAACCGCACAGAGCCAAAAGTAACTTCCATTTTGTTTTATAATTATGACCAGTACTGTATAAGTGCCATCTGGCACCAACTTGGGCTTTGAATTCCAATCTTATATCCGTTTGCTCTCATAGCACGATAGTCCCCACGCCAAAACATTGTTCCAAACCAAGTGTGCCAAAAATTGGTCTTATAACTAAATTGGTCTCATATCTAAAGGTCTTATAAGCGTGCTCCACTATAAATGTCTTACATTTCTGTAGTAGTCGATAACATGGAGGCTATGGTTGTTGATAGCCACAAGAACGAAGTTATCCGGATGATCTAGAAATGACCATAAGCCCTTTGCAGGACTTTCCACTTGTCCATGAAACATTGCACTCCTGTGGGCATGAGGCAAGGAATTACACATATAATTTGTCGTTCTTCCTAGCTAACATTAGAAAAAATTCCAAAAACCCAAGACAGTTTCTTGAATTTAAATTTTTAACAATTATTTTTTATTTTAAGCGATGTTCTTCAAAAAAGTGGCCATGTTTTAAACTAAGGAAATTTTTACCACAATTTTGCATGTGTTAAATGATGTGAGACATTCTCACTCGGAGAACTGCTTACTATGTATTTTAGGTTATGTATTGCTTACCCGTAGTAAGGTAGGGTCCAACATAGTTCTAAGTATTTCCTTACAAGTTTCCTCGAAGGTGTGGTAGGGGGCACTCGTCGGAAATTCTCCATTACGAGCATGGCTGGTGAATTTTTTTTCTTTCGTGACAGAAATGATGGCATCCACGTAGCTTCACAAACATGCTCTGGTAAAAACTGTCTCTGGTTTTGCCTAAAGTTATAGAGAATACAGCATTTTTATCGTCTTTTGCTCATTAAGCATAGATATGCCTTTCCTTAGTGTGCTAGCCTTAAAATACTTAAGCACCCCAGCTATAGCAGTGCTATGCTTCGATTGAAAAAAGTTTCCCATCTTTGAGACGAATTTTCACGCGGTTGAGAATAAGCCTTTTACAGGTGGAAATTTAAAAATTAATCTTAAGTTAGCTTTCAATCAGAAAACGCAGGATTATGAGACGATGAGAGTGAGTCTAAAGTTGAGAGCCAAAATGACCAATAAACATAATATTATAGAACCAACTAAACTTTACGTTGCGTGTGCGTAAATTTTCACGGACTAACTAAAAAACTTACCGGTAAGGTTGACCGAACTCCTTACCACAACTAAAAGATTAAACTTCTTCTTCAGACGTGGAAACGTCTGTTTCTGGTTCACTTTCACTGCCGAGAGTGATAACTAAGCTTACACAGCATAGTTCAGCCACCAATTGGTTAATACGGTTGGATTCTACCAAAGGGGCAGCAGTAAATTTTTCTAAGTTTTTCTCCATAAGGGTAGTACAAAAAAATGTTTTCCAAGTAAATTTATTTTCAAGTCCTATATGACCGATAAAATGACCTAAACAAAAGTTGTACAGCATGTTAAGCTGAGTAATATTTCCCTATGGTAATTTTTTCTGTGATGACCCATCGAGGTCACAGGTCAAGGTCAAACCCCGGGCCTCCTATAAACCATAAATTTACACTAATAGAAGTTGTTCAGAATGTTCAACTGAGTAACTTTTCTCTGAGATATTTTTTCCTGAAATGACCCATCGAGGTCACAGTTCAAGGTCAAACCTCTGGTCTCTCACAAGCGATGATATGACCTAAATAAAAGTTGTTCAGAATGGTAAACTTGAGTAAATGTTCCATGTGAAATTTTTTCCTGTGATGATCCATCGAGGTCACAGGTCAAGGTCAAACTAAATTAAGAAAAATGTAATGCTTACCTACTAGAAAAGCTTACCTACCCATTGGGAATATAAGTAGAAAAAGTTACTCGGTTTAACATTCTGAACAACTTATCATTTCATCCCTTGTGAGAGTCAAAGGTTTGACCTTGACCTGTGACTTCTATGGGTCATTTCAGAAAAAAAATTTTTAGAAAAAAAGTTATTCAGTTTAACAGTCTGAATAACTTCTATTAGTGTTAATTTATCACTTATAGGGTGCCAAGGTTTTGACCTGTGACCTCGATGGGTCATCACAGAAAAATTCACCATAAGGAAATATTACTCAGCTTAACATGTTGCACAACTTTAGTTTAGGTCATTTTATCGGTCATATAGAACTTGAAAAAAAAATTTAACTTGGAAATAAATTTTTGTACTCACCCTTATGGAGAAAAACTTAGAAAAATTTACTGCTGCCCCTTTGGTAGAATCCAACCGTATTAACCAATTGGTGGCTGAACTATGCTGTGTAAGCTTAGTTATCACTCTCGGCAGTGAAAGTGAACCAGAAACAGACGTTTCCACGTCTGAAGAAGAAGTTTATGTTTTAGTTATGGAAAGGAGTTCGGTCAACCTTCCTGGCAGAGTTGCTGTTTTTTTTTTTTTTGTTTTTAATAAAAAAAAAACATAAAAAACAGTTTTTAATTGTTTAAAACAGTTTTTTTTTTGTTTAAAACTTTTTTTTTTCTTTTTTTTTTTTTTAATTTTTTTTTCACATGAATTTATCAATTCGAGTTAAAATATAACGAATGGACGCACAATTTGAAATTTCCTTAATTAAGTTTGATATTTTACTGTATTTAGTTCAAACAATGCAAAAAGATCGGAAGTAGTTTATTATTTTTTTAAGCTTTGGAGAATGTAGACAAGCTATGAAACTCTAACGTTGGATGAACAAGCGCAAGCTGTTGAAGCAAGGGTTGCAAGAGAATGTGGGCGCATACTACACTTAAAACGAGCCTTTACGCCACATATTTTTAAAATGGTATTCAATGCACTGGTGTTGTCTCAGATTAATTTTTGCTTCAGCATTTGTGCGGATGTACCACAAAAATTGCCAGCTATTCAACGAAAAATTAACAACTATCTAACCGATTTTTCTATATGGCAATGGGTAAAGCTAAGTATAACAAGTACAAGGCAAACTCTAACATTTTTACTAATTCTAAATTCTTAAATATGGGTAAGCAAGACTATTCTTACTTATACGATCAATGTAACATATTGAGTCTTGCAGAAAGATTGAACTATACGTGTTTAATCGAAACCTTTAAAACGTTACACTTGAGTAATATTGAGAAGCTTCTTGATTATTTCCGACTTAAACAACACCAGAGAAACTCAAAACTTACACAAACATTAGTGGTTCCCACTTTGAGAACAAAATTTTCTTCAAAATCTTTTTACGTACGTGCAATCAAAATATGGAATGAATAATGAATACGTACAAGCAAGAAAAGTTAAAGTTGAAGATTCTTTGACAAAATTCAAAAATGATGTAATCGTTTGGGTCAAATTAAATAGAAATGACATTTACGCGTCTTACTAAACAAACGATTAACAAACAAACATACAAAATGACGACTGACGAATTAACACTCGAGTCAGCCCATTCCCAGTAATTAAAAAATAAATATAAAAAAAAAGTGCTGAGTGACACAATAAACCATTCATTGATAGTTAGTTAGGCCTTTACAGGCGTGTCTGTTCAAATTACCATTGTAATAATGATGATCAAGACACGTAAATAAATTCTTTGAAATGAAAAGCTTTCCTGCCTTTTCGATACCCAATCGGTTCAGAATTTCGGAATGCACGATTCCTAATGATGAAAATATCCGTTCGATTCCTGCCCATGTTGAAAAGGATCTCAACACACCGAAAATGAATTCTTGAACTTTTGCCTCCACTTGACCTTTAAAAGACTTCCAGAATTCAATGGCAGTGACATTTTTTAGTATTCTTTGAAAATAAACTTTTTAAGGACGGCGAAGTCTGACCGCGGAATTTACAAGTATTACACTGGGTATTACAAGTATTACAATATGCACGCTTTCTTTTCAGATTAGTGACACTGATTTTAGTAAAAAATTAACCAAACGGTGTCTCTTGGTCGTCCTGACATTTGTACTCCAAATTTAATATTAAAATTATGCGTTTAAAAAGTTTTTCTCAAGATAGCAAGTGGGAAGATAACGGCCTAGAGAACAATGAATTAATATTCAGCTTGAAAATTCTCATTACAAACGTAACGAGATCAAACATGTAAAAACTTGTTAGCCTTTCCAATCAACTTGTGCGTACATTCAATATTTTTACGCATGTTTTGTTTTAAATAATGTTTTTTATAAAAAAAACAAGTTGTTTAAAACATGTTTAAAACAGTGTTTTAAACAAGCTTGTTTTAAACTCCGCCATCTTGCTTCCTGGTAAGTTTTTTAGTCAGTCCGTGAAAATTTACGCACACGCAACGTAAAGTTTAGTTGGTTCTATAATAACAACCTGATTCTATAGCCAATTTGTTATTGAATCTCATCGCATAAAATCGCATAAATTAAAATATCTAGCGCATAATCACAAATTCTTAGCGCATATTTGGGCGACTTTTCTGATGAGAACTCGTAGATTAGGACACGATGAATTTACTAGCCCTAAATACCAACGTTTGACTATTATAATTAAATAATTGGATGAGAAATGACATTAACAATTTTGTTGATTTTGCCAATTTAGGGAACGCCCGCATTCGGGCATTCAGAAAAACATTTGTCAAAAACTAATCTTGACCAATTTGAATGAAAAAAATAAGAATTTTAGTGTGAGATTGCATCGGGAATTTTGTAGATTTTGCCAATTTAAGAAATACCCACATCCATGCAGTATAAAAAATAGTTAAAAATTAAACTGTGACCAATTTGAAGGGGAACAATTAGGACTGTGTGAAAATATTAGGGATGCAACGAATTCGACCGTTTGTTTGTTTTTTTCGATTGTTGTTTTTTGTTAGGTTATTTTATGTTTGATTTTTAAGGTTTGTTTTTGGTTCTTGGTTTATATTTTTAGGGTTTTTAGGTTTGAAGGTATGCCAGTTTTTAAAGTTTGTTTTTAATTTTATTTTAGGTTTTTTTTAAGGTTTTCTTGAAGTTTTTATTTGTTTTTTTTTTAAGTTTTTTTTTTAGGTTTTGAAGAACTAAATTTCAAAAGGCGTGGACTTCTAAGTACAATAATGATTTCAGAAGAGCAGAACTTTATTNGAAGAACTAAATTTCAAAAGGCGTGGACTTCTAAGTACAATAATGATTTCAGAAGAGCAGAACTTTATTATTCAGACAGAAACTGAGTGAGTTAATCATATTTCAGAGCGTTAAGTTTTTGTATTGAACGACTTAACCAAAAACAAGTATTATTGGAATAGAACTAGAATGAACAAGAAAAAGATAATTGGGTCCTTCGAGTTAGTCATATCTCATGAGTCATTTGTTTAAACTTTAGAATAAACAAAAGGTTAAAAATGATTAAGCCCTAACTTNTCGAGTTAGTCATATCTCATGAGTCATTTGTTTAAACTTTAGAATAAACAAAAGGTTAAAAATGATTAAGCCCTAACTTATAAAGAAAGAATTGAAAGGGGTGAGTCACTGCTATACACAATATTAAAAACCAAAATTAAGAGAAAATAAGAATACTCAAAATTAAAAATATCTTCAACAGGTTTTCTTAGGTTAGAAGGTATGCTACTAAAAAAAAACCTAAAAAAATCCTTAAAAAACCTTAAAAAACAAATAAAAACCTAAAGCAAACCTTAAAAAACCTAAAATGAAACCAAAAATAGATCTTAAAAACTGGCCTAGTACCCTCACAATCTAAATCTACACTCCTGACCTTATGTTCTCACAAACCAAGCTTGCACTAATGTCATCACTACTCAAATCTTCCCTCCTGCCCTCACGAACCAACCCTACCCTCATGGCGTCGTGACCTCAAGCCCTCATGCTAATACCTGCCCTCGCACCCTGAGGGCTGCCCTCATCGAGAGTACATAAGGGCACTTTTCCCATATATAGTTCAAACATGTTTATACCAGTTTTAACCTAATGAACCTTCTGAACTCGGAGCTCTGGAAAATTTGAATTATCCCCGCCACCTCCTCAAACAGAACAAGAGCTCCGGAGCTCGGAGCTCTGGAAAAATTGAATCCCTCCTCCTCCACCTCCTCAAAGACAACGAGAGCTCTGAAAAAATCGAATTCCCCCCTCCACGACCTCCTCAAACACAATGAGAGCTATGGAAAAATCTAATTCCTACCTCCATCACCTCCTCAAACAACGAGAGCTCCGGTGGAAATAATTAGGTCCGTGGCGTTGAGGGGTTTGTGGTTGAAACACTTACATATTCTCCAAGAGTTAAAAATAAATATCGGGGTCTTTAAGGGTAGAATGTGTGGCCGAGTTCAACTGAGGAGAATGAGAATCCTTAGGTGACTTATACTGTAGGAAATACTTAAGGTCTTCCACCCCATGTATGCTCGAAGAGTTAGGGTGTTTTCTCGGTAAAGTCATCGCCCTGTGCTATCTACTGATAGTAGTTTATCGTGATTACGACTCGTGTCGAGAATCAAAGGCCGGAAATACTGAATTTTCACATGGTAGCAACTCAATCGAGCTCTAAATTATTTGAGTAATGTAAAAATAGATAAATTAATAGGAAAAATCCGAAAAAAATGGAAAAGAGACGTGAGATTTTGGAGCTAAATAGAGACTCCTTGAAATAACATTAGCCGGCAAAGGTGGCTCCAAAATTATTCTATGATGCGAACTAACTAGGCATATTTGATATAATAGGAAATGATTGTATGTTGCTGGCAACATACAATTTAGATGTAACCTTTTCTATTTCTCACCTGTCCATAATCCTATGCACGGAAAAATGTCCAGACCAACTTTGTCTATATCTATGGACACAAAAAATTCAAACCAACTTTGTCCATAGGCATGGACACTTAAAAACTAAGCGATAGAACAAATATAAATTAACTTTGTCCGTTGTAGATAGTAAAAAATTTATGTAAACCAGCCAACTAAGTAACCATCACAATCTATATCCAAAGTTTTTCTCAGTTTTAGCCAACTCTGTTCCATGGATTTTGAATTCTTGAACAGTGTTGATCTTTTGTCAAAAATCCACCTTTCTTGGCTTACCTCATCAATTATATTTTGTTCCAAGTCAAGAGTAGTCAGAAGCTGACATTTCAGAAATCTGTTCTAATTTCCCCTTTATGTTTCCCTCAAGAAGTTAAGCTCAGCTCAACTCAGATAAGTGAAGGATACAGGGAAAGCAAGAGCCTGAGAAAGGAAAGTTTGTACCGTCTGATTTTCCTTCTCAATTACTCAGCCATTCTACCAGGTAACGACGAGAGAAAGGCAGTGGCAACTTAGGCTCAGGAAAAACGAGGAAAAGGCAAAGCAACAGAAAGTCACGGACTAACCATCACCGTTGCAGCTAATCTTAGAGATTACGTCCGGACAGACAGATGGATGAACAAAACGATGTTAAAAAAAACCCTCCAGCTTCGCTGTTCACGGTTAATAATTACAACAATATCTTTCAATATCTCTTACTATTTGTATACTTTTCAAATAATTCGGAAAGTTTGACTGAACTGAGCTGCCACCAAGTAAAAATTGACTCCTTGCCGACCTTTGGTTCTCACCACTGCGAGTCCTCGTTTGCATTACCCGAAGCACTTCAACTTTACTTACCGAAAGAAGTCGAGCGTATGTAAGTCAGGATTGAAGGAACCCATTTCAATCCCTGCCTGAAGTGCTCCCAATGTGGAATAATCCTCAATTTCGCATGGATACCTTCCAGAAAGTATATTGTGACGAGCTTCGGCATAAAAGAGTTCTAAGATTTTGCTATCTTTTATATTTCTTTCCTCACGGCGTGTCAGGTGAATGGAACGTCGGAGACAAATCCTAGGTTCGTCAGCCTCCGCTTCTGAATGATTGGCTGTGCTGTAGTTGTGAAGTAATCGCTTCCAGTTCTTACGAACCCCGAGTGGTTGGTGGTTTAGTTTTAGTTGAACTTCTACATAAATAATAGACAAACAATAAATAGATATTCGATATATTGACACATAATATTTAATATGTATTAACCAAGCAATTTTTTACCTAAAAATGAAGATGCCATCCAAAGTGAAAACATGTCCACAGCAAAAGGTGGAAGAGCCAATTGCTCACTTTCAACGATTGTCTGAAGAAGTTCCTTAGCAGTGACTGAACTGCCTTTCTCTGGCTCTATAATTACAGCAGTCCCGGTAGCCAAATATACTCCAATTTTGCATCCTAGAAGTAAAATGAATAATAATTATAGAGAAATACCACTTGTATTATTTTGAAAAAAAAATTATTACTTTTGGGAACACGGGGTGTAATCTTCCTTTGGCAGTAGTTATCATCTGTCATGGTTTGAGTTTCGACGGAAGTCTTCCTAGGGATCAATCGTTCTTGAAATCCACCATCTTCTCCATCACCTGGAGAGCTGGGGTCACCACTACCGCCAACTATGACCACTGTCGGACTAGAGTTCAAAATATGTCGAGGAGAGGATTTAGGTCCTCCTGCTGTTGAAGAAGAGTTGTTTCGAAGACGATCTTCCATGGTCATCGTTAATTAAAGGTAATCGTCTCTGATTGAAGTTCTATAACTTTGATTGAGTCGTGTACTAGTTAATACCCTGTAAAACAATCATAATCAAAAATAAAGTTTTTAGTTTAGAGTATTTTTATTTAATGGAGAAACATTAAAACGTAATTTAAATCAGTTTACCTTTAATTGGCATGCAGTTAGCGAATTCCTATATCGCTTTAATTTTGCTGAGATTCACAAAACAATCTATTTGGATTTGGATGGAGGATGGAGCTGGAACTAAGTTTTAACTTGAAATTCTGAAAAAAGTCATAACGAAATTGGGAATAGTGTTGTCTAATAAGTTATATCACTGAACTTTTACCGTCCTTTATTGATTTATTGACCTTTTGTGGTTCGTGAGATTTAGATGATTAGAATGAAGATGTCGGAGTGTACAAAGCTTCTGTTTTTCGGGAGTTTCGGAGAAACTCTGCTTATTCTGCCTGGTTCGACTATTACATTTACTCAATGTGCTTTGGATTGTTCGTAGTACACTTTTCGCAATAATTTTTGTCACCTCCTGACGATTCTGTTGGAAAATCAACTTCCCATGTTTCAAATTAAATGAAATTCGGACACAAAATAGGTCATTCCAATAGAGATGCTGACACCAAATTGCAACATCATTTGTTGTGGGACGGCGGAGTTATGAGCGCCAATATAAAATATGGGTGGTAGAAAGGTACAATAATTTTTTTCAGTTGGAGAAAATATACATTTTCGCTGTATTAATCGAAACACAAGATACAATTTATTGGTAAAAGACTTCTTATGTCTAGCTCAATTTACTTAATTTATCATCCGTTAGCCCGAATTACTTCGTAAACTCGCTTCGGCATTGGTATTGCCAATTTATCACAAAGGTTTTCAGAAACTTTCTCTCAGGCATCTTTAACTGTATTTTATAATTTATCCAGTGAACCATATTGTTTCCCGTCGACATAGACTTGACATGCCAACCATCCCCAAAGATATCCTATAGGATTGAGGTCTGAGGAGTAATGTTTCGCATGGCTCCGATTTAGATGTGAGCCAGAGACAATGGCTCAATGAGCCATGGCACAGGCTGACAGTGAGCCAGCTCATGAGCCATGGCACCGGCTCCCGACATTTGTTGAGCTGGCTCATGAGCCAGAGACATGGCTTATGGCTCCAACTTTCTTCGGTAGTTTGTCTATACCCGGTTTCACTATTTCTCTCAGGATCCACAATCTCGCAGTCGCTGTCACTATTACTAATATTCATTTTGGATGTACAGTCATTAATATTTAAAAAAAAAACATAAATAAATAGAACACAAGTGAAACTGAAATCCATAGGTGTGTAGTGAAACGTCGTGAGAAGTCTCAGATGGATTCGAAATTTGACAATGTGTCGACTCAGAAAGTGAAAAATCTGTGTTAGTCAAGTTGGTTTCACTAGAAGTAGCAGCTCTGTTGCTAGAAAAAGGCGATGCTTTATGTAGGAGCTCTGCTGCTAGAAGTAGTGTACATCTAGAAGCTGCTGCTAGATCTATGAGCTTGAACTGCTAGATATATTTGTTGAGCCTCTAGATTTAGAAGTTCTTCTAAATTCAATAATTTTTCTAAATTCATGTACTAAGTATTCTCGATTGAGTTTTATCTCAGCAATACAAAATCACATGATCAGGTATCGAATGTAACAAAAATTAGTAACAAATAATTAATGGTATAATTTACAGACGCATTTTATTGAATAGATCAAACCTGCCACGATGAAATTTTTTTCGGCACGGTGAGAATTTGCTAAATTTTATTTACGATCGATTAAAAGTAGCAGCCAAATTGATCAAAACCAGAAATGTTCGAGCTTTTGAATATAAATTTGGTGTTGCTAGATATAAGGGCTCCAAGACGCTAGACCTTGGAGCAGTTGACAGATTTAGCAACCTAGTTTTTAAGCGCAGGAGGTCAGCCCCGTCCTTATCTCTATATGTATTGGCTGAGCTGCTAAATCTAGCAGCCCGATCCCAGATCTAGCAGCAGAGCTGCTACTTATAGTGTATCAAATTTGACTGGTGTTGTGAAAGAAAACAAGACTTTTCTTTGCTTTACTGGCTTCTGCAAAAGCTAATGAGCCACTGAGCCACGGCGCAGCCATGTGGTTGAGCTGGCTCATGAGCCATGGCTCTGACTCCAAATTATTGTAAGAGCCAGAGCCATGCTCTGGCTCAAAAATTTTGTGAGCTAGCGCGAACCAGAGCCAGAGTCATTGAGTCAGAGCCAGAACCAGAGCCATTGAGTCAGAGTCAGAGCCAAAGCCATTGAGTCAGAGCCAGAGCCATTGAGCCAAAGCCATGCGAAACACTACTGGGGAGTATCATTACGGGAATATTATGATGCAAGAGAAACTTCTTTGTAGCAGTCTCAGTACAGGGTGTTTAAAGAAACATGAGTGTACAGGTAGGGGCAGAAGTCTCTATACATGGAGAAAGTTTTACTTGAAAACGATATGCATAAAAAATTAGGGGGTTGGAAACCCCCTATCTTATTCCATTATAACTCACATCAAACTCATTTTCTTCATGCATAGAGACTTCTGCCCCTCCCTGTATAGCTGACTGCTATACCCATGCTTTCTTTTTCCCTATGCAGTAGTACAGAGCCGTCAATATAATCCCCGCAAAAGAAAGGACGCTTCTCCTCTTATATGCTACCGCCACCTAATGGGTTAGAGGGAAACCTTAGTTTCCCTCGATAACTGTGCGGCATCATAACTTATTACTGGTAAAAAAGGTTCTTTTACTTTTCCTTCGATCTGAATTGAACCATTTTCTTCGAATTTCTTCAATATTTTCAATTAGTTTGAGTAATTGTCTTTTTACTTCAGTTCTCGTAAGTGAACTAATTTTACACCCTGTAAATATTGGCGGTGACGTTTTTTGATATGGCGCATTCATCAAGTTTGAGAGCAATGGTTTCTAAAGTTTTTCAAGTGAAAGCAAAAAAATTTGCGTGGTTTATACTGATGGCTCTTTATTATCACATCTGACCACTTTTATATTCAAAATATACAAAACATCATAAAACTTATCAATTAATTTTGTGTCAAATTTAAAGAGTTTTGTTCTCTATTTTTCACTTAAGTCAATAAACCTGTGGTGAAAACTTATAATTCATTGCAAAATAAACCAGATTAAGTTGGGGTAAGTAATGCTTTTGTACCCGTTGGACCGGATCGCGCATTAGGTTGAATGATATTTTCAAAAAATGATTCGAACCCGATCTACAATCCCATCTAATAGTGAAAAAAAAAATATTTTTTTACTGTGGGTCAAATCGGGATTCATTTGATTTACCTGTTGGCTCGGACGGTGGATCGCGATCGAAATTTTTGCAAAGTTGCTTGTGTTATCAATTAACGTCAAATTAAAAAAAAAACTACTGTAAGGATAGCTGTTTTTATTAAAAATATAAAAATAAACCAACACCTCTTAAAATTTCGGAACACTTTCTCCCACCTTATTTTTTTTTAAATTTCACTTTCTTGGCCTCGCTTCAACAAATAACTTTGAAATTTTGCACAGTTTTCTAATCACTTTGTGCATCTTGTTCATAAATTTTGCCTAAATTCATCGGTTGGAACTCTGGACACGACAAAGTTGTGGGAGTGCCTTAAAATAATGAAACGGACTGTTATTCAAAGAATAAACTAAACAAAGAAAAATAAAATTGATATAAATAAATGAGCTTCTAATTTTATTCCAATAAATTATAACAAATATCTTGTTGCATAGTTTGATTTATCTGAGAAAAGGTAATTAAATACAAAACTGTAAATTCGCAAATGAACTACTCTCAAAGGTGAAAAGGTCGCGGTGTTGAAGTAACTACACAACCAGGTTAGCCACCACAAAGACTCAACTAATCATATTATTAATTCTACTTTAACTTGGTTTGGTACTTCAATGTCGCGATATTTTGTCAGAGTAAAAGAAATATTCTACATTTTACCGAAAACTCATTGAAGAGTCGTCGTGTCTTAAATAAGTATTCTAAATATTTTGATTTATCAATTTTCTCTAAATCCATTCCCATTTGCATTTGCAAAATCCATTATTCAATCGAAATTTAACAAATTTGTTCCTGTTTTTTACTAATTAATTATGGCTCATTTTGGTTTTATGGCAGCAGCAAGTGCGTCTATTGTAAGAGAGTACGTTATTGTACAAAATTTTAGCGAAATTAAAAGACGATTTTGTCAACATTTTCGATTTTAAAATGAAAGATAATTCCAAAGGTCGTTGAACTCAATTTTCAAAACATTTAACTTTTCCCCATACTACACTCATCTCAACTTCGTTAACAATTAGTACTTGGGCAACAGTTAAAAGACATTAATTAAACCAAATTTCTAATTAAGTTGCTAATTTTTAATTTAATAATCATAATTTTTTTATTTGCGATGGACAGGAATTAATTATTACTGATACCCTCTAGATTAGGTTGCTTAAGCAAGAAGTAAAGCATAAATAAGGTTTAACAATTCTGTTGCTAAGGGTTGTTTATAAAAATGGATCACAAATCTCCCATGCCAACTTAATGATAAAAATTTACTCTTGCCTTTTGACTGAAATTTGGCCTTAGTAACCGTTGACCTGAGTGCCTGTCAAAATTCATACAATCCTTCTAGGCCTCTAGCTTTAAAATGAGGCATCGATAACAACAATCAGTCGCCATTTACGCAAGCTACTGATTTTCAAAAGCCTATACCACACTTACAAACACACTGTATTTTAACAGAAATAGATAAATGGATTTTCCAGTGTGATTTTAGGTTGCTTGTTGTCGCTTCGCTGTATACAGCGAAGCGAAAACAAACAACCTAAAATCACCCTGGGATTTTCAGGACCCACGGAGACAGACTGTTTGAATGTTTCGCTTTTAAACTTTCTGTCTCCATGGGCCCTGAGGATTTTTATTTCCAACAACTCTCCCAAATTTCTATTCCAAAAATTTCCAATGCTAAACACCCGGAGTGACCTTTGCCTGGCTGATTTTAGATTATTTGTTGTCGCGTCGCTTAGCGAAAAGCCCAAACAAACAGTCTCCATAAAACCTGAATTTAATAATAAATTTAAGAACTCATTAACATCAGGGTCCATGGAGACCGTTTGTTGTCGCTTCGCTTTATAGCAGTTTTGGTGTTTGGCATGGGAGATTTTTGGGAGAAAATTTGGGACCGTTGTGTGCATTTAGTTATCTATGGATTGTTGTCATGAGAAACAAAAACATGACGAAATATTTTCAAATGACTTAATTAACCAAGAACGGTCCCAAATTTTCTCCCAAAAATCACCCATGCCAAACACCAAAACTGCGCGACCCTATAAAGCGAAGCGACAACAAACGGTCTCCATGGACCCTGATTAACATGTTTAAAGGGTTGTTGTTTTCCTAACAAACTTGAGCTTATGTTATTGTAACCTGATGAGTTTTTTTTGTTTCTTGTTGTTAAGGAACCCTTGAACATTGAAAGAAACTGATAATTTATCGAGTTGACACAACAAAATCGAACCAAAACTGAATAAAATCTGAAAAAAACTTTAAATAATTTTATAGAAACTTGCCGTTAATTATTCTCATTACTTTATCTGCAAACTACAAGATAGAACAAAAGTTCAGCAAGTGTGTTTTGTATTTTGTACTATTAATTTGGAGGAATTTGTACTAGTTTACTACAAAAAACAAAGATTTAGAACAAAGCAATTGTACTGTGAACCAATAACAGCACAGTAGCAGATGGTGGGGTTGTGGGGTGTTTTGTGGGAATAAGTGTTCTCAATGACTCTGACTCTCATGACTCTGACTCTCAGGGTTTTTTGGAAGTCAAAGTCATGACTTTTGGAGTCGACTCACAGACTTCGAGAGTCATGACTCTTTTAAAAGATGCGTGCGTGTATGCGATTATCGGACATATTTTTCCTATTTTTTTCATCTACTTTCATCATCAAACGCTGAGGTTCCTTAACAACATAAAACTTTCTTTTCAAGGAATCTTGATTAAACGTATAAAAAAAATTTTAATTTCAGATTATCCTGCCAGATTCTCGATTTTTGTATTACATGACTCCAGAGTCAGAATCATGATTTAGAGTCGACTCCCAAAATTCAAGGAGTCAAAGTCATGACCCGAGAGTCGACTTCCAACATTTAGAGAGTCAGAGCCATGACTTCTAGAGTTAGTAACTGTCATGTCAAACTAGGAGTCATGGAGAACACTAGGGAATAATATTGAAATTTATATTGGTGACTAATTAATTCTTTTGAAAACAAAAACGTTTCAAACATGAGTAAAAATGTCAAGTTGAAAAAATTTTACGTCTTGTTTGTTTTAATAACATCTGAATTACTTACTTCAAGTAGTCGAGGAGCAGAACTATTCGAAGTTGAGTCAGCAATTATCCGTTGTGATAGCTCTACTGATGTCAAAACAAAAGAATCTAGTAGAAAAAACATCGCTACCGAAGTAGATTTTGACGACGATGATTTGAAAGTTGTTGATTGGAAGCCTCCTCCATTGACATCATTCAATTCAACAATACAATCTGGACCACATGAACCAAATTCAGATTTAGAAATGGAATTAGAAAATGATGTCGATTTGGACATAATTCATTTCTCAAATTGTGCTAAACAATCTGTAATTACCCTTAAAGTTACTCATGATGAAGGCACAGTAAGAAAATAGAGGTTATTTTCTAAATTCTATTGTTTTCAAAATTAAAAAAAAAATTTATGATATATCAGATGAATTCTGGTGATGCTGGAGATGGGACATTAATTAAAGTGGATCATATGTTGGATGAACAATTAGGGAAGTCTGTGCGTCTTGCTAACCCGATTGGTATTAAAATTCAACAAGGTCCACTATTCACAATCTATCCTTTGAAGTTTATCAAGGTATATGAGAATTTTATGAAAAATACATTCTTATTTTACTCAAAGTGAGATTTCATCCTGTCTTCAACACATTTCTAGAACGTCAACGCTAAAGCTCATGAAGAAATATTTCATTATGAAAACATGAAGGATTTTTCAAATTGTGACAAGGAAGGCGAGGGTGAAATCTGTTCTAACTTTACAAAGGAAGGCTCAGAAGAAAATGACTACAGTCGAAATTCGGTAATTCTTTTTTCATAAATGTTAATTTTTTTTTCTTCATAGACAACTTTTTATTAATTTCGTATTTCAAAAGTAAAAGTTATATTCAGCTAAACGGAGCTAGAGATTTACTAATTAATTCTACCGTCTCTTGCGTCAAGAGTCTTGACCCACATTTCCTGTTTTATTTTTTACGAATGTGAAGAAAAATCTTTTTTTTTTCTATTTTATTTTTGTAATACAAGTTTGATAAAGAATGTGTATAAATCATGGATAACAACTGGAACCGTTCCATAGGCCTCGATGGCTCAGTCGGTAGAGCGTCAGTCTCATAATCTGAAGGTCGTGAGTTCGAGCCTCACTCGGGGCAAATTTTTTGTTTTTTTTTATATTATTTAATTTTCTTTTGTTATCTATTTTCTTTGAAGGGTTTTTGCTGCTCTTGCGAACTGACAAATAGAAATTCAACAGGGTATCAAATTCGGGGAGGTCAAAAATGTCCAAACAGCACAGTAGAAACAAATTCAACTTTTTCTTCAAGACACTGTTTTCGAATGAGTGAGTATTGGTGAGTAAAGAGTTAGATTATTTTGTTGGCGTTAGCGTCAATGATAACTTAATGGTAATTAAACTTACAGGTATGCAATGTATCAATTTGGACCACCGGAAATTTTTCATCAAGTTTATATTCAAGTTNTCTTGCGAACTGACAAATAGAAATTCAACAGGGTATCAAATTCGGGGAGGTCAAAAATGTCCAAACAGCACAGTGGAAACAAATTCAACTTTTTCTTCAAGACACTGTTTTCGAATGAGTGAGTATTGGTGAGTAAAGAGTTAGATATTTTGTTGGCGTTAGCGTCAATGATAACTTAATGCTAATTAAACTTACAGGTATGCAATGTATCAATTTGGACCACCGGAAATTTTTCATCAAGTTTATATTCAAGTTNCTAATTAAACTTACAGGTATGCAATGTATCAATTTGGACCACCGGAAATTTTTCATCAAGTTTATATTCAAGTTTATGAAAGTGTAGAGGATGAGCGTATGGAAAGTTGGAAGAAATCGGGTGAAAGTGCAGAATTTGCAAAGTGAGTGTTTTATTTTCATTTTTAAGACCAATTCAATTAAGAATAATAGTTAATTATTTCATTCTATCAAATTTTGTAATAAATGATAGGATTGACTCTCATAATGTAACTCACTATCAAAGCGGAGAGAGTCTAAGCATAACTTACAGAAAAGTCATAACACCAAATCTCCAACTAATTGACTCCCTAAATTCTACAAAAAATTTACTCCTCATTCCGACAAGATTTTTTAAATCTACTCAAAGTATTATCAAGGATAAAGAAGGAAAGCATGAGATTTATCATAAAGTTGTTGATTCTACTAATGAAGAATCATTTCCTAATTCAAATATGCCGGTTCTTCCCATTCAGTTTCAAAATCCTATTGATGAGACTATTCTTGTTANATCATTTCCTAATTCAAATATGCCGGTTCTTCCCATTCAGTTTCAAAATCCTATTGATGAGACTATTCTTGTTACTCCGAAAATACTCACTGGTAGGAAATGTAGTGAGATCGGGGTCACTGTGGAATCATTCAAGAATCAAGCATTTCCATGTCATGAAGTTCCTGGTACATGTCTCCGAAATCAACCATTTGACCTATGGAATGAAGATGCAGCGGTAAGGTTTTTGAAAGAATTGATTTAACTTTACTCTCATTCATCTCCCCTCCACTTCTTCCTTAATTTTCTATTATTGGTTAGTTTTATTTTAACATACTTCTAGGGTGCTGGAAATGTACATTATCGTCTCAAACATTTCGGTCAAGTTCATGAAACGGCTCCTTTCAAATGGATTAAAAATACAGTCTATTTGGTTATGGAACATGGGGATAAGACATTTGCATATTTGGACATTCAGCTACCCGTTGATCAATTGCAAGTGATGAGACCTGGGTAACCTAAAAATCTCAAAGTCATTAGTTCATGGAAATAACTCATCAGCCAAAATTTTGCCTTAGGATTTTTTATGCTTTTTTATGATCATATTCATTAGCAACGGAAATTTTTAGCAAAAACTTTTAATGAACCGTGTGGACATTTGCACACTTCAACACATCATTTTGAAAATTTTGAATTTCTAAATAAACATGAAATGACAAGTTTTGATGCAAAATGCTGAAGGCGGGTTGGGTTGGTATCTTGCCTTTCGGCTTACAACTAAATTGGTATAGCTATCTAAAAACAAATTATTTGACAAAAGTTNTCGGCTTACAACTAAATTGGTATAGCTATCTTAAAACAAATTATTTGACAAAAGTTACTTCTGTGAGTTGTATACTATTCAGTTTAGACTACTGTACGGTTAGACTCATTAGTTAGTTCCAAGGTACATAGAAGACTGATTAATTGGGCAGTTTTGATATTTGACATGGAAAATTTTTGGGAGCGTTGTCTGTTAATCTATTGTTAAAAGTTACATTTCAGTTACCTATAGCAACAACCAATAGATTCTCTACTTATTAGTTGTACATAACGCTCATTTTCCTCCCAAAAAATTTTCCATATACAAATACACTGGTCTACAGGTTTTTAAGACCGCTAGAAGCTACTTTTGTTCTATTATCTTTTCCTGTGGAAGGAGTTGTCTTAAGATTTTGTGGAGTTATATCTTCTAAACAAAATTTTTTCTGGTCAAACTCTTAACAGTTTTAGAAAGATCATTGAAAAGTAGGGTTTGAAGTAAAAAAAAAATCAAGTCTCTACGATCACTAGAAAATAAGTTATGATCTTTTGAAAATTAAAAATGTTAGACATTTTTATGAAACGATGTACTAAGAGATAGGGGTTTCAAAAGAACATCCAAAAATTTCAATTTTCAAAACATCATAATTTATAACTTCTGAAACATTGATGGTAGAGAGTTGATTTTTTTCACTTCGTATTACTTTTCATTAGTGTTCCGCATGGCTCTGGCTCATGCTCTGGCTCGAGTTGGCTCACAAAAATTTCTGAGCCAGTGCCAGTGCATGGCTCTGGCTCATGTAGTAATTTTGAGCCAGAGTCATGGCTCATGAGCTGGCTCACCTCTTGGGTGAGCCATGAGGCAAGGCTCATTGAGCCAGGGGCTCTGGCTCACGCCAAAAGCTGAGCCATGCGTAACACTACTGTTCATTGGTCTTTCTGAAATTGAAAAGTGTTTCCCCAGGAATTTTTTTGAAGTAACTACTTTCTTTGCGAAAAAAAGAATCTAACCTGCTTTTCCCAGCAAAAGAGCAAGGGACAAAAGTATTATAGCTTCCATAGGTCTTAATTAGATATCTGTGGACCCAAGGTTGCTATGAGAATTATTGAACAACCACTATTATAAGGTTAGACCATACCTCGAATTTTTTTTTTTTTTTTTTTTTTTGAAGTCAGATGACAGGTTGTCATCTGAGACCGTTTCCAAGGTTATAATGAAATATATTTAAATCTACTTGAACAATCTTATCTACTTTTAAAAACTATTAAAATCATTTGAATTATTTTTTTTTTCAATTTAAAATTAAATTTAAATACCAGTACGAAGGGACTCGTACAACATGAACCACTTTAATCCGGGCCTTTTTTCTTCGCCTTTCACCAAAAACGACTTAGGGCCTATTATGCCCAGTCGTTATGTTTTTGAGCTATTAAATATTACGTGGTTAGCAGAGCTGGAATAATCCAGATTAAGGATTAACGGATTAGCAATCGGGATTAAGGATTAGTAATCCGGATTAAGGATTAATAATCCGTAATCCGTAATTCTGCTAAGTTCTCTTCAAGAAACTAATCCATAATCTTTAATCCTATGAACGCGGATTATAAATTTTAATCCATAATCTTTAATCGACATTTTCAGATTAATTCAATTGGGATTAATCAATTAATCCAACTGGATTAAAATCCAGAATTTTTGAAAAAAAAAAATTGGAAGACATGAGATAGTACTTAAGTCAATTTACAACTTCAACATGCACGATGCCAGGAAGCCGTTTTCGCTGTCAGTTCACATCACATCATATATTGAAAAATGGCAATAAACAGTCTGCTCGTTATCGCTTTAAAAATGGGATTCTTAGAGTCCCAAGGACACTATAAAATAATTATTACCAATTTTTTTAGTTAAAAATTATTAATTATTTAATAATTCTAGAGTAAATCGGATAATGGGGATAAAATAATATTAAAAAGTAGTATAATTTGATTTATTCTTACGGCATAGTGCGGCGCACTGAGTTGTCGTACAATTTAAATTTTCCAAATATAACAATTTTCGACAGAAATAATTGAAAAACGTGAATTTTCTCATTGAAAAAAAAATTCGAAAAAGTTTGTTGACAATTTTATTGTTTGTTATTTTTAAAAAAAAAAAAAAAAAAAAAAAAAAAATTGGAGTTATGGTCTAACCTGATAATAGTGGTTGTTCAATAATTCTCATAGCAACCTTGTGTGGACCAATGAATAAGCAAAATTGATTTTAGTTATTTTGCTTTTCCATGGTTGTCACAAAATTTTCAATAGAACCGTTCTGTTAGTAAAATCTAATATTTAAAAATAATAGAGCCGACGGACATGCGGATTATAACCGTCGATTGAAATTGAAGCTGAAAATTTTGGTTCCTAATGGATATTACCAAAAGCATAAACAAAAAAAATCATAAGCCAAAATTTTGACTGACCAGTTATTTCTTTGAACAGAACTTTAAATTTAGATTATTGTTCTTCTTCCTAGTATTAATTTTATTATAATTTTAAGTTGATGAGTGTAACCAATGTGATGAAGCCTATACTGTTTAATTTCTTTAAGTTATTGTTCAATTAGATAAAGTCTACTTGTTGAACTGTAGGAATTTCAATTTAAAGTTTAAAAAAAAAAAAAAAAAAAAAATTATCGCCCGAACTGGGGCTCGAACCCAGGACATTTAGGTTAAAAGCCTAACGCTCTACCGACTGAGCTATCCGGGCGACGTTGTATGAGAGTNTCGAACCCAGGACATTTAGGTTAAAAGCCTAACGCTCTACCGACTGAGCTATCCGGGCGACGTTGTATGAGAGTAAAGTTTTAGTCGTATTCGAAGTTGAGTTTGGATTTATTTTATTATGAATTAAAAATTATTTTGTGTAAAGACAATGATCAGTGAATTTGAAAATTATTTATTTACTAAAGCATTTTTCACTCTTGTTTCTTGCATTTGCTTCACTCCATTTCAATAAGCAAACCGTAATTGTTAGATTTAGTTATTTGAATTTGAAAATAGTTAAAAATTTTATATAAAAACAATTTGAAGTTATTCATTTTATTTTTCTAGATACAATGCACAACTTTTGTCTGCAATTTCTGGTAGCAGTTCTTCAGGAGGAAAACTAATTGTTGAGGTTTGTCATAATAAATTCAANAAAATTATTTATTTACTAAAGCATTTTTCACTCTTGTTTCTTGCATTTGCTTCACTCCATTTCAATAAGCAAACTGTAATTGTTAGATTTAGTTATTTGAATTTGAAAATAGTTAAAAATTTTATATAAAACAATTTGAAGTTATTCATTTTATTTTTCTAGATACAATGCACAATTTTTGTCTGCAATTTCTGGTAGCAGTTCTTCAGGAGGAAAACTAATTGTTGAGGTTTGTCATAATAAATTCAACTTTTTATATAACTTTACAAAGTGAAATTTTTAAATTTTTAAGAATAAGTTTTACTATTTAATAAAGTCTTTTTAGGTAGCGAATGGAGAATACGTTCCAGCGTTTTACAGTGTTCATATTCTTAGTTGCACAGAGACTTTACCACTACAAAAATCAGAGCTTAAGGTCATTGACTCCTTACGGGTAGAGACTTTTCAGATGGATTTACATTATGGTCATTTCCAACTCAACAGACATGCCTCATGTTCTGGTAAGTACACTGTTGAAAATGGAAATAATTTACTAATGAAAATAATATTTTATTAATTATTGAATTATCCTACTCTTCGTCTCATTATTCTTCTCTTCTGGAAGTTTTTTTTATATTTTTCATAATAAGAATTTATATCGAAGGACTTTTCCAATGCATATTATGACTATCGAATGTACTGTCATTTACAGATAAACACCACGCATTCTCTCAAGTATTGAACCATGTGTTTTTAGATTAATTTTTTTTTACAATGTCGAAGAATTTATTCCAAGTATCACCTAAGCACCTATAATTATCCAACACTGCCACAGGGTTCCGTAGTGTAGTGGTTATCACGTCTGCTTTACACGCAGAAGGTCCTGGGTTCGAGCCCCAGCGGAACCNGGTTCCGTAGTGTAGTGGTTATCACGTCTGCTTTACACGCAGAAGGTCCTGGGTTCGAGCCCCAGCGGAACCAAATTTTTTTTTTTTTTTTTTTGCAAAGTTGTTTTAAATTTATATTAATTATCTAGTCCAACTTCAATTGTCTCTTATTTAATATTTTCTTTACTCCATGTAGTTGGGATTTNGGTTCCGTAGTGTAGTGGTTATCACGTCTGCTTTACACGCAGAAGGTCCTGGGTTCGAGCCCCAGCGGAACCAATTTTTTTTTTTTTTTTTTTTTTGCAAAGTTGTTTAAATTATATTAATTATCTAGTCCAACTTCAATTGTCTCTTATTTAATATTTTCTTTACTCCATGTAGTTGGGATTTNTTTATATTAATTATCTAGTCCAACTTCAATTGTCTCTTATTTAATATTTTCTTTACTCCATGTAGTTGGGATTTTGAATCAATACAATGATGTGATTGGAATTCGAATGGTTGTTTTTGCACCAGACGATACTTGCATCTGCTACCATGGTTGTAAATGTTCATGTGCCAAGGATTCTGACGGTTTTGACTGTGTTCCTTTACAAGATGACCAAATTCGATCCGCTGGATTCCTTAATCTTCAGGAATTTCATCTGGAAAACCATTCAGTAATTTTGGATTTCATTCTAGAAAATGTCGTCGCATCTGTTGTATTGGGAATTTTATTTTTACTTATCTTAGGTAATTTTTTTTTAAATTTTTATCAAAATCTGAGTTTATCGAACATTTCAATACCTATTTCTAAGAATTTAGGGACTTTTGAAACGTCATTGCAAAAAAAAAAACAAAATTCAAATCCTTTATCCGATCAGATCTGAATTTGATTGATTGGTGAACAGATTTGAGTAAATATTTGAATTAAAAAAAAATCCTAGGACTTTCTATTATGAATTCTTAATTTATAGAAATCATAATTATAATATGCTTGTGTAGACCAAATATTTGATTAATTTTTTAGGAATATGCAAAGGGCTTGTGGGGAGATGTTGGAGACGAATGGGTAAATTCGGATTGTGGTATTTTGAAAATAAGGCTCGAAAGTTGGATCATTACTACGAAAAAGAATATTCCCGCCTAGATGTCATTCATGATGACCTTGGACATCCTCTCGACCCATTCACTAAACTCCCCACGGTCAAAACACTCAGCTCGTAAGTGATTTTTTAAATAATCCAGAATCAGCTATTAATACGCCTATTAATAGCTCCCATCAAAATTCAAAACGTTTCCAATTTCTCTAACTCATTAAGATCCAAGGCTACATGATGGCGCCAAAATTCTTCTCCAATAGGAATTCTGTTCATTTTAGATCAATTTTTGTAATTCAATAATAAAATTATAATTTACTTACATAAATTCATATGGTATCTTAGAAAGTGTGATGAATATTATTTATTCATAAATGAAAACTCCATACTCATCGTTTTAAATAAATAATTCATTCAAGAAGTCATCATTATTCCTCACAACTATAGTAAAACTTTTGATCTTATTTTACAGGAAAGAAGAATTTGGTCTCAACACCGTGTTTTTCATGTGTTTTCCCGTACTTTGTCTCTACAGTTGTTGCTGTTGGTGTTTCTGTACTCGGAAGTATCCAGATTCATCCACATCTAAGCCAATGGATAATTATGTAATAATATGAACTATTCTGTAGTGAACTCGAAACCTTTTTTTTTTTTCAAAATCTGATCATTTTTTGTTATTTTTTTTAGGATAAACTTTTGAAGGATGAAAATGAAAATTCTCTCTTATTGTTAAACAAGAGTGGACGACAGGAGGAGGAGCATCATGAGAATTTCAAATCTCCAACGTCTAGTAACATTTACCAACAGAAATTTGCTGAAGAAGAAAGACTTGTAAATGAACATTTACGGAACCGTGGTAGCGACCANATTTGCTGAAGAAGAAAGACTTGTAAATGAACATTTACGGAACCGTGGTAGCGACCAAAGTTCTTATGGTTCATGGCACAAAACACCAACAATTTTAAGTGGAAGTACAAGTAATGACGGCGACGATGTAAATTCAAAAATTTCTCAACAATCTATATCATTAGTTTTGAATCCACTTCCAACGCCATCTGGGATAACTTCTCTCCCAGTGTCCCCCCAAACATCGACTAATTTCAACATTACACGAAGCGGCTCATTACCGCTCACTCCAAAGAAAAGTGAATAAGCTTTAACGAATGAAGTAAATATTCTAAGAAGAGTATTATGCAAAAACTTAAATCTCCTCTGGTCCGTCAAAAGTAAAAAAAAAAACTCTGAAATCCTTTGAAACAAAGGGTGATATGATGGTGAGAGTTTCTTAAGACAAGTAGAAAACCTTGCTAAAGAATTTGATCTCTCCGGAGCCTAACTCTCGACAACTTACACTTTTTAAGGGACTTATTTTCACACNCTTGCTAAAGAATTTGATCTCTCCGGAGCCTAACTCTCGACAACTTACACTTTTTAAGGGACTTATTTTCACACATTTTTTTGTCGGAATCTTTGGAACTCTAATGGGGTATTTCTTGTTTATTATTAAGGACCCTTCAAGGGTTCTTTTCCCATGCTTTAAATTCTCAAAAGTGAAGTGTNGGTATTTCTTGTTTATTATTAAGGACCCTTCAAGGGTTCTTTTCCCATGCTTTAAATTCTCAAAAGTGAAGTGTAATTGGGTACTTGTAGAAGAAATGATTTCAAACATTTCACATTTGGCTACTACCAAAAAACCCTTTGTAGGTTCATTTCATTTAACACAGGGAGCTCCACTCCCACCGCTAGCTACCCTCATATTTATAATTTCTATACAATTCAAAAGTTTTTAAATCCGAGGGAAGATGACGGGAGAGATGCTAGCCATGAATTATAAAAAAAAAAGAAATACTCTATCTCAACCATCCATTTCCTATCCCTTCCTTCAATGTTTTCATTCAGAAACTTTTTTTTTTAATTCTTTTCAATATATCAAAAAGTTAACAATACCTACTTCTGGAATTTGCTTAAGACATTATACAAAGGGATGGTTGCTAAATTTAAAATGCATACAGGCTGCATACAGAGTGTTTAAAATTTTTTTTTGCACCCTAGAAAGCATGACGTCATTTTTTCACACACTCTTTTGCTGGTAAGCAGCATGGGGTGGGAGGAGCTACGATGAAATTGGAGAAAGAGGGTGCAAAAAAAGATTAAACATCCTGTAGTCATATAGATGACAAAAGAAACCGAAATTTTAGTTTATGTTTTGAACAAATTGAACAAAATAATAATATTTATTATTTGCAAAATTCTTAAGTGTTGAACAAAAAGTGAAGTCTTCAGATTGTTTATTAACTGNATAATAATATTTATTATTTGCAAAATTCTTAAGTGTTGAACAAAAAGTGAAGTCTTCAGATTGTTTATTAACTGATGTTAATAACCTATAGAAAGGTTATCACAACATTTCCGCTCCTCATATCTCTATAAGGTTATAATATTTTTCTCTCATTTTTTTATTGCTAAATCTATAAGACTAGTTTTATATTTTTCTTTTTTTTTCCTCTTTTTTAGATTCACGGNTTTATGTTTTGAACAAATTGAACAAAATAATAATATTTATTATTTGCAAAATTCTTAAGTGTTGAACAAAAAGTGAAGTCTTCAGATTGTTTATTAACTGCTGTTAATAACCTATAGAAAGGTTATCACAACATTTCCGCTGCTCATATCTCTATAAGGTTATAATATTTTTCTCTCATTTTTTTATTGCTAAATCTATAAGACTAGTTTTATATTTTTCTTTTTTTTCCTCTTTTTTAGATTCACGGAACGGAAAAAAAAGGATAATTTTGTTGATAAGGAATGAGAAGTGAGTGATCGGAAGATATTTGAAGGATCTCTGAAGTGAGTATTTGTTGAAGGGTCTGATTGAACTTAAATTTTTGTGTAAAATCCTTGATGAGAGTTATGTTGTAGCTGTTGTTGATGGTTAATTCAGGTAACCTGTTACCTGACATTCCTTAGCCTTATGAGAAGAATACTTGTGTTTATAATAATAGGATATATTTTTCTTTTCTTCAAAGGAAATCCTATAGTTCAAGTCTAGCACTAGCATGGTCTAACTGAATAAAAGGAATTCTCTCTTCGGGGAACAACTAAACTTGGGGCTGTTAAGCTTACTCTCACAGAGAGATGTTAGATGCCTTGAAGATGTAGCCTAAGCAGTATTTTATTTTTTGTTCTTAACTATATATCTCAAGTCTCCATTTATTTTAAATCCCACCACCACCATATGCATTCATTATTACAAGCAAGATAGGTTTCTGTGGTGTCCCAAGAGAAAAAATCCTTTTCAGTTCTTCATGATGAGCTGAATAGGACAAGTGACTTGGCTCTTCTCTTTTACTTGTGGACCATGGATAGACATAAATTAGGACTATTGCAATCGGTCCAACAAAATTAGTGATTCATTTATAAATCAACAAGACTATAAAAAATCAAGTGAAACTTTGGAGTTTTTTTAATATTTTTCATAAACAACTCCTGACGGTCTGAAGTAACTACTAACTACGCGGTTTAAATATTATCATAAAAGCCATAATTATTGTTTAAGCTCTGTCCATATCACGTGTTTGTCTTAAGCGACGACAAAAGAGGATATCGAGGTCACGATTTATTATTCTTATCTCTCAACACAAAGTTTTCAGCCCACACATCAGTAGTAATCTCAAAAGTTTGAATTTACGAAGGATTTTATGAATCAGTTTGTTATAATATTTCAGTTCGTTATAGTAGTGGTTAGTAGTTATTTACAGGGAAAATGTAATAATGTAATATTGTTGAGAGATGACTAGGTGATAGGCTTAACTTAACTTAACTAGTTCAGTGAGGACAAACTGTTACCTATTTAGGATGAGAACTAATCCTTGTATCCTTGTAATTAAAACTTGACAAGGATTATTTTTTTTATAATTGATTAGAAATTGACATTTGTCTGGTTTTGTAAANTGAGAACTAATCCTTGTATCCTTGTAATTAAAACTTGACAAGGATTATTTTTTTTATAATTGATTAGAAATTGACGTTTGTCTGGTTCTGTAAAAAGAAGAAAAAAAATGGAGAAATTGGAATTCGGATTACCAAGTGATGGAAGTGGTTGGAACTCTTGGTCAGCAATGAAAGGAAGACGACGGCAAGCGGTTCGTCTCTCGGCGTCGGTGGACTCACTTCATTGTGTTGAAAATGAATTTTTTTCAAGTTCTGGAAGTTTTACTAATTATCCACCAGGTATGACCATTACATGAATTCATTTTCAAACTAATATTTAATAATTACTTTAGATATCTTGAGAATTTTTAAGAAAGTGAATTTGGCGCACTTTTTTTTTTTAAATCATTTATGAGACACATGGTCTGAGGTGGTTAATAAGTCTACAAATTTCGTTTCCTGATTTGAATTCCCTGTGCTAAGTTCTAAGGTCATGGGATTAGGAACAAGTTCTTTTTTCTTTCAAATCGTGCGTAATCTCAACGGTAATATTGATGATGGCGGGAAATACCGTTTGATTGATTGGAGTTGAGTAAACTCTCTGTATAATTATACGCAGAAATATTGAGTAGAGAATAGTTGTAATATGATTTTGCAATAATTTTAGTAATAATATGCTTCATCATGACTTTTCATAGTGTGGGATATATGGATGATGAATGATTTAAACTCTGAATACAACTGAATAAAAATGGCGAATATTAACTCCCACTCCGAAGAATCTTTTTCAATCTTGGGAATAATAGGGGAAAAAATATAATAAGAGGAAGAATAAGTTTACCAATTATATTATATAATAGAAACTCCCATTTTTTTGCACATTGGTGATTATGATGACTTGACGCTGACGCTTATGTGTTGATACAGTGCACTTGTTTTTAAATTCATGACTTTTTTTTCTAACTGCAAAATGATAATTGAGTTGGTAGGACGGATGGTTTAGTAACTGCAAACAGCGAAGCTGAAGAGGTTTATATGATCGATATGTCCGTAATTGTTATATTAATGATATAATGACATTAATATGATACGTGTGTCTCAATCTAGCTCCGTTGGTGTGGAATCTTATAACTATAGCATATAGACAAGCTATATGCTATAGTTATGCAGTGTGTTCAAAGAAGAAGATATTTTTGCAAAATGATGTCGAAAAAAATCAAAAATTAATTCTATGTCAGACACTTGCACACATTATAGACTGCTCGAGTTACTCAAAATCATTGCTATGAAAGTTTATTTTAATTTTTGTTTTTAGGTAAAAAAAATGTCGCATATGAATCTAATTAGTGACAGATTTTTGAAACTCTTGAGACGGAATTTCGTCTTCTTATATGTGAGACTGTAGAAAAGTGCTTTGGTAGCTTATACTTACAGGATTATCACATAATATGGAATCCTGGATAGGTGTTTTAACTCATATCGCTAAACAACGTGATGAAGTAGTTGGAAAATACGAGAATTTATTTTTTGGGACTTATTTTTCACGTCTTTCACTTTGTATTGTATTGAGTTAAAAGCCATAGAGAACAAAAGTAAGTTCCAAAAAATAAATAGTCGTATTTTTCCTTTAGGTAGTAACTTGACACGTATGCCAGAGTGACATTCGTAGGAAAATGAAACAACTTTTAGTAAACTGCTCGTTTATCGTTTGTTTAGCATTATTGTCGACACTAGTCGTAGAATCTCTATCTAAGGCATCATTATTTCGTAGTTTTATGGTCGAAACATGACTGCATTTAGGATTTCCCATGTGTACAGTGCTAAGGAGATGGACTATAGTGTTTCAAAAGAATTGTTTTACTTTTTCCAATTATTTTTCCAACATACCTATTTTGCCTTCTTATTATTTTATCCTTTTTCTCTTTTGCCTTTGTCTTCAGACCTTCCTCCATTTAAGTACTAATATTCCTACTATTCCATTTACCTATTCTTTTTGCCTTCTTATTTTTTGCCTTCTTGACAATCTTTTTCAATTTTGTCAAATATTCCTATTATTAATATTTGTTTCTTTATCTCAACTACAGGATGTCCTAGAGTTGATGGCTTTAAAAAATTTTAATTAACCCAATGAGAATCGGGAAATTTTTTAATATTCAAATCTGATTAACCGAATGTGAATTTTTTAATTTTCTTAGGGCATCAACTCTAGGACACTCTGTATAAACAAACCTATTTCCTAACGCCAGATCAAATATTCTTGTTTTCCTCCAATGGGTCTAGAAAATTCTCTCATCCCAACTATATTTCATCCGTTTCATCGATATTTCGTCCATGTATAATGAACGAAATCGAAAACAAATCCATGATTCATTAAAAAAAAATTTTTTTGNCATCCGTTTCATCGATATTTCGTCCATGTATAATGAACGAAATCGAAAACAAATCCATGATTCATTAAAAAAAAAATTTTTTTTTTTGTTTTATGCTCCATCTACGTTTTGTGGGATGATTTACGATAAATGGTGGAAATGAAATTTTTGAAATAGTTCGGAGAATTATAGATTTGGGGTAGGGCCTAATACCCCAAAGAGTGGTAGGTTGAGAGGTCAAATGGTCATGTAATATAGGAAATCTGAATGAGACTGTCTGAGATGTTGAAGGATAGGGAGTCTGATTTGGATGATTTGGATCTCATTCCAAATTACCTGTTTTATGATCATTTGACCTCTCACCCTAACCTCACATACCCCCAACCAACCATTTCCAAAACCCCTTCATTTTCAGCCCCACCATTCACACTTTCCGTCCCATAGTTTTCATCTGTTTTGTCTGTTTCCTGACTGTCTCCATCTCTTATTTCCCCTTTCCTGTCTTCGCGGCGCGGTTACTACTAATTTTTATTTTATTTTTTGACTACAATGATGATTAAATTTTCATCATTGAATAAAAAGATGGGAATATTACAAAGTTTTCATTGGTCAGGACTTTTTGTCTACCACTCGTATAAAAGCATTACCTTTTTTGCAAAGTTTGGAAATAATAAGGATCCTGATAAACTAAAAGATCAAGGTCCATTTTTGCAATAATATGCAAATGTAGTACCAGAGCGGCCAATGAGATTGGTGTAATTTAACAAGAATTATGATCTCATTGTAAAAATACCACATCTCATCGTAGTATCATTTTCATTGAGGTGAGGTGATAGTTGATGGCGAATCCATCACGGCTCAAATGATGACTACCCTTGGGCTATTTCTCTAATAGAACATTTGCAATTCCAATACGCATGTCATCGTCGTACTGCCAGCAGGTGAAAAATGATCAATTATAACTGAATTGATTGTTATTGCGTGTTTTCTGACTCACAATGGGGATGTTAAAAGTAGAAAAAAAAAATTTTTTTTCCAAAGTAAATTTCTTAAAATTATGTGTCTAGCATATGTATACACTCTCTAGGCGTCTACAACGCTTGCCAGGTTGCTTAATGCTTACCATGGCCAAAATCTTACAAAATTTTAGACAATAGATTTTAATAATGCAATTACCAGTTGAACATAAAAAAACACACTCATAAAACCATAACAAATTGATAATAAGAATATACTAATAGAACAAAAAAAAAATTTTTTTTTTCACAGATTTTGAAGATTATGGTAGTGTAAATAATATTTTGGATGCATTTGGTGAGCGTGTGACGACGACGTCAGGTTCCAGTTCATCTGGTCACCGCTTGAGTGAATCCGCTTCATGGTCGGTGCTAGATCCAGTTATGTCACTGAACCCAATGGCATCTCAACAAGAATTCTCAGGTGTCACACCACCACCACAGTCATCAGTGATCCGCCAAATTTCAAAAAGTGACAACGACAGTTCTGGTGTTGGAACAGATACGTTTTCTTCAATTTCACCAACTGGTTCATCTACGGCTTCAGCCAATAGAAATCCTTCACCAACACATCCGACTATTACTGGTTTAGAAGCAGGTGCTGGAGTTTCAACCAATGGGAATGAACCTGAAGATTATGAACATGTCTACTGTCAATTGGATCCATACTTTGTGAGTTATAGTGAATATTTTTAATAATTAATAATGAAAGAAACAATAAGGCAGACTAATGTCTGTTAGTGCGAGGCCATGGCTAATAAAACTGAGACTGCGCACACAAATCCTATTCGTATGAAAACTAATCAAGGTTAATCGTTATCTTTTTTGTTTCACACTTTTGTGATACATAATTTACGTAATGTTAAGTTTGTAGATTTTATATTATATATTTGTTTGTTATATTTAGGTTTACACCGGATGTTGGATTTGGATTGAATTTTTAGTATTCTTCTATTGCTTATTTAAAAGTCTAATCTCAAAAGTTTATCATTTCTAGCTTTATTTTATCCTTAAAATAGAAGCACTTAAGTTTTTTTTTTAAGACGAAGACTGATGAAATGACAGTAGTATTCTAGGAAAGTGAAGTGATGATAAGGCATGTTAAGGTTAGGTTACAAACTGGCATATTGTCTACTTCCGGTCTATAGAATCTCTATAGTTCTTATCTCACCGGCATTTTCAAAACTACAGGCTGCATCTCTTCCCGGATGACGGTCAATCACAATGCTTATACACAAAACCTCTAAAACGGATTTCAACCCGTCTGTTTTTTTTTTGTTTTTTTTTTACATTTTATAAAAAATCTTCAAAGCATTTCAAAAAAAATTGACAAGAAAAAATTTAGTGTTTTTTTTAAAACTTGTAGAAATGACAAAGTAATACAGTACTATACTGCACTTCCGCTGCGTTCTGTTGAGTTTCATAGTCCAAAAATTTCATTCAATTTCTACAAACATATAGGATTTGAGAGGTGAAATATGAAATGAAAAGCGAAAGTTTTTGTATCGCGATACCTTTGAACTTTTGAAAAATTTTAACCAATTTTTTTTTTTTTGAGATTTTTTTTGTCTAAAATGAATGAATTTGGGTTTATTTTTTTGAAAAGATCTTTTCTGAGGGTTAAGGTTGTTAGTCTCTGGTTTTTGTCCAATACTTCCTTTTCTATAATAAATATAAACTAAAACCATTTTAGATGAAGGTGTAGTACAGAAGGAATTGTAATGGTAGAACTCATTCAGTTTTTACACAAGTCTATTGATACTGGACAAGTTTTTTTTTAAAGAAACAATCCTACCATTTTTAAATGAAAGATTTTTCGGTGTGGGAGGTGAGATGAAGAAACTGATGCCTAAGTTTCATGTATTTTTTTTTTGGTCAACCGGTTTTTTTTTAGTTGAAAATATACTGTCGTTCATCTTAACATTTCCTAATTAAGGAAGATATTTCTAAACTTCATTTATCCTCGGGATATTGGAGATGATATTAACTTATGTGTCAGTAAGGAGAGACACCACGGTGGTCGACTCAAGTTTTTAGAAAAATTTTTAAATAGAAGTTTCCCTCCTGTAATGGAATTGCTTAGAGTCGCCATAAGTTGTTGAAAATAGGCGGGTTAGTAGTAGAGTTGACTTGTGTATTTAGGAGTGAAAGCTATATAAACTATGGAACGGAATACAAATTCCATTCGTCAAAATTAAACACAGTGTTCTCGATAAAAGTATTTATCGAAAAAAAGAAAAAAATTCGAATCTTTTCATCAACTTTTAGAAACATGAGAAAGTATCAAAATTAACTTTTGTCTAAGTTTTACTCTCTACAGTGCGACTGCAAATAGAAAAGGTTATGGGAAGAGACTTTTGGCTCATTTACTTTCATGGAGAAAGACCTTTTTTCGTAAGGAAAGTTGTTAGTTTTAATTTTTTTCTGGGAAAAACTACACAGTTTCAGAAAGATCATTGAAAAGTAGGATATGAAGTTGAAAAAATCAACTAAAGTATCAATGTATCAGAAGTTATGGTTTTTTTGAAAATTTAAATTTTTGGATGTTCTTTTGAAACCCCCATGTCTTAGTACATCGTCTCAAAATAACATCCAAGAATTTCAATTTTCAAAAAATCATTACTTTTCTTCTAGTAATTGTAAAGCCTTCATTTTTTTTTTTTACTTTATTCCACTATTTTTGGAATGTGTTTANTCAAAATAACATCCAAGAATTTCAATTTTCAAAAAATCATTACTTTTCTTCTAGTAATTGTAAAGCCTTCATTTTTTTTTTACTTTATTCCACTATTTTTGGAATGTGTTTATGACACTGCTAATAATTTGGCCGAAAAAAAAAAGATCCAATCAAAATTGTAGTTGACCATCAATTACAAAGTATTTTCCCATAGGCTTTGCTATTTGTGGTTTTACTGTATTAAGTTGCTGGAGGAAAAGTGAAAGCTAATCATTATCATCACCACACTTCAGCATTATTGACTTTTTGAGAAGAAAATGAACAATTTTTTACTACTTTTACGGTCTAATCGAATAAGAACGTGAAGTTTGTGTTTTCTATCGGTAGGGTGTAGAGGTATAAATACTCTTATAGAGATTCATCAAGAATTAGTAGAAAGTGCGCGGGAAATTCCGTTTTTCCATTCCATCTCAAACTGTCGAGATTCGAGAATGAATGAAGTTCGTTATAGAAATTACATTCAAGAATTTTACTTCAATAACAACATGGAACACATTTATGTCTCATAATGTACTCTGAAGTTTCTACTGCTCATTGGTTTGTAAATAAGTAAATGTGTTTTGTAGTAACTTTACATTGAAGAGGTAGTTAGGGTAAATTGCATACTTAATTATGAGTTTCCGGTTCTATTCTCAGTAAATAGTGCAGTTATTTTAAGTTCTAATGACCTATTGAGATAGATACGATACGAATACGATATCAAGTAAATTGAAGTTATTATAAGAAATGTAATAAATTTACTCCAAACTAGTAAAATAGACATATATTTAGAATAATACCAAAAATTAGTATTAAATTAATAAAACGCAGAAGTTTTTTTGAAACTATTTTGTACTGCTAGAAAATTTTAAGAAATTTTTGTACCTTTAGTAATCATCTAGTCTACCACTTTCTTCAATTTCAACTTGGTTCATTTTTTGGCAATATTTTAGAAACTTTTAGATACCTACCTAAATTATTTTTTCTTTAGAAACTAACTATCCTGATCAGGGCAGAAGTTACTAGGTTTGAGGTTATAACTGTTTATTAGACAGTTTCGTTTATAATCAACTTTGGTAGAGATAAATTCAACAACNCTAGGTTTGAGGTTATAACTGTTTATTAGACAGTTTCGTTTATAATCAACTTTGGTAGAGATAAATTCAACAACTTTCCTAAACATCAGTAAGTCGTGTCGTGGTTGTATTATTACACAAACTTTTATATCCCTAATCTAGTAAGACTAGAGAGTTAATCTACTCCTTGTTTAATAATAATTTAATAATAATCGTTTAATAATTGTTAAAAAAAAATTTTTTTTAATGATTTAACAATGGTAAATTTTTGTAAATATTTAGCGATGAAAAGCTTATCCTTTAAAAATGTAATGTCCTTTCCTTTCCTTTCCTTTTCGAATTAATATTTTTGAAAATTAAACCATTCACTTTCTCTACTTTTCTTTTCGTTTACAGTTTAGATGAAAACGTAAACGGAAAGAAACGGAAGCATTTTCGAAAAAAAAAACTTGAAAATGATAAAAAAACTTAAATATTTATGATATTGCTGAGTTTGCGTTATATTATGGTGCCCATTCATGTTCATGTGATTCAGAGTCATGACGCAGGCAGTGGTGAATTTTGGAAAATATATTANATTATGGTGCCCATTCATGTTCATGTGATTCAGAGTCATGACGCAGGCAGTGGTGAATTTTGGAAAATATATTACACCATTTATAAAATTGACATTTATGGTACTTATTAATTTAGGAGTCACAGAGTTGTGATTCTGAGCCAGAGAGTCATTCCTGATAGAAATCCATCTGATTCTTACATGAAAAGATGCTTGTATTGAATTAAAACGCTCAAAGACTCATAGAAAAACAAATGAATGACTCTAACTCAACGCAAATGTTGGAATTATTGAGTCATTCATTTGAGTCAAACGAGAACGGTAAATACGAGAATGATTAATAATTTATTATGTGGTAAGGAATGAAGGAATTTGTTAAGTTAGCCTGATTTTTTAAAAATTTTTTGTAAAAAATACCGTTTTCGTTTACTTACCGTTTCTTTTTATTTTTATTTTTAAATTTTAATTCCGATTTCGTTTTCAACCTGATGCTTTTCCTTTTCATTTCTTTTCCAGTAAAAAGAAAACGAAACGAAAAGAAAGTTTTCATCTCTAAATAAATATTGAAACATAAATATGAAATTGGTTAGATTAAATTTCTTTAGCTCTTTAGTCTTGATTTGAAACGAAGATTACATATTTTTATTCTCAAACAAGTTGAGTGGCAGTAGAGTNCTTGATTCTTTAAAAATTTTTTGTAAAAAATACCGTTTTCGTTTACTTACCGTTTCTTTTTCTTTTTATTTTTAAATTTTAATTCCGATTTCGTTTTCAACCTGATGATTCCAGTAAAAAGAAAACGAAACGAAAAGAAAGTTTTCATCTCTAAATAAATATTGAAACATAAATATGAAATTGGTTAGATTAAATTTCTTTAGCTCTTTAGTCTTGATTTGAAACGAAGATTACATATTTTTATTCTCAAACAAGTTGAGTGGCAGTAGAGTATTGTAATTCTTGTGTCCGTCTGTCCGTCCATCGATTTGAGTTTCTATATGGTCAAAATGAATGTGAAGCATTTCTCTGAACGAAAAAAAACAAAAACTTTTTCTTCCACCATGTGTTATTGAGTAGGCTGTATATTTCTGTAAAAAAGCAAAATAAGCTATAATATACCTAGTACCTCAGTTTACTTTTATGAGTATGAAAGAATGTAAGAAGAAAAAAGAGCTTTCGCTGTTCTAGTTTTTTTTTTTAATTTATTTTGAGCTACTATGGTATATAAAGGTCTGGCCAGGCGTTAAGTTTCATAGCCAAAATGTTGTTTTTCATTTTGCTTTTTTGTGAGCTTCTGTTTCTGCTCTAGTGGCTAAATAACAACGTCTAGAGTTCCAAAACTTTATTATTATTTTTTTTTTTTGTGCTTATTTATATTTTTAATAATTTCTCACCATCGCTCGAAGTTATTAATTAATTAATGATAATTAGTAACTAGTTAAAAATGAGTTGGTAAAAAAAAAATAAAAAAAAAAAAAATAATAATAAAATTTGTTAATTTTTGTCTCTATTGAGTTTCGTCATGAGATAATTTGGCAATTTGAGTGAGACGTCTCATTTTTTGACGCCTTGGAGTTAAATGTTCTATTCAAATGTGATAGTAGTGTAANGACGTCTCATTTTTTGACGCCTTGGAGTTAAATGTTCTATTCAAATGTGATAGTAGTGTAAGTGATGATGATGATGAGAAATAGGTATGAATCATATCTGTCTCCACACACCTTCTATCATTTAAAAATAACAATGAGNATAATTTCTCACCATCGCTCGAAGTTATTAATTAATTAATGATAATTAGTAACTAGTTAAAAATGAGTTGGTAATAAAAATAAAAATAAAAAAAAAACTAAAAAAATTTGTTAATTTTTTTCTCTATTGAGTTGCGTCATGAGATAATTTGCCAATTTGAGTGAGACGTCTCATTTTTTGACGCCTTGGAGTTAAATGTTCTATTCAAATGTGATAGTAGTGTAAGTGATGATGATGAGAAATAGGTATGAATCATATCTGTCTCCACACACCTTCTATCATTTAAAAATAACAATGAGAATAGTTTTTTCTTCCATTGTTGTATATTAATGCTTTTTGAAAGTTGATATCATGATCTCTTCTATTCTTTCATTCTCTCAGATATAAATCTCATTTACTATCTAGTAGAATCTCTCTCACAAATTCACTCTCGTATAAACAATAATAATTTTTACTTAAACCATGATTCCTGGACGAAGTTATCCAACCATAATAGTAGTCGTTTGTCATGAAAACTAACTTATATAGCCATTAGTCAAATAATTTGCAAAAATTAAGTTTTATACATATGCAAAATTTACAATGGTTGATTCTGTTTATTTTCTTTACCAAAATATTTCTAATGTTGAATAAGTTTGTTATTGTTTTACGACGTCATTTCTTTTTCTTTTTAATTCATTTATACTGCCAAGTCCTCATTTAAGAATGATGACTTATACAAATGTGTTGTTAACGACATGTTAGCAAAGTGGTAAAAGTGTTGGGTAGATTTAGTAAAATTAAGAAAGTACATACAGGGTCTTTCATATTAAACCTACCTATNGTGGTAAAAGTGTTGGGTAGATTTAGTAAAATTAAGAAAGTACATACAGGGTCTTTCATATTAAACCTACCTATCATTTTTATAATTTTTACTCAAACTATCAAAGCAGAACTTAGCAAAGGGCTCTAACTTTAAAATAATGAGGGGTTAAAGTGGGCGGACATTTCAAATTTTTCTTTTTTTAAGTTCTAACAGCTTGGATGAAATTTGTAGTAATTTGAGCTAAGTTTAATNGTGGTAAAAGTGTTGGGTAGATTTAGTAAAATTAAGAAAGTACATACAGGGTCTTTCATATTAAACCTACCTATTATTTTTATAATTTTTACTGAAACTATCAAAGCAGAACTTAGTAAAGGGCTCTAACTTTAAAATAATGAGGGGGTAAAGTGGGCGAACATTTCAAATTTTTCTTTTTTTAAGTTCTAACAGCTTGGATGAAATTTGTAGTAATTTGAGCTAAGTTTAATTTTAATTTGGAAGAACCTGTAAATATTTAATTAAATTAAAGTTTTACATGAGTGATTTCAATTTGATTTCATGTAATAAATGGTAGTATAGTCGGTAGTTGAGTGTATATAGTTTTATATGTGAATGGTAGAATGATAGGAAAGGGAAAAATAAAAGTAAGTTAAAATTAGATCCTCTCTGCGTCATCCATCACTGTATCAAATTCATATTATAATTTCTGATTCTAATATAAGTTGTTGGTATGATTTGACAGAGTCCACCACTAAATATGACCAAAACTCAACCAGTCGTGTCTACAGGAGGTACACGGTTTACACCGAGAGCATCTCTCAGGTCATGGGGTAGATCACCCTCAAACAATACTACTACTGGAACTTCTACTATGGACAAGGACTTAGGAGTCATTCCATTTCTTCAACAAGCACTTGTTTTCAGGTAAAAAATAACTTATTTATATAGTTCATATTTTTAACCTAAAGGACACATTTTGATGAGAAAACATATTATTAGATATTAGGTTTGGTAGAGATATTACTAAAATGTGGGGATTTGAGAATAAGACTCAATCCTCACTACTTTACTCATAAATGAGACAGTAGACTTCTTACCTGACAATGAATGACCAGGAAGGAGAGTTTCGGAGTTGTATTGAGATTTAGAACAGAATTCTACAGGTCAGCTCTGTAGCACAAATGGTAGTGCGTTGGGTCCGGAATACCCAAGACGTGGGATCATACCCCATCAGAGACCAAGTTTTTGTGGCAATCCCTGTCTCAACTTCANTCAGCCCCGCCACAAAAATTTATGGCAAATCATGTAATTTGTGATTCACTTAACGGTTAATGAGTTAAGATTAGAATTATTAGTGAATTTAAGACTGTCTAAATGTAATATTATTTCTTCTTTAGGTCACTAATCATTACTTTTAAAATCTATTATGTAGTACTACAAAATTTTCAAAACTTTAATGGAGAGTTGTTGAGTCAAGTAGTCGAACATTCTTTATTATAATTATTACTTAACAAAAATTCATTGTTTTGTATATCTCCCAAGAAGAATTGACGGCCATTTGGTCAAGGTTATGCTATGTTTATAGTTAGCGTAGAAAGAATTATTGAGTTTAAACTGACTGACATGTGTAAGCTCTCTGTCAAGCCTGCTCAACGTCAAATTTTCTTATATTCTTATATACGGTGTGCTTACACGTCTAAGAAACCATTATAGTAAATTATAATGATAAGCTGAATAATATGGAACTTATAGTAATACTTGATTCAATAAACTCAACATTTTTGTAAGCAGTTTTTCTTTTTAGGGGGTAATTTAAAGGTGAAGGAACGGTTAAGAATAATATAACTTTTTAGGGGAAAAAAGGGTGGGCCTTGAGTTGTATCTGATGAGTTTGTTTCTAGTAAGAGATTTTGATGAATGTTAATTTTTAATTTTTTTGATTTAGATACCGTGAAATGCTGGAAACGTACTTAGAAGCACCCCAATGGTATAGACAACATATGGGTACAACAGATTTGGATGAGATTTGTCCAGTACTGTATAAAATCCTACCACAAGATAAATTTCAAACTCCAGTCTATGGACTTACATCAAAAAAAAAGTCATCCGGCGATCATTCCGTTCAAGAAAACTTTAAACCAATTCTACCACATCAGATTTTCTCAAAAACTGTAAGAAAATTGAATTTAAAAAAAAATTTTTTTTTTTGTTGAGACATTATTTATGATTTCCGGTTTGAAGTTTAGAATTTATGAACTTATTTTTTTTCTTGTGGGTTTAATTTTTTAATTTTTTTTATTTTCAGAATGAAGAAGATCAGACACGAGCTGGTTGGTTAGAAGGTGATGCTGGGAGTGGGAAAACACTTTTTTGTTTAAAATTAGTTGAAGAATGGCTAAGTTACCAATCATACAACTATAGAAATACTCCACTAAATGCTCGGATTGGTGAATTTAGTCTTCTGCTCTACATCCCTCTTCGTGAGGTCAAAGGTTCCTTGTCAAGGTTCATCAGTAATGAACTCATTACCAAACGTTCCATCCTTTCAAGACTCAAATGTGGAAGTTTATGGAAATTTTTAGAAAAATTAACAAATTGTCAATTTTTTATAATTTTTGATGGTTTGGATGATCTTCTGGAAGGACCTGTACTCTCCGAAGTACAAGATGTAATGAATGGATTAACTTTTCCTGAAGCAACTGTACTCTTAACTTCCCGTACAAAAATGAGTAGTGATGACAAGAGACGATTTGTTGTCAATGGTATGGATTGGACTCAAATTCAATCATCAGTGAGGAGATATTTTACTGGAAGAAAATTTGGAAATGAAATACGACTTATTGAAATTTTAGCTGAACGACATGATCTCGCTTTATTAGCTTCAAATCCATTTATGAGTCTACTTCTTTGTTTTGTTTTTGAACAAATTGGTGACATCCCAGGGACTGATTCTGAATTTTATGACTGTCTCCTCAAATCACTCATTTATCAAAATGGACTTTCAAAATTTGAATCATCTCCACATAAATCTCTTATTCCAATCAAATGGCAAAAAGTTTTTGAAGATTTAGGTAAATTAACACTAGAGAAACTGAGTGAGAGACGGAGTGAATATGCCGAGACTGAAGTTGCCGATGTCTGCGGCTCAATGGAAATTCTAAAAACTGGACTACTAATCAAAACTCGTGGATTTTTTTTTAAAAACAATAAGAAATCAACTCTTCCTTCACTAAATATTTTACATCCATTGATGAATATTTACTTAGCAGCAATTTATATTGTAACGAGAGTTAATTATCCAAATATTTTACAACGTGAACTTAATCTTTTACCAGGAATTGAACAACTTGTTGAACCTAATGTTCAAAGTACAAATCTTGCATACAGTGTCCTTCAATTAGTAATGGAACTTCTTCAAAAAAAATCTTCAGCCGTATTTAATATGTTGAGTCTATTGGATATTTCAGTAAATTATTTGTTAGCCTTACTTCGCTCGGCTGGATTCTATGAGACAAATTTAAGTTCTATTTGTTCAATTCTTCGTTCATTGAAGCATGCAACTATTCATGTCAACTCCGAATGGGTTTCTGAATGGAAACAAGTCATTTCAAGTAATAATCATGACTGAAAAAAAAAGAAAAAAAAATTTTTTTTCATGACATTGATGTATTTTTTAATATTTTTTTTTTAAATATTTTTTCTTGTAGATCCTAATTGTCCATTTGAAAGTGTTGAAATTTTTATTCGTCCTGGTTGCTCACTCTCCCGATTGGTTGAAGGTCTATGTCTCAATGAGAGTATTAACAGTGTTAAGATTGCAAGCGTCCCAGGTTAGATAACTACTACTATACCAGATACGAGAGAAAAAAATTGTTTTTTTTTACCATGATGCTCAATTTTTAANCTCTCCCGATTGGTTGAAGGTCTATGTCTCAATGAGAGTATTAACAGTGTTAAGATTGCAAGCGTCCCAGGTTAGCTAACTACTACTATACCAGATACGAGAGAAAAAAATTGTTTTTTTACCATGATGCTCAATTTTTAATTTTTTTTTCTAGGTCAAGATTGGAGTCAAAGTGAGGTCAACCAAGTCTCAGGTCATTTGTTTCATCTCCTGAGTGAAAAAAAATTGAAATGTTTGGAAATTTCAATGACATGTTTGGAAGACAAGGAACATATACGATTCCAAGGAATAATTGACGTCATCTGCTTCATTCTGTCTCAAGGTGTACCACTCATGAAGTTAGTTTTGGATATGGATTTGACATCTACACAAATTGAACAGTTAGTGACCTATATCAAAGATCATGAGACACTGGACATACTCCATCTACCTCATTTGGGTTGTGGACCATATGGATTTCGTTGGATTGCTAATTTACTTCGTGAAAAATCCTTCCTATCTCTAAGTTTGGCAGGCTCATGGAGATCAACTCATTCAAATGAAGAGTTAGATATGATTGTTGAGACACTCCCACCATTGAGTCCATTTAGCCTCAAGCAAATATCATGCGCATCACTCCCACGGACAACAGTTAAATCTCCATCCGTCAGAAGAAAACGTAACCCTGGAAGTCATTTAGTTGAAACTGACAAACGGAATTCTGATTCTGTACTTTTTCAACGAAATTTTCTACCTCTACCAATTTGTGATAAGGAGAATCATGAAGTTGATGGATTTCATGGAATTTTTGGAGTTTTAAGAGATCCTCATAATTATTCAAATTTACGGAGTCTCAATCTCTCCAAATGTGTAATGAATTGGGAAGATGTGATTTGTTTAGGTGAAACAATTAGAAAAACAAAATGTCTCGACTCACTCCGAATGGAGGGGATGAAATTATGTGATGTTCTACCCATCCTACTCGGGTTGCAGGTTAGTTCAGTTCTGCTCATGCGCTATGAAATACCTTTATTTAAAAAAAAAAATTTTTTTTTTTTAATTATTAACAAAAAATTTAAAAAATTTGTATCAATTTAAAAAATTTGTTCACATAGGAAAACGTTTCATTGAAACTTTTGGATCTCTCTTCACCACACGTGGTAATTGGTGATGATGCGCTCCAACTTGTGTCTAGTAGTCTTTGCAAAAATCAAACACTCCGACTCCTATCAATTCAAGGATGGACATGCTATATCGAGGTAAAAAAATTTGTTTTTTTTGGCAACATTTGACCTCAATTTAAAATTTTTAGGAACAATATGTTACCCATAAAATTCATCTGTCATCCCTTGAAAGCATTGATTAGATAAAAAAAAAATACCTTTTATATGCGTGCGTGTGGACTTGTTTTCATTGTCTTAAAATTATTATCTTATTTTACTTTCAGTAGTACATTGTTGCCAAATTTTTTATTATATTTTTGTAATAGAAATTTAACAATGATTTAGCAAAATGTTTTATTAAGGAAGGGATTAATTCAACTTGACGAATAATATGGTTCTTATCTACTGCGCTATTAATCAACTGAAAATAATCTGACAAAAGAAACTTTAGGATTTATTCGTGCGGAAATCATTTCTAAAAATGAAAATTCTGTGAAATTCACTTTTTAAACGGTTTAGCTATATAGTTTTAAATTTTTTGAGTCGTGGTCTCTGAATTCTTTTGAATTTTGATTATTTTAGTCTTAAATTTTTGACTGGTTGAAAGTCGTAGTCGTCATAGGATAATTTGAAATTTGGTTTTTGATTATTCAATGGGCTTAAGTGTGAAAGTAAAACAACAATAGTTTTTTTTTTCTAAGGATTTTCACAACAAAGTGGTAAAAAAAAATTGAAATTCCTATAGGGCTTTCGTGTAAGGATGGAACGAGTGAGTCTCTCCAAAAATGGTCAGTGACCACTGACAGAGATGATGGGGAGATGAGAAATTAATGCATCCTTGCCATTTTTCAACATCCCTACAGCATAATAAATATTTTACACTATATAATACTCATTTTTTATACTAACTATATAAAAAATACACAAGGGAAATGTTTAAACATGTCTTAAGATTAGTTTGACAACACCTGAAAGTCTTTGGCCATTCCTCAGTATACAGTGCGTTCTAATAAGAAGGCGAAATTTTGAAGAAATTGTTTTACAAAAAATCAAAAATTGATTCTATGTCAAACAATTTCAGACATTTTGAACAGCTGAAGTTACTGACAGTTATTGCTAGAAAAGTTTAGTTAATTTTTCTTAGATCAAAAATAGTAGCACGTGTCTAATTTTTGAATATTTTTAAAACTCTGGAGCCAAAATTTCGCCTTCTTATTTGAACACACTGTAGAATCATCACTGTTCATGTATAATGTAGAAAATTTTTTAAAACACACCTTCCTTTTTCTGTCTAAAATGTCTAATTAAACAACTGTTATAACCGTAACTGCCAGGGATGAATTTCCTTTCTTCAAATTTATTAATAATTGGTCAGAAAAAGATTAACAAATTAAAAAATTATTAATGAAATTTTTATGATTGATTGGAATAAATTAATATATAGCTACCTGAGTCGAGTTTCCATCTGCCGCACCCTCTGTCGGTACTTCTAAGGTATTCTGGCCATTGTTATTTGGGCGGTATCTTTTAATTAATTATTTATTACTTTTCTTATAATTCAATTCCCTATAGTATAGGGTCTGTTAAGGTTTTACTACAGGGTGTGTTAAGTTTTTCCCTTTTTTTTATAATAGATTTTGCTTTAATTTTTCATTTTTCATTTTAGTTTTGTTTCCCAGAGTCAATTGACTTTAGAATTTACACATATACTGTCTACGACATATATAAATTTAAAAATTATTGATTTATTAATAATTTACTCTATTTTAATTTTTCTCTTATTTTTAACTCTCACCCTCTGCTGTTCCACTGTATAAGATTTGGTCGGACTTTTAAAAAGTGGAGACAGACTGTACAAAAAATTTTTAACACACTATGTATAAATTAACAAAAAATAATACTATTCACTAAAAATTAGAGTCTCAGCCAATAAAAATGAATGAAGAAAATTCAAATATTCCAGTTGGAGCCAATGCATTGACTCCAAATTTCAAAAATTCAATTCAACCATTGCAATGGTTGAATTTGAATTTTTGAAATTTTTTTTATAGTGCGAAGAGGGAGAGTTTAAAAGTGAAACTCAAGTCATTGCATTGTTGTGACTTTGAGTAATATTCAATACATTGAAGATCAACTCCACCAGTTAATATTACTTTCAACAAGGTTTCAAGGTTTCTTTATTTAATTCTTGTCTTATCATTTTTGAACCAATGAGAATCAATTTTGAAGGAATTAGTTCCAAAATATCATCACTTTTTATAGACCTGTATAAAAATTATCATCGTCATTGTCTGTTATGCCTGGATTGACAAACTAATATGAATCCTTTTGACGATTCCTGTATATTTCTATTCATTTTTTTATATATTTTTCCTCTCTTTATGACCTCTGTCACGTTTTCTATGAAACCATCATCGTCTATCTACTACTTTCAACGCTCATTGGCTCTTAATGAATTTTTCTTTAGAAAGTCTCTCATTTTGAGTCTAAAAATTTTTAAATGGTTGACACTTAGAAACAATTTGAGAAGATTTACTTACTAACTTTAGTTATTTAAATTTTAGCAAGACTCCATGAAGTATAGTTAAAACTGAAATTTATATAGAAATAAAATTTGAAGAAACCGGTTTTTTTTTCTATTAGACTCATCATCCCCATTATTTTGTAGTATCAGTAGGTATGGTAACTTGTGGACGACGTNGTTTTTTTTTCTATTAGACTCATCATCCCCATTATTTTGTAGTATCAGTAGGTATGGTAACTTGTGGACGACGTTCATTGTTGTGAATGAGATGAAAAAAAGTGTGTATACTTGACTCATGGGGAATCCGAAGAAATAATAATAATAATAATAACCTTTCTGAGTAACAATGGACTGGAGTAATCTCAATTGTTACTATTTACCATTACTATTATTTCTTCTCTTAACGACTCCTCCCACGCTCACTAAAACTATTTTGACGACCTTTGTATTTTAATAATTATGCCGCCGGAAGTAAACTAAGGATGTGGTACTTTTCTTAAAGTTTATTATACTATGAGAAATGTAAATAAGTTTCAATAAGTAGTTTACTATATAGAGAATTTTGACTTTACACATCATCTCACATGATCACCATATTTATCTATCTCTTCATTTTTTTTTATAACATTCACATTCTCTCTTGACGCCATATGCTAATTAATCGCTTAGAATTATAAGGTGTGGTTCAATGAAATTACCAAAAAAAAAAATAAAGTTGTATCAAAAGGTCACTTACTCAACCTGTGGTCTGGTCATATCAAAATTGTTGAACATTCTACACTTTTGATTCATCGCGCGGGATTCTATCAACACCGCGCCTATTTTTTTTTAGTACATAACCCAATCATCTTGATTCTTAATGGTTTAAGAGTATACTTTTGTTAGTTCTGTAAAAGGTGAAGAGAAATTATTGAACCTTCCAGTAGTGTAATGTAGTATACTGCCAAATTACGAAAAGAGTCAAGTTTTGTTAAATTGAGTTCCTTGATGAATTGATAAAGGAAATGGGCGAATTGTATTTTAGTCATTAGTGTATAATTTAAATTGAATTTCATTCTTACTTATGTATTATTCTCGACTGACAAGGATAGGTAGAACTGACATTTATCTAACCAACATTTGTTCAATTGAAGCATAATTTCCGTAATAACTTTAGACATGCTTCACATGCAGGCTATTGTTGAATTTACAATAATTAAGCATAGTGTATATCTCCTCAGGTTTCTTACTTTTAAGTACATGGAGTAGTAATCAGAGTTCCTTGTGAATTGAATCAAATTTGGTAACTTACAATTACAAATGTAGAGTGTAAAAATTTATTTTAAAAATTTATCTCATTACACTTATCGTCAGTTCAACCATGGTCGGTTAAGTCGTAACCCGCGGTTAGGAACAATATAATCAACGATCATATTTTAATTGGATTCATGAATATTGGAATATTGGAATATTAGAATATTAATCATAAATATTGGAAATAAATACATGAGGATTGGAATCATTCCGAAACCGCTAGATCGAGCAGTCATTGTGAAATAATTTAGTTTGAATGTGGGACTATCTGTAATTTAACCATTAACCGACCATGGTTAAACTGGGTATTAGTTTTGGAACATTTTTGTCAGATTTGGCTTAATTTTTGCATGAAAATACACAAGACTATCCTGAACAATGTTCAAATGAGTTGTTTTATGACCAGTTTAATCANTGAAATAATTTAGTTTGAATGTGGGACTATCTGTAATTTAACCATTAACCGACCATGGTTAAACTGGGTATTAGGTTTGGAACATTTTTGTCACATTTGGCTAAATTTTTGCATGAAAATACACAAGACTATCCTGAACAATGTTCAAATGAGTTGTTTTATGACCAGTTTAATCANTTAGTCATTAGTGTATAATTTAAATTGAATTTCATTCTTACTTATGTATTATTCTCGACTGACAAGGATAGGTACAACTGACATTTATCTAACTAATGGATAAACCAACATTTGTTCAAATGAATCATAATTTCCGTAATACGTTAGACATGCTTCACATCCAGCCTATTGTTGAATTTACAATAATTAACCATAGTGTATATCTCCTCTCAGGTTTCTTACTTTTAAGTACATGGAGTAATCAGAGTTCCTTGTGAATTGAATCAAATTTGGTAACTTACAATTACAAATGTAGAGTGTAAAAATTTATTTTAAAAATTTATCTAATTACACTTATCGTCAGTTCAACCATGGTCGGTTAAGTCGTAACCGGCGGTTAGGAAGAATATAATCAACGATCATATTTTAATTGGATTCATGAATATTGGAATATTGGAATATTAGAATATTAATCATAAATATTGGAAATAAATACATGAGGATTGGAATCATTCCGAAACCGCTAGATCGAGCAGTCATTGTGAAATAATTTAGTTTGAATGTGGGACTATCTGTAATTTAACCATTAACCGACCATGGTTAAACTGGGTATTAGTTTTGGAACATTTTTGTCAGATTTGGCTTAATTTTTGCATGAAAATACACAAGACTATCCTGAACAATGTTCAAATGAGTTGTTTTATGACCAGTTTAATCAAGTCGGTTAGTTAATCGTCTGTTAAATGGCTAAATAGTTGTAACTTGAAACTAAAATAATCTCGATAACCGCTCGATCTAGTGGGTTATGAGTAGTGATACGAATCGTCCTGTATTACTCCGTCAATTAATGAGTGATTAAAATAAATTCCCCGATTTGCTCCAATTAAAATATAAATCTAATCTTTGATTAAGTTTTTTCCTAACCGCCGTCAGTTAAGACTAACCTACTATGGATGAACCGATTCTTAATTTCTTAATTTAAGATTTGATTTGATTTCCAGAGGTTACTTTTAGTTAAAAAAATTATTTCAAAGGGATTCTGTCCGATATATTTGGTAGATGAATGGATATAACCAAGTCTCTTGAATAAGGATTAAAATATTCTTCAGAATTGTTTTTTGTTATCCTCACATAAATTTAGCTAGACCCCCCTTGTTAACGCCAAGTGTGTCAAGTCCTTTCAATTTTTTACAATTTTGGTTTGGATCCTGTAGGCAACGTTTGGTCTCAATTTTGTTAGATCTTTACTCTGGTTTATTGACAGAATGTAACTTTTTGACATTTATTTAATCCCTTCAATTGAAAAAGAATTTAGCAGGAGTGGAAGAGTTATGGTTGGATTAAGTACACAGATATGACTCTGCGTCTTTAAATTGATAGGGTTTAAATAGTTGAACTTACTAAGGAATAATCTTAAGTTATTTTTTTTTTTTGACTACCTATTTTTTTGAGTAGTGAAGTAGAAGCTTCTACACCTTGTACTTATAATCTATAATTTTTGATTGATAAATTTAATATAATGTTGTTTTCAGGAAGAGAGATCATTGGAGACACTTGATAAGTTACTGAGGTCATCTAACCTTCAAGATTTTGATTTGACTGGTGTACGGATTCATATAAATTCAAGTTCCCGATCTAAACGTCCACACACAGATACACTCAATTCAAATGGATCTTTAAAAAAAAAAGATGTAACTTTAGATCGGTCAAGTACGAAACCAAAGTCAGTACCTGGAGCTCTTGGATCAATCCTCAGTCTTTCTAGTTCTACAACTCCAACCAATCATCTTGGTTTTCCACTCTGTTCCTCTCTCTCTTTCCTTCGGATTGGTGGATTAAGTTTAGAAATGAGTAAATCTCAAACATGGAGACCTTACGATATCCTCATACATCTTGTCGACAATTGTAAACTAACTCATTTGGACATCTCACTTGATAAAAATGATACGACGTTATGGATTGAAGATAAAGTTTTTACTAAAACACTTAAACTTCTTAGCAACAATGTTCCCAAACTTCAAACTCTGGTTATGCAAAATTGGAGAATTAAATTAACTTATGAAAAATCAACGTCAAAGGAAGTTGGAAAGATTCTCCAATCCTGTTCTTTCTTAAGTGAAGTCAATCTCAACAACTCAATCATATTGTCCAATGAGACGAGTCGGAGAATTGATGGATCCATTGCGCATGCCTTCCTCTCATCACTCAAAACTTTGACTGATTTTTCTTGGTCTAACTACGAACCACATCAAATACCTCTCTTGTCCAGTACATTAGATCAATTTCCGAGTTCAAATTTAACAATTAAATTAGATGGAATACCGCTTCGATCTCTCAAGAGTCTTTTACTTGGGAAAACATCTTCTACACTTCAATATATTGGGAATCATTCGATACTCATTCATCGAAATAAAGAAAAGAGTGATACTCTCATGCATAAATTGAAGCGCCTTATTTAAAATTAAACAAATATTTTTTTTTTTTTTTTTTTTTTTAGATAATTTTGATGTCTGAATTTTTTTTTTTTTTTTTAGATAATTTTGATGTCTGAATTTTTTTTTTTTTTTATATCATACACTGTTTGTGTTTATAGCCGTCATCTAATCAAAGCTCAAGAACAATCAATTCAATATTTTATCAAATTTTTCTATAATAATTAATTAATATTACATATTTTTGTGTAGTAACGATATGTTATTGTGATATTGTAGGAAAATGGTTGGTTTAAAAGTGAAATTTTCAAAAATGAAGTCTCCTATACCCTTCAGCAGTATTTTTATATGGGCGTTAACTCAATATTGATACTTTTTAATTTAAAATATTATTATTGAATTAGTGCTAACTAGCTTACAATTAGACATAGAACTTTTATAAATGTTCTTAAAATTTTTTGTGTTGAATAAAATTATAGCACAAAAAAAAAATATTTTTTTTTAAATTTGAAATTGCCGGTTGTTGGCGGGTTAATTTTTTAAAACAAAATCCTGATAAATATTGAATTGTTATGATTACTAATCTACAGAGTGAGTTTTTGTACGACTGAACAGGGTTAACTACACTACCCTACTATCACCCACTTAACTTAAGTGTGACATACCTTATTTGATAAAACTTAATACCAAAGAGATAAATGGGTGATAGTTGGTTGATTCAAATTTTTTTTTAATTCACGCATTTTTCAATTACCAATGTTTATCTATATAAATATAGATCAATATTTAATAGTTTTATTGTTAATTTTTTATCTGTATGCACTATTAGGAACTTCCGGAAGTAAGGCAACAGCAAAGCATCTTGATAATTTATTACAAATATTTCTATTTTACTCAATTTTATAGAATTATTAATAAACTATTTTTTTAATATTCTGACTAAAGAAAATTTTTGTTTTAATATAATTATTCATATTTAAAAAATTGTTTTCAGAACGTTTGGATTCATTGAGATGTCCATCTGTAAGAAATTTTTCACATCCTGAGAAATGTGGTGTTTTTGTCCAATGTGAAAAGAGTCTGGTTCATACATGGGCATGTTAACTGCACTTTTGCCCTCGTGCCTTTATGCCCACTTCCCTTTGTACCCTAACTAACCAAATATACTCTCTTGACCTCATGACCTCACAAACCAAGTCTACCCGCGTACCANGCCTTTGTACCCTAACTAACCAAATATACTCTCTTGACCTCATGACCTCACAAACCAAGTCTACCCGCGTACCATCAAGCCTGCCCTCATCGAGAGGGCACGAGGGCACTTTGCCCATGCAAGATTTAAAACCGGAGAATATTCCGATGCAAATAAAGCCAATCAGAAGAGACGCTTTAGAAATTGGTGTCGGAACAAGGGTCTAGACCCAGAGACAACGAAGGGAACATGGAAAACAAAACAAAAAGATAACCACGTGCTTTCAAACTGTGGTAATTGTAAATATTATTACCATGTTTTATTATGGCAACTTGGAATTTTTTAATAAAAAATCAATTAACTCACAACTAAAATTAAAATCAAACTCGATCATTACGTTTGGATTTTAAACTAGTTTTCATTTCAAATGCACATAAATAACTGATTATAAGAGAAATTAAATGATTATGTGCGTGGAAGTTAACTGGGCTAGTACCCTAACGATCCAAGTCTATTCTTATGACCTCATGGGCTCACAAACCGAACCTGGTCTCATGCCACAACTAACCAAATCTGCCCTCTTGCCCTCAAGCTATAACCTGACCTCACGACCTCATCGAGAAGGCTCGTTGCCCATGTATGGTCTCGTTGCTTTTGAGGTCAACTGCCCTCCCTGTGATGACGCTGAACATTTTCCTGATGGAAGCCTTTGCGGCAATGTTGTTGCCAAGGGCTCTTGTGATTGGGTAGAAGTAGAACTAGCTGGATGTAGAATTAGACCAAATACAACTGCAGATTCTACTAAATGTGACATCGGGTGTATGCAAGCCGGTGGTTGTGACTCTTACGATACTTGTGTCTCAAGTAAATTATTAACTCTACTTTACCCAATTTTTTTATTAAAATGGAAATATTTTTTTAATTATTATAATATTTTTAGATAGTACAAATTCAACAGGTGGACGGTGGAACATGGGACAACGGTGTGACAACAGTCTCTACTGGAATCCTGATCTTAGCATTTATGGCGGTTCTTGTTATTTTTTAGACAATTTGAATCAAGTGGTTCAAAACACATACTGCTATGACCTGCAATATATTACCCCTGGACTCAAATGCTTTTGAAAAAAAGATAGGAATTGTAATAAAAAATATTTCTACCTACCTGAAAATTTAATATGTTTGGACAATTTACAACAAATAATCTAGTTGTCCCATATCTCCACTTCGTAAACACTTGTTTTGGACTCAAGAAATTCTGTCATGTGGATACAAATGTAACCATCACCCACAATGGATTGTCTTTAATAACTAATAATTAACAAACTAATATTTTTTTGCTTAAATTAATTTAATTTTTTTTTTCAATAATTCTATCAACTAGCCTCTTCTTACTGATGAATGAAAAAGAAGTGGTGAGTAATTAAAGGATTTAATCAAAAATAATCTTGAGGTCAATGACCTTGAAACAACAAAAAATTCCAATTTTTAGCTAGAGTGTATCATATTACAAGATTTTTGTTGTATAAAATAACCAAGTTGGTTTATGTTTTAGAATAGTCTTCATGTACGTCAACAGAAGCCAAAGAAAACACAAATAGAATTATCTCATGTGATTGGATAAAGTTTCCATTTCGGTTTAATTGGATTTGTTGATGTTGTATACTTGGGAGAGATTGAAAATAATCCTTTTAGCTCTTCCAATGTCACAAAAGAATACTGACTCACCATTTTTATACCTAATCTTTGTCTTTCAGTCCCAGCTCGTGCAACGCACAACTCTATCACAAAAAATTGACCTCTAAACCTTGGCATGTAGGTTATAAAAATGAGAAACGATGAATACCAGCATGATCAATTGGACTCAATGATCAACGGCGCAGATTCATTCCGCAATATTCACTTTTTCTAGGCGTATTATTTATTTTTTGAAACAGTTACTACTTATTTGAGTACTTTTGTGTAAAGAAAAAGAATTCACTATGCTAGGGTTAAAAACATTGTTCGTGGTGGGAATTCTCTCTTCTTTAGGGTATTTGACTCAAAGCTTGACATTTACATTGTCTCGAGATGAAATTGAAGTACTCCAGGTCAAATTATCTCAAACAATTTCAAAAACGTCAGATGAGGAATTGACAGAATTTTCTAATCAAATCAATAACACTACTCAACCTGTTCCGAATTTGTATGCAGTACTTGTAGCAGGTTCAAATGGGTTTTATAACTACCGTCATCAGGTTTGTAAGATGGAGTTTAAAAAAAAAATTTTTTTTTTTTGACCAATGGTAGCTATGCGAAGTTATGGTAAGGTTGGTGAAAGTTGATTGTAATTCTGATATACGTTTTCTTTTACCTTTTTTTGAAGGCGGATGTGTGCCATGCATACCAGATTCTGCATAAAAGTATTCCAGATGAAAATATTGTGGTGATGATGTATGATGACATTGCCCAGAATCCAGAGTGAGTCAAACCATAAACCTTTTGCTACTACATACTACCTTTTATTTTATCCAGGAGACTCAAAAAACTAGTGTTTTAACAACACTGAATCTAATATACAGGGTGACTAATCTTAACTTGTCTCTCTTTTCTACACTTTTACCTTAACATTTTCCATTCTATCGAACATTGTTATTGATCGGAGGGGAAAGTTTCAATAACTTAAATTTTTGCCTCAGGCTGACTCACTAATGATAAGTCATTAACTCTTATTTTTACATTGAAGAAGTTTCAAATGAAATTCAGAGCTATGCATTAGATGAATTTTTCCATGTAACAATCTATGTTTGAGTCAGAATCAGATGACTCTCAAGTCTTCGATGGCTCCTTAAGAGTCAAATAATGTTAAATTTGTAACATAATTGAATAAATTCTTAAAAATTTGGGTGATATATATGACTCACAAGTAAGATAACCACGAGTAATACAGTGCTGAACAACTAAGGTAAAGCATGAGAAGTTACTTTTGAGACCTGTTTTTTACTGGAGAAAATTTGTGTTAACTATTATTCCAGTGTTTCTAGGGCAGGGAAATTTTTTTTTGGTACAAATAATATTATTGTATGAAAGATCACTTGAAACAAGGGAAACTTGCACAAAGAATCAGTTCTCCACGATCATAGGGTCAAAAGTTAGGGTTTATTGAAAGTTTAGTTTCTTTGAACATAATTCTGAGACACTGCGTAGTAAAGGATAGGTGTCTCACAATTATGTTCAAAAAAGTAAATATTCAATAAATCAAACTTTTGACCCTTTGATCCTGGAAATCTAATTATTTGCAGGGGTTTTCTTACTTTCGAATAATCTTTTAATAAAAGTATCATTTTTACCAAAAAAAAAATTTCTTTGGTCTATAAAAATTGGACAAATTAAAACTAACGCATACTTTCTCCAGCAAAGAGCATGTGTCAAAAGTAACTTATCATGCGTCAGCTTATTTGTCCAGCACTGTACCTAGACAGGATGGATGATAACTACTCACCTGACTCAAAATCANTCATGCGTCAGCTTATTTGTCCAGCACTGTACCTAGACAGGATGGATGATAACTACTCACCTGACTCAAAATCACGATTCGGTAACTCCCAATTTCCCAATGAGTAAGAGTCAGAAAAGCAAAGTGATTCATAAAATTCTATGTCAAGTTTATGAGTCTTGTGACTCAAAAACCAAAACTGTTACAGTAATTATAACTTATAAAACTATTAAGACATGGAATTAAAAAAGGCTTCTGTTGCGTTGGTCACTTTTCTGTGGTTAAGGACTTACGAACTTTGACTAAACCAATTCCTATTTGTTACTTTATTTCTTATAAAGTACAGTACTGGTCATAATTCTAAAACAAATGGAAGTTACTTTTGGCCCGTGCCGTTTGCTGGAGAAAGTAACTGTTTTATAATTATGTCCAACGTATCGTGTATCTCAGACAACAGTAAAGGATAAGCGAATGNTGGAGAAAGTAACTGTTTTATAATTATGTCCAACGTATCGTGTATCTCAGACAACAGTAAAGGATAAGCGAATGCATCAGAATTACATTCGAAAACAGTTGACCTTCAATAAATCATAACTTTTGACCCTTTCATCCTAGAGANAGAATTACATTCGAAAACAGTTGACCTTCAATAAATCATAACTTTTGACCCTTTCATCCTAGAGACCTGATTTTTCACCCAAGTTTACCTACTTTTTCATGTTCTTTCATAAAATCAAAAGATTTGACTCGAGAAAAATTTACTTAACGATAACTTAACGATTAGATACGCTGGACATAATTATAAAAGAGTTACTTTTTCCAGCAAACCGCACGACCCAAAAGTAACTTCCATTTCTTTTAGAATTATGACCAGTACTGTAATTAACTTATAAATGCCTAATCTAGCCTAATCTTAACTCAACCTAATCTAGAACAAACAAAAGTTAAGTTTAGGGAAATTTTGACCGATACCGATATAGGCCGATATGAAACTTTTCTCAGCCGATACCGATATATCGGCGACCGATATAAAATCGCGGGATCTCTTGTTTTAAAAACAAGAGATCATTGTTAAGTCATTGTAATCATGGCTACTTCTCGATATAAAAGTTTATATTGGCATGNCGATATAGGCCGATATGAAACTTTTCTCAGCCGATACCAATATATCGGCGACCGATATAAAATCGCGGGATCTCTTGTTTTAAAAACAAGAGATCATTGAAGTCATTGTAATCATGGCTACTTCTCGTTATAAAAGTTTATATTGGCATTATTTTGAGAAAATTGAGGTTTTTCTCCACCATAATCTTCCAAAACTTAACTTTCAATACTAATTATTTTCAAAGCTTGGCTGTGTAGTTTGTTCAAAGTGGGACATTTGGGGGATATAATTTTCGTACATAAAATAAAATTAGTCAAAAGCTTTAAATTTTGTTGAAAATTATTTTAAAATGTAAAAAATGTACGATATATATCGGCGAAAACAAGCCGATAACCGATATGCTGAAAATTTGCCGATATAGCCGATACGCCGATATGTTTATCGGTATCGGCCGAACCCTAGTTAAGTTATTGAAAATACAAGNAAGCTTGGCTGTGTAGTTTGTTCAAAGTGGGACATTTGGGAGATATAATTTTCGTACATAAAATAAAATTAGTCAAAAGCTTTAAATTTTGTTGAAAATTATTTTAAAATGTAAAAAATGTACGATATATATCGGCGAAAACAAGCCGATAACCGATATGCTGAAAATTTGCCGATATAGCCGATATGCTGAAAATTTGCCGATATAGCCGATACGCCGATATGTATATCGGTATCGGCCGAGCCCTAGTTAAGTTATTGAAAATACAAAACGTGGCTTCTCTTTTTAGTACCTCCTCTAAACTAGGGCATGAGAGTCGTAAACTTAAGAAGGAATAATTATTGTAGTTATGCGGAGGTTGTATAGACTAGTCCATAAACCACAGGTTCGTAGGACACAAAATAAGATGAACTACTCTGTATTTTATGGTTCAAATAAAAAATGAGAAGTTTACCACAAAATAATACTCTAAAATGTGGTGAGTCAACTCAAACGAATTTCCCAGAGGTAGTTGTTGAATCCAAAAAAAAAACAAAATTCACTTTCTTCTACAGAGAATTTCTCCCTTGAGTTTACCATTTGTCATAATATTTCTTAACCCTCATAAATTCATAAAGAAAAGAGTCAAGGTCCAAGCAGGAGGCAAAGATAATATGGTAGTCCACTTACAAAAAATTATTTACAAAAAAAAAATTTTTTTTTTTAAATTTATATTTATACCATTACTTAAAGAAAATTATTATATTCCTTTTCAAAAAGTATGAGCTCAAGCTCAACTTTTTTAAAATATAATTTTCATATCTTTTCCCTTGAAATGTAAATTTTGAAAAGAGTCACCTCTCCGTGTTTCCATTTGGTTTAATAACATCTTACTGTTGGAAGAAGAGTAATTAAAGAGTTCTAAAGAGCAATAATGGTAAAATTAAAGGGAGATAATTAATGAGTCGTCTTTTGGGGCTATGTAGTCTGAAACTATAAGCTATATAGTAGTTTTCTTAGAATGAATTATTAAGACATTTGAACCCAGAGGGGAAAAACGAAAAAGTAAAGTAAATTATAGAGGATGGGCGAGGGAAAGTAGAAAAGAAAACTTTCACCGTTTCTATACAGTATGTCCATATCTAGTTCTTATTACATTAACTCTATTGATTTCCAATCTTCTATTTAGAAATTTGAGTTTTTTACATTATTTTTCTTTTTTTTTTAGAAATATATCATGATCAGAAGACGGATATTATTATTATTATTTGCTCAATTTTTCAAATTTAATATTCATGTCCATTCTTTGAGACTAGGTATTTATATAGCCAAAGGTTTTCATTCTTATAATGGATTTTCATGATAGGCATAGATGTAAAAATTATTATTACTTCTATGGAATCCTTTGGTATAGAAATGTTTGGAAATTCTAGAGAAAGTAGTTCATCTAATAAATTGTACAGTTTGAGAAAATAGATATCAGAATGTTGTAATAAAAGTCTCTTTTATTGATCTTTGTGTAGGAATCCAACACCAGGTGTGATTATTAATCGACCCAATGGTACCAACGTATACGCAGGAGTTACAAAAGACTACATCGGAAAGGTAAATAAAATTATAAGAAAGAAATAAGTTTTTTTTTTTTTGTTATTAGGGTTTCAAAGTTGATGCAAGAGAGATTTTTATCATTGATTGAATCGATAGTGAATAAATCATGATTTATTGAATTTATTACACTATTTATTATCATTATTTTATATTTTGAATAAGTTCCAAGAGGGTTAATTTTAAAGTATAAATTGTAGAAAAATTATTATGAGAAATTTAATTTTCTTTTAATTAACTATAAATACATTCACCCAATGAGGTTATACAGTGCTGGACAAATTAGTTATAACAACCCGAAGTTATAATTTTTAGTATTTGTAGTTTGCTGAATACAATACTATTTTCAAATTATGGTATAAAAGTCCTTATTATTAAAGTAGACAACAAAAAAAATTTTTTCTTTTTTTTTTTTTTTCAAAAATATGTTTNTTTTTTTTTTTTTTTTTTTTTTCAAAAATATGTTTTTTGCTTGGTTAAAACAATTTTTTATCAATTTTTTAGTTTAATGATTTTTTTATGAAAGCATATTGAAAGCCAAAAGGAATTTTTTAAATTAAATTTTTGGATTAAAATGGTATTGTTATGATTTATTAAAAATCTAGTGTCTGAGAATTAAGGTGAAAAATTAAATTTTCAATAACTCATAAATTTTTACTTTTTGTCATTTTGATAAAAAAGAGTATTTCTCGACTTCTCAATATATTTTTTTTTTATATAAAAATTGCTATTTGGAGCGAAGAAATAATGTTAATATAAAAAGAATTTGTAATTAATTTATAAAATAGGACGTACTCCAATGAATAAAAAGCATGAGCCAAATATAACTTCTCGCTGTTTTAATAATTTGTCCAGCACTGGATTTGAAAATTAAAAAACATGAAATTTCGAAGTGTCAATGGTGATTATGTTAGTTAGAGAATGATAGCAACATTTCAGAAATTATCGGATTATAACATATAAAACAAACCGTTTTCAATGTGCTCTTGTCAAAAAATGAACTAGTTCAACCGCAGAAATCCAATGACTTATTTGACGAATTTCTAATCTAAACACTCAAATCTACTAGACAAAAACATGATCAAACAAAAATGAAGGAAATAAATAATGAATGAAAATAATTTCAAATTTGAAAGAAACGATCCACTGAGATTTTATGTTTTCCATATGTAACAATAAGTCAAGTTACAATATGTCATGACTTGTAACTAGGAGTTCTACAGTGAGTCTAGTAATTTAAAGACATATGGGAAGGGACTTTTGGCCTCCATGCTTTTTGCCGAAGAAGACAGGTGTCTTAAAATTAATGGTCAAATTACATCGTAGGGAAAATTTTTTTGGAAGAAATTTTTTAGTTTCGGAAAGACCATCTAAAATTAGTGTGACAAAATAAAAAATTAAGGCCTTACGATCACTAGAAAAAAAGTTATAATTTTTTGAAAATTCCAATTCTTGANGTCTTAAAATTAATGGTCAAATTACATCGTAGGGAAAATTTTTTTGGAAGAAATTTTTTAGTTTCGGAAAGACCACCTAAAATTAGTGTGACAAAATAAAAAATTAAGGCCTTACTAGAAAAAAAGTTATAATTTTTTGAAAATTCCAATTCTTGAATGTTTTTTGAAACGCCCATCTATTAGTACATCTTCTCAAAATAACAACCAAGAATTTAAATTTTCAAAAAATCATAACTTTTTTTCAATTTATGATGTTTTCACTTTGTTACCCTACTTTTGGATGGTCTTTCCGAAAAAATTTAAAAAAATTTCTCAAAACAATTTTACCTATGATGGAATTTGAGCATTAATTTTAAGGCACCTTCTTTCTCCAACAAAGATCATGGGGCTAAAAGTCTTTTGACTTAAGTCTTTAAATTATTAAACACACTGTATAAGTCGGACGCATCGATTTACTACTGAGACAAGTTGANTTTGACTTAAGTCTTTAAATTATTAAACACACTGTATAAGTCGGACGCATCGATTTACTACTGAGACAAGTTGATAAGTTATAGTTATACAAAACCTTACAAGTCGATAAGTTAAAGAATTTGGGTTGCAGTTATTCTCTAACATTTAATATTTATACATATAACGAAATGACAGATTAATTTTAAATAAGTTACGTTAGAAAAATATTTTTAAACCTTAATTTTTGATATTTTTTTTTCTTCTAAATCAATAAATGAAATAAATCATGAGTAGATAAAAAAAGTTCGATCAATTTGGTTTCTTTTATATAAATTGGATTTTTTCAAACCATGGTCTGTATGTCATTAGAACTTACAGGTAAATTACAATAGAATAGCAAAAAGCTAATTGAATATAAACGTTGTCAATCAANTATGTCATTAGAACTTACAGGTAAATTACAATAGAATAGCAAAAAGCTAATTGAATATAAACGTTGTCAATCAACTAACAAATGCATTTGTTAATACACCGAGTTTACAAATGAGCAAAAAAAAAAGTCAAAATTTAGTTAATAATAAATTTTCTTTTTGATAAATTCATTAGGGTGTGGTTAAATTTGTTAAAATATTTGTTGTGTAAATCATCNATAATAAATTTTCTTTTTGATAAATTCATTAGGGTGTGGTTAAATTTGTTAAAATATTTGTTGTGTAAATCATCAAATAATTAATTATGAAATCTTCATAAAATTTTAAACTTCCTTCCTTTTGTAAAGTAAATTCGAGTCATAAGTACTATAACTTTTATTTTATTCCACAAAGTTTATGAAACTACAAGCTTTTGTAATTTTGTTTCTGAAAACTCTTTCATTATTTAAACTTTCATTTATTATATGCCAGTGGCAATTTTCATAGTTATATACAGTCCACCACAAAACTATAACATCATGGAATGCTGTTTTTGTCCCATGTACTTTGCCAGAGAACACAGTGTTAAAATTTTTTAGAATATACTACTACACTATTTTGGAATACACTGAAGATACTTTTGGTCCAATGTACTTTGCTATAAAAAATTTAGTAGCCGAAAATTATTGTCTTGAATTTCGAGACGTAACTTTTTTTATGGAAAAATGTAACAGTTTTGGCAAATGTATTAAAAAGCAGTATATGACATACAAAGAAGTAGCGAGTCTGGGATCACTAGGAAAAAAGTTAGAATTTTTTGAAAATTAAAATTTTTGGATGTTCTTTTGAAACGTCATACTTAANCGATCACTAGGAAAAAAGTTAGAATTTTTTGAAAATTAAAATTTTTGGATGTTCTTTTGAAACGTCATACTTAAGAGATTGATTTTTTCAAAAGAACATCTTTCTCTTGAATATTAATCCTAAAGTATTTATTTAAAAAAATATTGTAACTTTTTTTAATAGTGATCTTGGAGATTTGATTTTTTGTATTTCACGCACTACTTTTCAATACTTTTTAACAAACTCTTGCATATTTTCTATAAAAAAATAGTTTCTGAGAAGCATAATGCATAACCACAATTATCAAGCCACTCCGACAAAAAAAGTTCAAAAGTTTCTTCCCTGTGTCTCAAAGTAGTATGTCGAGATGTAAAGCTCAAATGCCTATTTTTTTGTGGGAAAAGTATAATAATTTGAAATAGAGTATTGGAATGTAATGAACCGCGTTCAAAAAATCAAGTTTCTACGATGACTGAAACAAAAATTTTGATTTTGATTTTAATTGAAATTTTTGCACGCTCTTTCGAAATGTTAATCACTTAATAAATCTATCTCAAAAGAACATCACAAAATTCCAATTTTCAAATAATCATATCTTCTACACCAGTGGTCGTACAAGTTCATTTTTCCAACCTGACACACTACTTTCCAATAAACTTTCTCACACTGTTTAACTTCTCCCACAAACAAAAAATTGGTTTCTGAGATGTATTACACGAAATTGGACCTCCATCCTAGATCTTTAACCCACTTTTTACCAACTTTTTCCAAAAATAGACAAAAGGTAACTAACATAAACGTGAAAACACGAAAGTATAACGGTGTAGATTCAGCCAATATAATGTTGTTTTATTTAAGATTTGAGAATGATTGTTGCTTTTTTGTGAACCAATTTTACAGTACAGAACTTGAATAATTATAATTTTAAATTATGCTCGCTCAATTCTTAGTTATTGACTTTTCCAATCTCGGTTTAGAAAAAGTGAACTTCACATGGCTTTTTTTAGTGATATGGCAGGTCTCAGGGTTCAGATGTCTCCCTTTAGGAGAGGTCAGAGGTCATCAATTTTATCAATTAAAAATAAAAAATTTCGACTAATCCGAAACACCAAAATGCCTACCGTAGAAAGATTTTTTAATCTTCGAGAGTTGAAAATATTCATACAAAATTATATAAATGGGCTGTACCCTTTAGAATGCTATAAAAAGTATTTATAGTAAAATGATATGAATATGTACAGGGTNAAAGATTTTTTAATCTTCGAGAGTTGAAAATATTCATACAAAATTATATAAATGGGCTGTACCCTTTAGAATGCTTTAAAAAGTATTATAGTAAAATGATATGAATATGTACAGGGTTTTTCAGAAAAGTGTTCTTTATGGAAAAAGTTTTTTCCACTCCAAGTACCATATCTCTAGACTTATGCACCATCCCAAAAGCACAAACATCGTAGAAAATGCATTTACCGCTCACTATATTCGAAATAGACTTTTTGAAGTTTGTAAATTTAGTTGAAATGTGGTTTACTGTAATATCCCAGTAGTTTGTGATAAGTTTATTGTTTAAATTGATTGGCTAAGTTTAAATGTTAAAATGGAGTAACTGATTGGATTATTTAAATTAAAATAATCAACTGAATAGATAATAAAGCCTTTGGGTTGGCTTATAAATGGATTAGCGCGCAAATATTGGGCGGGGAGTTTAACATCGAAAATGAGCTAGAGCTAGAGGAGAGGGACTCTCCTCTTTTTTTGCATGTGCTTCACAACGTAAACTTCTCCTACATTTTTCTGAACAACCCTGTATTGTCAAAACAAATAGTTGAGAACCGCGAGATTTTTACAACGCGTGACTAGACCACCGATCTTAATAATTTCCGGCTGAAAGAATATTCTTGTTTTTCGACATCTTCCACCCCGAAATTGTTGAGAAATTTTGAAATATTAAATTTTGAAAATAAAATTTTGAAAAATAAAATTTTGAAAATTTTTTCATAGCAGTTCTGGTGAATAAAAACTGTAATTAAAAATGGAAAAGAATNGAAAAATAAAATTTTGAAAATTTTTTCATAGCAGTTCTGGTGAATAAAAACTGTAATTAAAAATGGAAAAGAATAAATTCAGTGGGATTCATTCACAATAGCAGTCATGCGCCAAATGTGTGGGGTTGAGCCTAAGAACATGCTGTCTCCATTTCGCCTTTTTATATTTGGATAGATTTAGGGCCAGGCACCGGTAGTAGATGGTAGTGTTCTCCATAACTCCGACTCCGGAGTCGGAGTCGGAGTCGACTCCTTGACTCCGACTCCGGAGTCACCCGTGGTTTGCTATGGAGTCGGAGTCGATGACTCCGGAACAGGCATATGCAAACAAGGAGTCGGAGTCAATGACTCCGGAGTCGACTCCACACAATTGGAGTCAGCTCCAAAAAAATGTCATGCGTAGAACTCATAGCATTACATCACAAACAGAATACACGTTTGTCAGTAAGGTATGATACACTAAATATTGAAGCTCTGCTGCTATATATAGAGACCGCTTTAATTAACAGCTCTGCTGCTTAATAAAGTGTAGCTGCAATATACAGTTACTTTGCTCCTACTTTTAGGAGCTTTTTAAAATTTAAATATTTTAAATAATGGAGGCATGCCGACGAAGAATCTGACAACTCAAAATTAGAAATTGTTTACTAATTTTTAAGACTAATACGTAAACAAGAACCGGGACAAATATCGGTAAAATTTTCACAAATTAGTTTCAATTCATTGACCTCTCTCATGATAACTTCCTAACTTAATTTACTTTTTTTAGAGACTTTGTNAAAATTAGAAATTGTTTACTAATTTTTAAGACTAATACGTAAACAAGAACCGGGACAAATTAGTTTTAATTCATCGACCTCTCTCATGATAACTTCCTAACTTAATTTACTTTTTTTAGAGACTTTGTTTTTAATTTGGCGACTTTTAGATGAATTTTGATTTTTTTTTTAAATGGAATTTCCTTGGCAACTGCCCCACTTCCACACAAAGAGAACCATGTGCATAATTGGTATTNTTTTAATTTGCCGACTTTTAGATGAATTTTGATTTTTTTTTAAATGGAATTTCCTTGGCAACTGCCCCACTTCCACACAAAGAGAACCATGTGCATAATTGGTATTTGCGAAATCTAAGTAAATGTGAATTTTGACTCCGGAGTCAGTGCTCCGACTCCGGAGTCACTTCTTATTTTCAAGGAGTCGGAGTCAGTGACTCCGGAGCCACTCCAAAATTTTCTTGGAGTCGGAGTGAGTGACTCCGACTCCGACTAAACCCGGAGTCATGGAGAACACTAGTAGATGGTAACCTATCGTAAATTTCATACTCTTTCTCCCCTCGCCAATTTTTTTCAAGTCTACGTTTAAATTTTTATATTTCTCTTTCTGTAGGTTTCAATATTTTATTTTATTTCTTATATATTAATCTTCATGTTGGAAGCAAGGAAAGTTTTATGTTTTAAAGTAGCCTTGGAGGTTACTTAAGTCTGAATGGTGATGGCATGATGAACGTCTTAATTAATAGGAATAAAGAATTATTCTACGTTATGTCGTGGAAGAGTCTAATTTTTGGAAGAAATAGACAAATTTTTAAATTGGGTGAATTGGGTGATGATGTCTTAAAGATTTCGTTTCCACAGTTTGGATAACCCAATAACTAATAATAAAAACACTACTTTCTCTAGCAAAGAGCATGGGGTAAAAATATATTCTCTTGTTCTTATAGTTCTTTGGTGGACTGTACATACTTATTATTATTGTTATATACCTATCTAGAAGAAAGCTAGTGGTTTTCCAGTTGATCCGAGGTTGAGCTTTTTAAGTTTAAAAGTTTTTGATTTTTTTCTTCTTCTTCTCTATCTCATATGAAAGTTATCGTTAGAGAAAAAGGGTGAAAGTTGTTGAATATTTATTTTCTATTTAAGGATGTGAATCCGGACACTTTTCTCAAAGTTTTACTTGGTGATGAGAGCGGGCTAAAGGGTATTGGTTCAGGGAAAGTTTTAAAAAGGTAAATAAGAATACTTGAGACTTTGCCATAAAAATTGAGATAGAGGTAGTAGACTCTCAAAACTCTCTTTTTCCTTCTCTCCAGTTCAAACTTTATCCCGGGAACTACCTAATGAAATACTTGATTAAACACTTTCTCTATGCATTTTCAAAACTTTATAATCCACAACACCAACTCACGAAATTATTATAATCCATTCAAGAGCTTCAACTAATTAGCAATTATTCCTTGAAATTCAAAACTTTAAACTTTATGCACTTTTCAAAAAATACTTTTAATTTCATTTTAGCTTTATAAGTACTTCTCATTCTCTACTTTTCCTCTCCAACTATTTCCATAAGATAATATTTATTTTTAATCATGTGTTGAAATCAGGGTTCAAAAAAATATAATGTATAAAAAAACCCAATTTTTTCTTCATTCAATAAATTGATTTATTCATCTACAGTTAAGTGCAAGATCTTAGGCGCATGATTTCTTCTTCAAATAATTCTTGAATCAAAGCGTGCCATATCTGAATATACTAACAACAATGATGCTTGAAGTGTCTCGCAAATGTGGTGAAAGTTTTAAATTTTAATTCTTAAAGTGGACGGAATTATTGGANTAAGTGCAAGATCTTAGGCGCATGATTTCTTCTTCAAATAATTCTTGAATCAAAGCGTGCCATATCTGAATATACTAACAGCGATGATGCTTGAAGTGTCTCGCAAATGTGGTGAAAGTTTTAAATTTTAATTCTTAAAGTGGACGGAATTATTGGAAATCTTGCGGGAACTACATATCTCGTGCAGCTTAGATTGGTAGAAAACAAAATGAAAATATTAAGGAACTCAAAACCTTGGTAAAAGTTGAATTGGGAAAAGTTATCCCAGAAATTGCCACTTTCACAATATGGTGGAAATTTTCTAAACAATTATTGTTAAGGGATGCTCAGGTAAGTGTTAGGCACCTTTTCCTCTCGGAGTCTACCACTTTATTCTGCTGCAAAGCAATAAATTAGTCGTGCGCCTAAAGATTTCCATCCGCTTTCTCTAGCCCAAATTTAATTATTTTTGCTCTAATTCCGCCCACTTTAAGAATTAAAATTTAAAACTTTCACCACATTTGCGAGACACTTCAAGCATCATTGCTGTTAGTATATTCAGATATGGCACGCTTTGATTCAAGAATTATTTGAAGAAGAAGTCATGCGCCTAAGATCTTGCAGTCAACTGTATATATTCAAAATTATTACATTTCTTTTTTTTAAACTATTAATTTATAATTTCATTCAAGGGTTTATTTTTCACTATTTTCGTTTCACAAAACTTAAAATAAATTTAACATAACTTTATTTTATTTGTTTATAAAATCAATGATTGAATCCTAATTTCCAACTCTGATTGAAAAAAAATTTTTTTTTTAATTTTTGCTAAAAAAATTAATTTAAACAGCAACTAACGTTTTTAGTTTTCCACAGTGTTCTAATTTAGCAACAAATTTCAAATTTTATTTTGTAATTTTACAATTTGTAAAAAAAAATAAAATAAAAATAAATTTACAATTTGCAAGCATTTTACAATTTTCATTGCAATTTCACCATTTTGCACTTTCTACACTAATCTCTCATTTTTTCTTGCTTAATTTAACTTTGCTTATAATTTGATAATTTATTAATGATAGTTATATTATAAAATCCGAAATTTTTTTATGAATTTTATCAACACATACTCTAGTAATCTACGTCTTAGTGAAACGTTCATTATATAACTTTTTTTTAATTTTATTCAGTGGACCAAATGATCATGTTTTTATCAACTTTGTGGATCATGGAGCACCGGGTTTAGTTGCTTTCCCTGATCAAGAACTTTATGCCAAAGATTTAGAGAAAGTACTCAAAAAAATGTACCAAAGTAATAAATTTGGAAAGGTGAGTAAACCTTAGACACTAAATATAAAAACTTATTTTTGAAAAAACTAACATCATAAGCTTCATAATAATAATAAAAAACTTGAAGCTACGAAACATCATTTTTCTCATTAAAATGATGAAATTTAATCAACTTCTCAGATATTATTAAACCAACCAAAATATCTACACTGTGGTAAAACTTTTTTTTTTACACTCACTTTTTCCACTGATAAAAATTTTTATAATTAAAAAAAGCATAGTTTAATCACACTGTATATTATCTCCTAGCCTTATCATTTAAATACACCTCCTTCAATTAACTTTCATGAGACAGGTGATAATTTTTTTTTGAGTTATTATTATTTTTTTTTTTCAAAATTTAATAATATTTTCAGCTAGTTTTCTATCTGGAGGCATGTGAGTCCGGTTCGATGTTTGACGGATTACTTCCGAAGCATNTCCAGTTATTATTATTTTTTTTTTTTTCAAAATTTAATAATATTTTCAGCTAGTTTTCTATCTGGAGGCATGTGAGTCCGGTTCGATGTTTGACGGATTACTTCCGAAGCATATGAATAGTAAGTTTTTATGATTTAAAAATATAGTTGAAACTGTCGTCGTCGACATAGAAATTGAGCATAGTCTCTGACATTTTGGTTGAAAAGAAGAGTGAAAAGTGTCCTTTTGTGCCTGTTTGTCTCCTTGTCTCGTAGCTAAATGCTTCTGGTTCAATATTCTATGATGTGAATAGTAAAAGTTGGTTACTCGAGGACCCCCAGAGGGTCCCAACGAACAAGGACTTCCCAACATCACTAAAAGTAGAGAAAGTCAAGTCTCTCTCTATGTCGTGTCTCTTGCTTTCTCTTCACTCACAAACTTCCTTCTTTTTTTCTTATAGCTTCAAATTATTATAGTCCTATGCATAGAATTTGAAATTCCATTAAAATGTTCAAACTCCTTATCTTCTCAAAATGTCTTCCTTCCGATTTAAAAAAAAAAAAACCCAACGTTGGAGTACGGCCCATTCATTTATTTATGTCATCGGAACATTCAATTTTTCTCTTCTCCTTTCTCTTTTTCTCTCTCTCTCTCTTTTTTTAAATTTTCTTCCCTCCACGCCCCCAGGCGGATCACTTAGAAATAGTGGAAATTTTTTTTTTCAAAATCCTATTTACAATTTACATAATATATTAACTTTTTTTTCTTCTATATTATAAATTCATGTTATTCCCAATGTTTATAATCCATTTCAAATGATGGAGGGGCCTTTGGCGGAGTAATATATTACAGAAAAAGAGCAATTTTGATATAAGGGATTCAAATATTATTATCTTGGATAACATCAACTTCGTATAGAGAAACTCTTGATATTTACTGCATTACTATTGGCGGAGAAAATGTTGAGTTATTTAGTAATCCATTTTTCAAAATGTAAGGAAATGGAGTTGATTCTCAGTAGCTGCGAGATGTCATTTTTTTTTTTTTTTTTTTTTTTTTTTTTTTTTTTTTTTTTTTGTAAAAAGAGAAAGTCAATAGGAGTTGAATAGGTGAAAGTCGTCGCATGAGTTTAGGAAAAGGAGCATTTGAAAGTTTCTCTTTTGTCAATTGAAGCTTTCAAAGAAAACTTCTTTTCCTCTCTGAGCATTANTTCGAATATGTACAATTTTTTAGAATATTTGAAGTTTTTAGGTACATATAGCATATAGTCTTTTGTCACTTTCTGTAAGAGTCTTAAGGCAATGTACAAAGTAAATTCCTGCTTTTGTAAAATTAGAAAATTCAACAATAATTGGACGAAAGTGGATATTCTTCCTAATGCCAAAATTAGAAAAAGTACAAAAAAAATTTTTTTTTCTTTTTAAGTTTGTTGATCATTTGATCTAAATTTTGAGTTTATATTATATGATTAATTGAATTTTAGCCCAGATATTATTGAATTAATTGAATAAAACAGTAAATTTGAAAAAAAAAATAAATCAAATTTTCAGTTTGAAAAATTGATTTTTAAGTTCCCTCCAAATTTATCTTAGCTTGAAGAAGAAATTTCCTAATTATTTTGATTTGTAGTTGTTAGGCCAAAAGTATAGAATATGTGGTTAGTAATTAATTTTATAAAATAAAATAGTTTACAATTGTCAGAAAAAAAAAAAAAAAAGGCAATTTCAAAAACTTCATTTGATTGTTCCAAATTCCTAATTACACGTCGTAGCCATTTGACTTATTGCTATTCAAAAAGTCAAAAATAGCATAAGATTTGAAAAAAAAAAAAAAATTTTTTTTACAGAATCCAAAATTTGAGTACATCCTGTACATTTCCATTCATAAGATTTCATATCTTCTTTTGTGACTAGCTGTACAATCATAAATTGACTACTTTTTAATAATCTGAAACAAAATAAATTGATTGAAGTAAAAGTTTGTGAGTGGATTTGGATTCCTGTCACCTAAATTTTTATGATTAGACAGAGATAGTCGATATTGTAATATTTGACAACTTATTTTTTTTTAGTTTTTGCAACAACTGCTGCCAATTCTGTTGAAAGTTCGTATGCCTGCTACTACGATGAAACACGGAATACTTATTTAGGTGACGTCTACTCTGTCATGTGGATGGAAAATACGGATCAGGTAAACCAAAAAAAAAAAACCCCCAAAAAAACAAGTTTAATTTGATGGTCCTGTCATGATATAAAAATTCTCTTCTGAATTGGATATTATATAGTTTAGTAACATCCGGAGTATAGACTGTAGTCAAAGAATTATAGAGAGTGTTCAGTTTTTACGATTACGACTTGTGAAGACAGAGTAGAGTGGAGTGAAAAGAGAAAGTGGTGGTTTAATTGACATTTTTATTATTTTCAAAAAGAACAGGAGAAAAAGTAGGCGGGAAATCTTAACTCTAAACTTTTCCCCCCCTTCTTTCATCTCATGAAAATCATGAAAATAAAACCAAAAAGTTTAATTTTATGAGAACGGAAAAGTTCTTCTTTTTAGAATACTTTTCTTTTAGGAAGTAAAAGTCGACTTTCTCTCCGAGTGAAAATAAGTAATGCTAATCTTATCCGACAAACTTGACTGACATTTTTCTTCCCGCTCTGATTTTTATATTACTAAAAAAAAAAAATTTTTTTTTTACCGCTACTGGTGCATATCCATTAACTAATTAAAAAACTATTCTTTTTTTTATTCATATTTTCAAAATGTTGAGAAATTTTTAGTATAAAATAATATTTTTATTTAATAAATTTTATTCTATTTCTTTCCTTTCAGGTGGATGTAGAGCAAGAAACTTTACAAAAACAATTCTTAGTTGTTAAAAATGAAACAAATACAAGTCATGTGATGGAGTATGGAGATTTTAGATTACGGAAGCTCCCTGTGGCCGACTTTTTGGGTCATACAACATCAAAAAAAAATACTTATCCGCCTGCTGAGGTTTAGTATCGTTTTTCTTTCCTTTTTTTTTTTTTTTTTTTTTTTTTTTTTTTTTTTTAAAAAATTTTTTTTTTTNTTTTTTTTTTTTTTTTTTTTTTTTTTTTTTTTTTTTTGGCTTTTTTTCAAAAATAATTTTACTTTTTGTATTCATATGAGCTAAGAATTCGGAAGAGAAGATGAAACGAAAGGAGACAATTGATTAGTTCCATTTCCTCTTCTGCCTTTTGCAATTTTCTCTTTTTTCTCTACAAAAGAGAAAGGGAATTGTTATTGAGTTTTCTCATCGTCTTTCATGTCTTGGGTCCTTTTTTATTTTTTTTTTGTGTAAAAAGTTAGAAAAGAATAGATTAGTTTTTCCCTTTGGATAATATAATCTTATGTTTTTGGGAGTTGTTGTCATCCTATTAAGATGAGAGAGACAAAATCTGTCACTCCCATCTGCTCTTTAGATTCAATCTTAACAAACTCTCTCCTAAACACTTTTAATTCGGATCATCAAATCCTTTCTCTTTCACTTTTTCAACAGAGAGAAAGTCAATAGGGCTTTTTCATCTCTCTCACACAGACATTTAGGCAGAGACAATGGAATTGTTCAAATATTAAAATAGACCGTTGAGCATATCTCATATTATTATTCCACTTATTCATTACTATTTTCACATTTTTCAGAGTAAAAANAATAGACCGTTGAGCATATCTCATATTATTATTCCACTTATTCATTACTATTTTCACATTTTTCAGAGTAAAAAAAATAAAGTAGTAAAAATAATCTACACTTGGATTAAAATGTACAAGTACAGGGTGATTTATCTTCTTTTTTTTCTTCCGCCTGACAATGAGGAGGTATGCTTTCACTTCAGATGTTTTTTTTTTGTTATTAGCGTGGCTGTAATAGTCAACAAACAACCTTTTGAATTTCTTTGCTCATTTTTGCCGACNAATAGACCGTTGAGCATATCTCATATTATTATTCCACTTATTCATTACTATTTTCACATTTTTCAGAGTAAAAATAAATAAAGTAGTAAAAATAATCTACACTTGGATTAAAATGTACAAGTACAGGGTGATTTATCTTCTTTTTTTCCTTCCGCCTGACAATGAGGAGGTATGCTTTTTTTTGTTATTAGCGTGGCTGTAATAGTCAACAAACAACCTTTTGAATTTCTTTGCTCATTTTTGCCGACTTGTTTTCTAAACTACTGTATTTGCAAGTGTATACCACGGGATTTTATACATCTAAGGTTTTTGGATTTGAGAATGTCATTTGAATTGTAGAGTATCAAATGACTCTGACTCAGGAGTTGACTTTGGAGTCAGTCGACTCTCAAAGTTTTTGTGCTTGACTCATTGAAACTGAAGAGTCAGACATTCGACTCAGTAAGTTGTATTTATTTGACTTATTAACTGGCAATACTAAGTGCTTCGAAGACTCTCGACTCTGAGATGACTCATGAGTTCAAATCTGACGAACTCAATTATTTTTAAAAAGTTAAATTTTGACTCCTAACTCTTATGCCCGATATACACGGGGAAAGAAACTTTCTACAAAGATGGAAAGTTTCGTGAAAAGTCGAATTTTACCATGTATCCACATCAGAAACTTTTCTTAAAAATTCTTTCTAGCAAATTTTATCTCCCTTTCCTCAAATAGGACCGAGTTCTAATTTGAAGAAAGTTTTTGAGAAATATCTGGTTTTAAATTTGTGCAAATGGATTTGTTTGGAAGTTGGGGCTAGTTGAAAACATGTGGGGAGAAAAATAAATAAATTCAACTCATCTCCCGCGTGGATGTCACATGGGAATCTGAAGGCGGGAATTTTTATGAAAAATATCTCGATTTAAAAATTAATAAAATAAACTTTCTTCGTGTAACCAAGGAAGAAAGAAATGTTTCCGAAACACGAAAGAAAAACTTTTAACTTGCAAAGTTTCCTTCACAGTAAATTATCTTTCCCTGTGTATATCGGACATTAGTCATAATGAGTCATGGGATAATTGTGTCAGGCGAGCAAAATAAAATTTTTTATTTGCTCTGCGTTCATAAAGTTCAACAAAGGCATATTGTAACATTCAACTCAAATNTGTGTCAGGCGAGCAAAATAAAATTTTTTATTTGCTCTGCGTTCATAAAGTTCAACAAAGGCATATTGTAACATTGAACTCAAATATTTTTTTTCGCACATCTATGACTACTTTTCTGCAACTTCGGCATAACAGCTGGAGCTACAGTGAATTTAGAGAGAGAAGATGAAACGAAAAGAGCTAAAGTACCCTGTAAGAGGGTCCGAATGTTTACATCCGTCTGCTATTTTTTACTTTTTAGCTATGGAGTTTTTTCAATTTCTCGAACCCTTACATAGTCTCATTTGATATGACAAAGAAAAAGAAGAGTGGACAAAACTTTGAATTCATTGTATAAGCTAAACTTCTAAAATTTATGTCGTAGCCATCGGACATGTTATAGATGACTATCCAAAGTCTTTTACCTCATTGTCGTAGCCGCATAACAGTAATTTCGCAAAGTATAAGGTTTACCAATTAAAAAATTTCTTTTCCTGAATCAGTTAAAAGATTTATTTTCCAAAATGAATCAATATTTTAAAAATTGTCTGAAATTTGCAAATCACTATTTATTAAAGGCTACGACGGTATGTAAAAGGTTTTGTGTAACAATGTAAGAACCATTTGTAGATTATGGAAAAGTGGTTAAAACGATTCATCCTGTTTACCAACTTATTAACTGGTTCTATTTCTAACGTTTATGTTAATAGGCGGCTATTGACAAAACTGTAAATGTTTTGGCGCGGTGGGATTTTTACCTAATCAGAATTTGTTCTAGTTTCCGAGTAGTGGAAATGGGAACTCTAATTCATGGGTGCCGAATCAGAAATGGAAAATTTTGTTGGGAATGTTGCGGTCAATTGGGATTAGGTTTTGGTCATTTTCCGTTCACGGTATATCTGGGTGTCTGGAAATGTTGTGTTAGTAGGAGACTACTGTTGTCGGTGTTGGGTTGAGATGCATATTCCCTGGTATAGCTCTTCTCTGATGGAGTGTCAGGTGAACCCAGAGTACTATGTTGGATTGGTTTCAGTTTCCTAATCTCTGTGTTCTATCATCGCGAGTTTCCTGACTTTTCTGGATTTTCCAACGTTCCTGCGATTCTCGATGTCCCCGGGTCTGCCAACCTTCCTGGGTTTCCCGATCTTTCCGAGGATTCCCTACATTCCCGGGATCCCTGACGTTCCTGGGTTTCCCGATTATCTCGTGAATTCCCGATGTTCCCGGGATTACAGATCTTCCTTTGTTTCTCGATGTTTCCGGGAATTCTCAACCTTCCTGGGTTTCCGGATGTTTCCAGAGATTCCCGACGTTCTTGGGTTTCCCAACCTTCTTGGGTTTCCTGTTCCTCCTGAGTCCTCTATGGTCTCTTTGTACCTACCCCCAGGAAACCTTGGGTCACCTCCTGTTAATAAAATGGGATCTTCCTAACCTCTCTGGGAAAACCTTATATCTTCCTATGTCTCTACTAGATTCCTATAGTTTAAGGAGGACGATACCGGGAATCCTTACCAAATTGGGCCTAATCTGTTCGAACCTGTACTCCTCGCTGAAGCCTACTTCCTAACGAGTCCAAGACGGGTTGAAACCTGCACTGGCACCGAAGCCTCCGAGGTCACCAGTCGGATTATTGAGGCCCAATCTCCATCCAGACTCGACTAACCCGACCCGCAACTCCCAAGTTGCCGGTGAACCAGCCGGAGTGAGTATTTCCAGAGCGATTAAGGCTTTTCCTCGCCTTGATGTTCTTGCCACCCATAGCTTGTCACGGACCTTAAGCGGAGACAGAACTCCGGCGAGTTCCCGGTCGCCTTCTGATGAAAACTGCTGGGCACACTCATTGGGAGTCCGAATGTTAATCTAGTGCTCACTCTTCTCCTAGATTTACAATACTGGCCACCTCTGCCCAATAGGCAAATGACAACAAGCGTGACACTAAATTTTTCCAATTTGTGCAACCAATTAAATGACGATAGATTTAATATTTCAATTAGACTACGAAAGAATTAAAGCCCTTACCACAACAGAAAAATGACAATAAGAATACACCGACGTCCTAATTGCACTACAAACAAGAAACATACTGACGTCCCTCATCTTCCTAGACATTGGCGAGCACTCCTATTTATATCCTCGCCAACACCGCGAGAGCGGAGGTCAAATTCCTTTCTTTTCGTAATTTGCATGAGTTCATCCATTTGTCCTTAAGACAAGTGGATGGACTCATGGAAATCCACACCCATCAAATTCATGACAATTTCTCAGGAACCATAACATCAGGATGCCCGGATTTTCCGCCACGCCACAATATATGAGTGAAAAGAACCAAATTTTACAATACCTGAAAATTGACGACATAATGTTTATTAAATTTTGAATTGTAGCTATCATGCCGACTGAATTTTAGTTCTTTTTTCATTAAATGTTTGAGGCATTAATTGGTTCTGTCGTAAGAAAAATAGGATTTAGCAGTAGAAAGTATAGAAGTAATTCGTATAAAGTCTGAGAATAAGGTTTAATTTAGATATCATAGTAATGTCATAAGAGTGGGTTGAAGTGTAAGGGTAATGTTATGTAAAAGTGGAATATAGACTAAAGAATTATACATTTGGGATAAAGTCGAAGGGTACACATAACAAAAAGATTTAATTTCAAGAGTTCAGTGACTTCTATGTAAGTTTCCAGTTGGCTAATTAAGCATAATCTTCTCCTTGAGAAGAGTTAAGTTATAAAGAAATGGAAAATGAGATTTTCAAAGTTCAGAGAAAACTTGTCTAGAGAATATAATTATACTTTACAAATCAGATGTGGATTAGCCGAATGAAAGAATAGTAGAAGAAATATACAGGGTGGACTTGAATTTTTAACTTGAATTCTTCCTTCATTTTTACACATTTTCTACCTAAATTATGAAACCACACATTATAATTCTTATATTATATATACACTTTTTTTAATTTTATCTATATAACTTAGTAATAAGTTCACTTTTTACAGTATGCCACTTATTAGTTTGAATGCAAGGGAGAACTTGTTTTTATCTCAAATCTATTTCTTTATGGAGGTATTAGAGAATAGTTTTTTCTAAAAATTTGTGCTCACAGTATAGCTCAAATAAAAAATAAAAATTTTATTACTATAGTCAATTAATATTTCTTAATTTCAAAATTTTTCATTTCCTGCGCTGACTTTTGCTTCTCAACAACTAAAAACATCAAACGGTAGCATTTAGAACAAAAGTTTAGAAAACATAGTTCAAATTTAATAAATGAAAAATGAAAAATGAAATAAAGAACCAAAAATTTCAAATGGTGAAAGTAAGTATTAAAAAATTGAATTTATTCTGTACCAGAGTAAAAGATTTTGTGATTATTATAGATGCTTTCTCGTTTTTTTTTCTCTCTTGGTTCTTCATTTCTAATCCTAGTGCTTAGCTAAGCTTATTTCTTTCCGTTCATTGGTTCCTTGAATACAGATAGAAAATTTTGTATAAGTATTGAATAGAACATAAATACAAAAAAAAAAAAATCTGTGAGAATTTCATTCCCTAGCTAAAAAATTTAAAATTCTTGGTGAATATTTTGCAATGTGTGGAGTGACTCTTACTCGATATATGTTTTCTGATACTAAAACAAATTTCAAATTCAATTTTTTTTGGTATTTCAGTTGGATGCAGTATCCCAAGGTGATGTTCCGAGGATACTATTAGAGAGAAAAATATCCTCTACTGAAAATTTAAAAGAAAGAAAAGAGCTAGAGATGAAGTTGAGTCGTTTTCATAAAGTAAGTCGGACGTTGAAAAACTTTGACTCCTCATCAAAATCTTTGGGATAGGGTTTGTTCGTAAGAAAGAAAAAGACTTAAAAGAGAAAAAGCGGGATTTTCATTTTCTTTTCAAAATGCAATTAACATTCAATGGAATCAAGGATGCTTAAAAGGATTTTCTGTCCTAAGAAAATGAGCGCGGGGAGATGAAAACCGCGCCTTTAATCAAACCTTCTTCCTCAGTCTGTGGTTTTTATAAAAACCTACTCTCACTTGAGATTTTCAAAGGCCACGACTTATACATTTAAACCCTAAAATCCAATGTCGACGACACTAACTTTGTTAATCTTATTTTAGAAATTTTGAGAAAATTTTAACATTTCTTGAGTTGTGCACATTTCTCTTAGTATTTGGTCTCAAGTACTCTCTGGAGACGAGAGGAGTGGGCCTAAACATGGTTCTAAAAGTTGTCTAAATCTTTTTCTTAATGCTTTCAAAACTCAATCGCACCTCATTAACTTTTTCTCTTAATGACTTTTCTCCTCCGTATCATCAACCCTTATGAATTAGGACAACTCAAAGTTCGCCACTTTTTAAAAACAAAATTGTTTTATTCATGTTTTTTTTTAAACTCCCCCCTCTCACCCCTCCCCCACTCCCATCCACTCTCTCTCTCTCTCTCTCCCTCTCTTTCTATGCTGGTTGAGTTTTGTTGGTTCATGGAGAAAAGTTAAAAAAAAAAGTTATTGTTACTGAATGAGCTTTTCACATCCTTCTTCCTTTGGCGGTAGTTTTAATTTTCTAAATTTATGATGATAGATGAGGAGTTTGGTAACGAGTTTGATCATGGAAATCCTTTCAACCGTCACATTGAATGATGTACAAGAGAAGAGTATAATCCTACGATCCAGATTTACGCTTACTGATCACAATTGCTACGACAGTGTGGCTAAATATTTTAGTGCTCATTGCTTCAGCATTGCCAAGGTAAGAAATAAGTAATTAATCAAGACTAAAAATTTTATGTCATAATTAGTCTCACTAATCTAAAGGCTAGGTTTCAGAAAATTATCATAGGGATCATATAGAAGGATGTCAAGAATTTTTACACACTATGCTAGTAAAATGGAAGTTGAAAGTTATCATATTTCATAAAATATTTTAGGTCCTTTCACTTTATAAGTTATTAACAGGATGTTGAAAAAGTATATGTTATATTTATTGTGTGAAAAGATAGAGATTATTTTTTAAATCTAACACCCTTGGGTGAAAAGTAGGCTTTCAGTTTTATAGGTCGTATTTTCATTTTTTTTTTATATTCATAATGTTTTGAAGAATTGCCATTCAGTGAAAGGAAAATGAGAGACGCGTCAAGCTCACCTTTCACCGGTGTAGAAAAACTGTGGAAACTTTATAAAAAAAAAGTTGATATAATTATGAAACATTTTTCTTGGCAGGTAGATAAAGAACTAGGTGCAAATGACGCAGCCAAATTTTATTCGTTAGATTGAACTGAATTTTGGTTTACTGAGAGTTAGGTTAGGTATTGACTTCTTCAATGATTTTCTTTTAGGTTAAAATATATTGTATCTATTGACTTCTGAGGTCATCAAATACGTAGTTGTACATGTGATTTTGTTCAATTTACTTCAAAGTCAGTATTAAATATATCGAGAAAATTATCTTCCTGAGCAATATACATGAAACCTGGAAAATTTAGAGACTGGTGTGACTTTCAGGAGTGATAGTTGTAGTGAACCCATGTGCAACTATATGTCATCACTGATTACTTCTGGAAGTCAAACCATTCAACATATTGATGGAGAACCAGTTCACCGCTGAGGCTTAAAGCAGCGATTAACTCAAAAAAANAACATATTGATGGAGAACAAGTTCACCGCTGAGGCTTAAAGCAGCGATTAACCCAAAAAATTTTTTTCTCTGATGGGGGACGACCCCACGCTTTAGGTTAACCGGACCAAATGCACTACCAATTGTGCTACAGGGCCGATTGGGAAAGTATTGTTTTAAACCTTGACTAGACGATGATCCACCAGTTATCAGTAGCAAGTCTGTTTACGTGGTGGGGGATTTGTCATTTGTATTTCTCCTTATCTTTTTGCAAGGACCGGGAAAACTTATAGACTAAGACACCTTTTCTATTCGAAAAATTTAAAAAAATTATGCGGCATTTATGAGATAGTATGCGCGGTAATTTATAAGCTTATATTGGCTTTCTGATGAGCATCAAAACTTTTATAAGGGTTTGAATCCATATAAATGAGCAAGACGGACGTTCCTATATCGAATATTAGTAGAATTAGAGCCATAAATTTCAAAAATTCAGTTTTCCCTAAAAGAAACACCCAGATATTTCTAAATTTAGCAAAATTACGAAATAAAATTTGTTAAATGTTTTTGATAAATATAAATAGTCTATTTGNTAAACCTTGACTAGACGATGATCCACCAGTTATCAGTAGCAAGTCTGTTTACGTGGTGGGGGATTTGTCATTTGTGTTTCTCCTTATCTTTTTGCAAGGACCGGGAAAACTTATAGACTAAGACGCCTTTTCTATTCGAAAAATTTAAAAAAATTATGCGGCATTTATGAGATAGTATGCGCGGTAATTTATAAGCTTAATATTGGCTTTCTGATGAGCATCAAAACTTTTATAAGGGTTTGCATCCATATAAATGAGCAAGACGGACGTTCCTATATCGAATATTAGTAGAATTAGAGCCATAAATTTCAAAAATTCAGTTTTCCCTAAAAGAAACACCCAGATATTTCTAAATTTAGCAAAATTACGAAATAAAATTTGTTAAATGTTTTTGATAAATATAAACAGTCNTGATAAATATAAATAGTCTATTTGTATTTGTTGCTATTCGAACAACAATAATTAGGTCTCACGATGGTACAAAATGTGATAAAAACTGTAAAAATGAGACTCAAAATAAATTATGCGTTTCCGTTGTGATTATGTGTTATTATGCAAATTAACATTAGGTTAATCGGCTTCATTTTTCATAATTGCTTATAGTGTATAAGGGTTTATCTGTTGGGTATATGAGCTATGCTTCAACTATCCCATAACATTTTTTTTAAGTCCAATTTAAACATAATATTTAATTTTTTTAACTCGGCTCCATGCCGACCTTAAACTCCAATCGAATCAAAAAGAGATGCAGACATACATGTTAGGTTTGATGACCTCTGAAGGTCAAATCGTTGAATGGATTTTGTTTTGGTCTAAATAAAAATTATACAGGAGGTCAATATGTATTAGTGAACCAAAATTTGTTTGAATCTAACAAATAAATGTTATCTACATACTAGTTGTACCTACTCCTTTAGATTGGGTGTTAATTAAATAATATTGAGTCCTTGATTCTAAATAAAAGTTCTCTGTCTCTGGTAGTTTGAGTGAGAGATGGAAAGTAAAGGTGGAGGGTGTGGTTAAATTTGTAAAGTGTGTGCCTTGAAAAGTGAATCGGAAAATTTAAACTTGTGTTAAAATGAAGGAAAGATTTTAGTCTTGTTGACAAGTCTTAATTAAACAAAATGGAAATGAATGTTTACATATCTAAGTTTTTGGTAGAGAAAGGAGGGGTGAAAGAGGCCGAGAGCCGACGTGGAAGGAAAAGAGCATCTGGTCAATTTCATAAGTGAGAAACTCAAAAAAGAGGGCCGTTGTCGTGAATGGCGTCTCTCTGTTCTGAATAAATCAGAAGACGAGCCATCCCTTGTCCTACTGAATATGCATACGAGATGAGGCTGGGACTGACAATCGCATGTGGCTCAATATTCACTTTATCCACTCTCTTCTCACTAGAACATTTTAATCAATTTTGGCTTACGACGAACCATTCCCTCTATTTATACTACTTCTTTTCTCAATTTAAACGACAGAAACCTGTCATCTGGATATCTTGTCTCAGGTTTACGACACAACCCAACCACATCCCTCACATGAGCAGAAAACACAAACTTACCATCAAATTTTCCTAGCGGATTTCTTAGATTATAAAGTAATAATAAGAATAAAATATATTATCATTCAATAATAGAAACAGATTCATAACAGAATTTACCAAAATTTAGTCATTTTTATTGTTTCTATTCCCCTTTTCTATGTCGTAAGGGGTGAGATTGAACTTTACTAGTAGGCATGAAAACTTTTTGTTAACTTTTCTTAAAAAAGACAAAACGAAAAGAAAAGTATGTTGTTGAAAGCGAAAACGAAAACAAAGTTAGGAAGAAAAGGGAAACTTAAAGGGAAGCAAAAGTAACAAAAACGAAAAGAAACTAAAACGAAGTTAAAAAGAAAAAGGAAATGTAAAAGGAAACGAAATGAAATTAAAAAGAAAAACGTAACGTAAAGGTAAAAAAGCGAAACGAAATGGAAATAAATTTTTGTTTAAAATTTTTCAAATAAATATATTTTATTAAAACATTCCTCATCACTTACAATAGTTGAAAGGTTCTCAATTAATCTCACTTTATATGGTCCATTCACTTGACTTATCAATGGCTTATATTTCCCAATTTATGTGAAAGTTACTATGAAATTTGTGTTTGCGTTGTGACTCAAAGTGAACTTATTCCTTCCATGTAACTTCTTATCTCTTTGACTCATAAGTTATGAGTCAAAAGTCGTGACATTGTGAGTCTAAATTTGATAAGTAACCATCAATTTCATCACAACCAACATAATTTAAGTTACCATANAAAAAAAAAATGAATATGAATAAATAAATATACACAAACCTGGGAGTCGAAAGACTCCCTTTCCGAAGTAGAAATATCGCTTAATGATGTGGAGGTAGCGATCCAGCAGGAGAGGATGCTGCTCTTCCCTGGCCTAAACTTCTAGGCCAAGCAAGAAAAGTCCAAACAATAAATTGAAAAATGTAATAAAGAGAATAACAAAAAACTGAAAAACTTAAAAAAAAATTAATTCGCCATCTTATGTAAGATTAAATTTATATCTTACAGGGGAAAAATTGGAGGGCAATTAGGGAGGTTTAGATTGGATTTGGTANATGTAAGATTAAATTTATATCTTACAGGGGAAAAATTGGAGGGCAATTAGGGAGGTTTAGATTGGATTTGGTAATGGGAATAATATTTTGGGATGGTTGGGTATGGGGTCGGGGAAGTGACGGGGTTTGGGTTGGGATTTGGATGGGTTTGGATATAATTTAAACAATAATTAAAATAAGGGAAAATTAGGGTAATAAGTGGGGTCAGAGGTAGAAGGGATCACTAACCAATAAGTTCCAGGGTCCAAGGTTCTTATTCCGGATCCAGAGAGATAAATAAATTCCAGGAACTTCCAAAATAAATACGAACAAAAAAGACAATGCAGGAGAGATGTGGTTTTGGGAGCAGCCGGGTAGAGACTCACTTTTTTTNATAAATACGAACAAAAAAGACAATGCAGGAGAGATGTGGTTTTGGGAGCAGCCGGGTAGAGACTCACTTTTTTTTCTCTCCTGCTGATTAGACTCGTCGTCTCAGGAAAAAAGGACGCTTGGGACGACGAGTCTAATTNTCGTGACATTGTGAGTCTAAATTTGATAAGTAACCATCAATTTCATCACAACCAACATAATTTAAGTTACCATAATATAAAATAACATGACTCCCAAACTATGAGTTTTACACGGTGTAATTACTCAGAGTCACACAGGCAATGAGATAGTCATGACTCTCACATTCCCCCTACTCATTCTCAAAAAGAACTATCTAACTNGTATGTTAAAAGAAGGGGAGGAAGGGTAAAAGTTTTTTAAAGGAAGTGGGAGAGTCCACTTACCTTTCTAACAGTCATGACTCTCACATTCCCCCTACTCATTCTCAAAAAGAACTATCTAACTAAAAAAAATCCTAATGGTTTTTGCAAACAAAGTCGTATTTACTCCTTGAGTAGTTAATTTTCAGTATAAATATTTACTTCCACAAAATTTGTTTCAAACTTCCTGCTCCGTTTCGTTTTCATTCGCTTCGTTTCGTTTTTATCCGTTGAGTTTTCATACGTTTCGTTTCCATCTAAACCAAAAAAAAGATCCCGTTTTCAAATATATTAAACGAAACTGATATGAAACGGCTTTTCGTTTTCGCTTAAAAAAAAACACATTTTCTTCACTTCTTATTCGTTTTTATGAAACTGAATACCGTTTTTTTTTAATCTTTTAATNTATTCGTTTTTATGAAACTGAATACCGTTTTTTTTTTAATTTTTTAATTTTTTTTACAGAATCCTTATGTGATGCAAAAACTTTACCTTTTTGTAAATCTATGTGAACGTGGATGGTCGTCAGAGTCAATGATTGAAGTAATGGCCAACACCTGTCACCAGTCGCCAGGAGGGACTTACAGTGGGATTTATTAAAGAAACTACCTCTCTCACCGGCACAAACATAAAGGTCGTTGGAATCAAACGGAAGAGTTTAGAAGTTTCAAATTACCCTCCATAACTTTCTTTTCATCTAATAGTCATTAGGTTCCTATTCTTTTCTCTTTATGCCAACTTCTGCATTAGGATTGGATTTCCAATTAAGCTTACAATTACGTCCTTTTTGTCTTTGAAAAATGAAATAAATCATCTCGTATCTATACGAAACAAATTCTAACCAATGGATAAAGAATAAGGAAGCTAATAAAGTATATAGTCTAAAAGTTTTTATTTTCATTTTTGAATATGGTGTTGAGCTATTTTACATACCAACCACGTCTTTAGTATCCAGTGAATCCAAAAAAGAAACCAAGACATTGAGAACGGTACGGGAAGTCAAAAAGTTTTTAACCTCATAAATCTAATAGTATACGTGGGATAGTAAGTATGTTGAGCATGACAGAAAGTGCGGGAGAAAGTAGATTTTCACCACGGAAACAATATTGTAGTAACGTACAAAAGAGAGGAATTTTCAATTTAAAAACTTTCTACACAGACCTTCTCATCTCCATATCATGAGTATAAACTTTTACTTTCACGCACTTTTTACCCAGCTTTCTTATTTTTATACTATATACCCCTCTCATTTCTCTTTTAAAAGAAAAAGAAAAACCGGCGGCTCATTTAAATTCCATTCCACATGTTTCCGAGTCTTTCACTATGTTTTTTTGATGTAAAAAAAAATTTTTTTTAATCTCTGTTTTTTATATTAAAAATCAAGACTGATTTATTTTGATTATTTTTTTTTTGGAATTACCACTAAAGCAACAAGTTCTGCACCTTACTTTTGAATAATAGTGGCAACAATGGAGTTCTCCCTGATTTCTGTAACTTCTGGGAAACCTGCTAACTCATTGATAAGATCAGGTGAAGCATTTCTAATAAAAATAGTGTTGGTACTCCAGTAACTGGTGAATGGAACTTGTGGATCTTTTCCATTGAGAAATCTGGCAACATTTTCTTGACTTTTTTGTGCATGCGCCTGTAGAGTTGTGGAAATTGTGTTCAAACGTTCTCCACGATTTGCATACTTTTTGTTTTTGACTTCTTCAAGTGCTTCTGCATTTCCACTAAATTTGACAATAATATCTGCTGTTGATTCCGTTAGGAATCCATCTAAGAGACCTTGACTAATAACACTTTGACCTTCAGATTCCTAAAAATGTTGCCAAAATTAACTCTGGATTTGATATATTTTAGTTAAAAATTAGTAAAAAGAAGTGGAATATTACCTCATTTGGAAGAGGTGAAGAGTATGCCAATTGAGAAACAATTAGTAAGATGGACAACTTGACCAAATTCATCTTCATATTGTAAAAAGTAGTTTGGTAGTAAATTTGTTGCTGTAAGTATGTAATATTTGTTGAGATTACTGACTGGGTAACTCCACTAATGACTTATCCTAAAGACTTAATCCCTATTATATAGTAAATGAAAAATTATCTTTTTCTTACATAATTCAATTCATTGGTAATTGAATTTGACGTAATGAGACCTAATGAAACCTAACGAGAAACTCGTGGAAAACCTCAGAATATACGTAATTAAATTGTATTGAGTTGAATTCTTTGTATGATAAGACAATTATTTATGAATTTTAGGAAAAACAGTATTGGCATAGACATGGACAAAAAATAGTATGAATCAAGGGTTTATCTTTTTTTTTTGCAATTTGCAAATCACAATGTCAATATTTAATGTAGCAAATGCAAAACTAAACCTAATCAACTTTGATAAGCATATCCTTTAGAGCTCAAATGAGTAATAACACAAATAAGAATTTTGTTTTGTAGTCAAAGTGACGCCATGTAGTGATAACAAGTCGGAGTATGTAAAAAAACGATTATTTGTGATGATTGATGATACAGAAAATGGTATGACGCATGCGTAGTTTTTAAGTATTTTTTATTATTTTGATTACTTACTTCAAGATTTATTGTTATTTCTTAGAAACTATGAATTTGTTTGCTCAGATCACACACAATGACGTGTAGAATGGTAAATGAATGTAAATGTACAAGGTAGGATTGATTTGGTGCTCATGGGGTTAACATGTAGTGAAAATAGAAAAAAGTTATTATAAAGTGTTCAAATATTTAACAAAAAAAAAAAAAAAAAATAAAAAAGAAGAAAAAACGATTTGAAGAAATTTCTTAAAATGGTTGGTGAAATTGTCACTATAAATTAAACAAAAAAAAAAAAAAAAAAAAAATTATAAAATTTTTTTAAATAATTTATGATTTATACACTACACTAGCACATTTTTATTAGATAAGAATAAAGCTGAATAAAAAATCATTATAAAAACGTAAAAGATAAAATATTAACGTGTAAGTAGAAAATTTATATTTGGTATAATTATACCAAGTTTGTCAAATTTTTGGTACTAAAGTCGGCAAACGCAATAAGCTAAAAGAGTAAAAATAAAATTTTAACATAAGAAAAAGTTCAAACTTCATTTTTTGTTTTTCTCATAATATTGTTTTATCCACCAATTAAAATTAATAAAAAACAACAACTTTTGAATCCACACGCTTTTCTATGATTCAACTACACATTGAATCACAAGATTTTAATTATGAAAAATCGTTTGTACTTTTTCTCTGTATGATAATGACAAAAGGACCTAGCACACTTAATATTTCCATCAAAAGTCTGTCAGAATTAACCAAATTGTTGTAAATAGCATAGGCAAGACTTCTCTACACACTGCTCAAATGAGTGAGGTCACTGATTTTCATTTTGTCTGAATTTTTTCAAACTTCGTATAAATGTAGCCATGATTATTTTGAATAAGGTTTAAGTAGACCAAATTTTAAACTTTGAGTTTGACCTCTAGAGGTCACATTTTTGATTTCATCTACAAAAAATTCAGACATCGATATGTAGGTCAATATAAAAAATGATCCATTTAAATTATTTAAAAAATAGTATTGACTACTTTGTTGTCGATTTTCAATTTAATTCAACTTATCTTTTTTAAAATAATATGTTGTATTCAGTGACCTCTGGAGGTCAAACCNATAATATGTTGTATTCAATGACCTCTGGAGGTCAAACAAAAGGTCAACACAAATTATAGTCAATTCAAACTTTGTTCAAGTCGACTTTAGACTATCTTCCTACAAAAATTTTTTCAAGACTGTCAAATCCCCCTTTCATAACGTTAAGTGTTCCAGGTCCTTTTTATTGGATACAATAGGGTTAATAGTCAATTTAGCTCAAATTTTATAACAAAATTGATCATAATTTATATAATTTTTTTTCTGTTGGTTTCTCTGCCTTGTTGCATGTAGCAAGAGTGTAAGGGACTGAAAATTTTTTATGAAACCANAGTCAATTCAAACTTTGTTCAAGTCGACTTTAGACTATCTTCCTACAAAAATTTTTTCAAGACTGTCAAATCCCTTTCATAACGTTAAGTGTTCCAGGTCCTTTTTATTGGATGCAATAGGGTTAATAGTCAATTTAGCTCAAATTTTATAACAAAATTGATCATAATTTATATAAAATTTTTTCTGTTGGTTTCTCTGCCTTGTTGCATGTAGCAAGAGTGTAAGGGACTGAAAATTTTTTATGAAACCANATTTTTTCTGTTGGTTTCTCTGCCTTGTTGCATGTAGCAAGAGTGTAAGGGACTGAAAATTTTTTATGAAACCAAAGGCAAGAAGTAGATGGCGTTTTTTTAGATTCTTGAGGGTACTATGTAGAGTAATCAAATCATAGAAGAATAGGCGCCTTGCGAATACTCAACTCATGTTTTAATGAAGTCTATTTTCACTTTCTACGAAGAGCAAATAGGATAAGATCCTGTCTAGAATCTAGAATTAGCTCTGTCTAGCACCTTACTTCCATAAAGCATACAGTCCGACCATAAATTATATTTCATAGGAAAGAGACTATTAGCCAATCAATACCTTTTGCTGGAGAAAGCAGATACTTTTTTTTTTGCAAGTAAAGTTGTTAGTTTTAATTTTTTCTGGAAAAACAATTATACAATTTAAGAAATACAATTGAAAAGTATGAGACGAAATTAAAAATATCAAGTACAGAGCGTTCTATAAATACCCCGCCAAAGAAAGCAAAAGGTTAGTAGGAATAGTGCGAAAGAATATTAGCAATAGTGGCAAAAAGTAGTAGCAATAGCGAAGAAGCATCTTTTTGGCTGCGGTTTTGAGCGATCAATGTATCAAAAGCTATAGTATTTTGAAAATTGAAATTTTTAAATGTTGTTTTGAAACACTCTTTTACCTACTCTCTCAATCCAATTTTCTATCTCTATCTATTCTAAATATCTTAGTAGATCGTCTCAAAATAAAATCCAAGAATTTCAATTTTCAAAAAATTAGAAATTTGTTCTAGTGATCGTAGATCTTGGCTTTTTTTACTTTGTTCCACTACATTTGGATGGTGTTTCTGAAACTACTAATACTTTTCTCGGAAAAAATTCCAGTCAAAATGCTGTTTTACGATCAATTACAAATACACACTGCTTTCCCCATCAAAGGGCAAAGGTCGAAAAGTTTCTTCCCATAGTCTTTAATATTTGTATTCGCACTGTAGTCAGTCAACCACCTAGCACTATCCAACTCAACTTATTTGCTCAATTCTTTTTCTTCTGTTTCAACACGACTATCCACTTTCATCTAAAAAATTAGATCCTTGTCTCTTAAGGATTGAATTACTCAGCACAACTAATAAAACTCCTAAAAAGAAATTTTTTAACAATACTTTCTCCGCATTATAGAAATTATTCAACAAAAAGGACTATTCTCACTCAGAACTTTTTAAGACTTTTTGGTTTTTTTTTTTCTTTCATTGAATTTATTCAAATGGGTTCATCAATCGTCAAGGTTCTTGCTCTGGAGACAATTTTTTACATGATAAAAGTATATAGACTTATTTTAGAAGAAAATTGGATTTTTTTTTGGAACTAGACGTTGAAGTTGATTTAATGAACTGAGAGGTTTTTTTCTTATCTCTGTAGAGAAAATATCTCTCTCTCTCACTTCATTGGGTCATGACGTTTTTGATGGTGGTAGTGGTGATGACCAGTAGTGGTAGTGGTGGGTTGGTGAAGATGACTGGGGCTAGATGAGTTGTCATCCTCATCGTCGTCTTCGTTCTCATGGTGGTGGTAAGAAGAAGTGGCCAGAACCGTCTGTCCTTTACTCCCATGAGAATGAGAGAAAACTTTTTTTTGAATCTTTCTACTTGAGATCTCAGAGGCAGGCTGTCCCGGGTGAAAATGTCTCTGAGAGGACTCTCGATCTTCGTCATAATCGTCCCCATTGTACTCTTGTTCCTGTGAAAACGGTGATAATATGAACTCATCTGCCAAGGATTTTGACTCTGTGGTCTCTCCGTCTGGATATTTTTCAGAAAAAAGTGTCGGGATTGACGGGAAAGGCATGAGAAGCGGTTGATGAAGGACCGTGGGCGGAGTGGATGATGATGATGATGAGGAGGAGGACGACGACGACGACGATGACGTCCTGATCTCTGTCGCTGACACGGCAGCTATTGCAGCAAGTTTTTGATAGTTTTGGCCAGTAGTACTGGAACCATTGTTCCGAAGAAAAGTCAATACTCGATGGTACGTAAACTTCCATCGTTGAGTACGACGACGACGACTGGATTGAGTTGAGGACTCATTTTTGAGTTTCTCATCAGACTCTAGGGAATTCTGTGAAGATGTAGTTGGGATTGGAGAAAGTCGTTGGAGATCTCCTTCTATACTATCTGGAAACAATGTAAAAGGACAAATTAGTTTTGGAAGAGAAAGTATATAGAGTCGAGGGAAAATACATTATGTGAGACAGGGACTCCCGACTCCGACGGCTAGGTAAGTCTTACCCTCTGGGAACTACTTTCTTAGCCTAAACGCATTTTCATTAGTTCCTATGAACAGGTTTCAACTCTTACATTTTTTTATTTTCTTCGATAGAGATAAAAGTACATTTAAAGTTCTCAAAGAATTATCATCACAAGTCCTCAGAGATTTCCTTCTTTAGAAATTTCTTGATCTGCTTAACTCATGTGTCCTCAAAGGAGTTTTCTTCCAAGTTTTAATGATTTATGCAAAAGTGATATCAGGTTCTGGAATCTTTGGAAATCTTAAGAAAGTTAAGGGAAAGCAAAAGTAGAACGGTAGGAATAGTTTTTATCTCCTTTAGTTTCCATAAACCACTTTCTTTACTATGATATACAGGGTGATTAATTTATTTTTACAATATCATTCTCTCTACTTTCACTTTATTTTATGACGGGCATTCTATGGAAAGAGAAAATACACACTTTATGGGGTCAAGTGAGATTACATGAATCTCGGGTGGCGTATACATTATTACCACATCTCTTATAGTTTTTAAACCACTGGAAAGTCTTCTTTCATTTTAAGTCAAATTTCTATGTCTATGCTCTCAGTACCATAATAACTTAATGAAAAAAGAATAACTAAAAAANGAGATTGAGACAGAGATTGCCACAAAAATTTGGTCTCTGGTGGGGTATGATCCCACGTCTTGGGTATTCCGGACCCAACGCACTACCATTTGTGCTACAGAGCCGATCTGTGGAATCCTGTTCTCAATCTCAATACAATTCCGAAACTCTCCTTCCTGGTCATTCATTGCCAGGTAAGGAGTCTACTGTCTCATTTATGAGTAGAGTAAAAGGGATTGAGTCTTATGTTCAAATCCCCACACGGTTATAAGATTATCATTTTTGCAACAAGGAATCTGGGTCTTATACCCATGGTGATTTTATAAATAATTCTAAAGTGAGTTTTATAAAACGTATATGGAGATACCCATTTTTGTTAGCATTTGCCCAAATTTTGAGACATGAACCATATGAAACAATGTAATATCAAACTAAAAACTGTATTCAAAACAAAAAAAAAACCTATCGAAAGTGATGGTAACAAAAAGTGGAGTCGGGTATGGGGTTATACTCCTAGTAAAATTCAATCCAACTCATCCAATAAGAAACATATGGGTCTTATAAAGAGCAAATTAAGTCTAATAACAAACTAAAAAATTTAATTATCAAAGTTAAAAACATGGTCTTATATCCCTAGTTCTTATAACAAATTAATCAGCCTTACAAAATGTTTTGAATCATACAAAATCATAAGAAATTGGGTCTTATAACCAATAAAGGTTTTACATCGGACGGTCTAAGTAATCAACCCTAATAACCTAACAATCGTCTACTACTGTAGTACTTCAAATCCACCCATCATAACAGGGAGAACAGAAATGTTACTTTTTTTATTTTATTTTTTATATATTTTACCATTAGGTATAGTTGTTTGTATTTGTCGAGTAATGAAAGAAATTTTTTATTTATGACATAATGGATTAAGAAATTTCAACTTTGTAAAGTTTGAACTCGTCTGGTGGAAGTAGGTCTTTTCCACGAGCACCGACATAGAGTGGGATATCCAATGTACAACGACAACAATGAAAGTGGGAACGACATACAATGAAAGTAAAAAAAAGTAGTAAATGGCTAAAAATGATTGAGAAAACATAAGGTTAAGTGTATGTAAAGATTGTATGGTATAAAAAATAAATAAATCACCCTGTACTTTTCAAGAGAATCTATATAATATGTGTATAGTTGAAGAGTTCTAAGTGAGATAAGGACGTCCAACTTTCATTACTTTCTCTCGCTTCGTTTGAATAAGATGATAATCTTCTATTCACACACAATGAAAACTTTTCCTAAGGACTCTAAGAAAAAACTATAAAAAATTTTGGACAAGGATTGAAGTAAAGGATTTAGATTCAGAGGTTGTAAGCCCTACTCAACTTATTACCAACTGACTGTACTTTTTTTCGAATCCCTGATCTCAGGGTGTTATCGTCTGTAGTGATCGCATGTCTAAGGAAAGGTGATGTGGTAGTGATGGTAATAAACTCTATTGAGAAAATTTAACACACGACTTTTTTTTTTCTTTCTCCAAAATTTTCTACCTATTTCTTATAACTTTTTTTTCTTTCCTTTATTGCAGGACTGAAGGAGCTCAACGGCTGTGTCGTTCACATGGACCTACACACTCAACACACCGTTGTCCCTCCTGTCCTAATGTCTGTTTTCTCCTTTCACTTTCTTTTTTTTTTGGACAATTGTATAAAAATGAAAGTTTTCTGAAGCGATATGGCCATCTTTATGCTTTTTTTTTTCCATTTTATCCTAGACTCCTGTTTTTACCACGAATGAGCGGACGAGTGGAAATGAAACCTTATGGCCAATCGTCTTGAGCTTTTTATTCTTTGATCTTGGAATCTTAGTTTTTTACCAACTCTCCAACTTTGGACATTCAGACTGACACTAATTCCACCCATAACAAAATTTTTACTTTTTTTTTTACAAAATTTCTCATCCAACACCAATAGTAAGTGGGAACCTACTCATCAGATTAGTTTTTAGACACGTTGACACTTATTCTTTTACTTTTACTTTGAATTAGAAATTATACACTTTATGTATCAACTTTTACTACGTTGCTTCTTCTTTTACACGGTAGTAGTGTGTTCAGAATACACACTGTTCCAAAACTTTTACTTTTGGTTCAAGTTTGTTTGACTTTACATTATAGCTCCGCCTATCATAGAATAGTATGATCTTCCAAATTTAAAACCAATAATTTTTTTTTTCTTCTTCGCTTTCATCATAGCTCCTCCCTATATACAGTACAAATACAAATAACAAAAGCATTGGGATGATATTTTTGGCCTATGTCATTTGCTGGGGAAAGCAATGCCTTTGTAATTGATGGTCAACATCATTTTGACTAGAATTTTTTTCGGGGAAAGTATCAGCAGTTTCAAAAAGACTATCCAAAAGTAGTGGAACATAAAGTAAAAAAATGAAGACTCTACGACCACTAGAACAAAAGTTATGATTATTTGAAAATTGAAATTATTGGATGTTATTTTGAGACAATGTTACTAATAAGAGATGACCGTTTCAAAAGAAGATCCAAAAATTTCAATTTTCAATAAATCATAACTTTTGATACATTAATAGTAGTGACTTAATTTTTTAAACTTTGTATCTTACTTTTCAATTGTCTTTCTGAAACTGTATACAGTAAACCTCGGATAAGGAGAATTTCAAGGGACAGGAAAATATGGTTCGTGGTAACCGAGGTTCGGCTTAAGCGTAAGCCGAACATACAACTTGGGGAATAATTTGTTCGTCTTAGCCGAGGTAATTTTTAATTTACCATACTTTATAATAGTAAGTTGTTGTGGAGACTAAAAATGACTCAAAATATATATCATTGGTTCACTTTCTGTCGAATTTCAATGTTTGAAAAGTCATTCAAAAGAAGTTATTCGTTAAATTTTGTAAGAAAAAAGGTGAAGATTCTTTAAAAATTGATCAATTAATTGGTGTTCGTGTTAACCGAGGTAAAAAAGCATGTGACTTATGGCCTGGGACCACGGAAAGGCGTTCGTGGTAGGCGAGGGTTCGGCTTAACCGATTTCGGCTTAGCCGTTCCATTTATACACAAATTCCCTATCTCAGGACGCGGACCGGACCAAGTGGTTCGTGGTAACCGAGGGTCCGTGGTAACCGAAGTCGGCTTATCCGAGGTTTACTGTAGTGTTCTGAAAAAGTTATACTAACAACTTTCCCTGCTAAAAAACCTAATCTCTCTTCTCCAGCAAAGAACATGGGCTAAAAATTTCTTCCCATAGCCTTTGTTATTTTTAGTCGCACTATACAGGATTTCTCAAATATTTTTTGGTATTTAACTTTCTTCACTTTTTACAAATCTTGTACAGTCAGTCTGAAATTAGATTATCCTTATTATTCTATCATTANTAGTCGTTCCATTTATACACAAATTCCCTATCTCAGGACGCGGACCGGACCAAGTGGTTCGTGGTAACCGAGGGACCGTGGTAACCGAAGTCGGCTTATCCGAGGTTTACTGTAGTGTTTCTTCAGAAAAAGTTATACTAACAACATTCTCTGCTAAAAAACCTAATCTCTCTTCTCCAGCAAAGAACATGGGCTAAAAATTTCTTCCCATAGCCTTTGTTATTTTTAGTCACACTATACAGGATTTCTCAAATATTTTTTGGTATTAACTTTCTTCACTTTTTACAAATCTTGTACAGTCAGTCTGAAATTAGATTATCCTTATTATTCTATCATTAGATATTAGAAGAGACTTATGGCCCATCCTTTTCGCTGGAGAAAACAGGTTAGTTTTTTTTTGCAGACAAAATTTGTAGAAAAAAAAAAGGAAAACACTATACATTTTCAGAAAGACCATTGAAAAATAGGATAGGAAGTTGAAAAAATCAAGTCTCTACAATCACTATAAAAAAAGTTATTAGTTTTTGAAAATTGAAATTTTTGCATGTTCTTTTGAAATGCCCATATCTTATTACATCGACTCAAAATAACATCCAAGAATTTCAATNTTATTCTATCATTAGATATTAGAAGAGACTTATGGCCCATCCTTTTCGCTGGAGAAAACAGGTTAGTTTTTTTTGCAGACAAAATTTGTAGAAAAAAAAAAGGAAAACACTATACGCTTTCAGAAAGACCATTGAAAAATAGGATAGGAAGTTGAAAAAATCAAGTCTCTACAATCACTATAAAAAAAAGTTATTAGTTTTTGAAAATTGAAATTTTTGCATGTTCTTTTGAAATGCCCATATCTTATTACATCGACTCAAAATAACATCCAAGAATTTCAATTTTCAAAAAATCATAACTTTTGTTCTAGTAATTGCAGATCCTCGATTTCATACTTTGTTCTCCACTAATTTATTCTATCTCTGAAACCGTAAAGACTCTCACTACAAATAGTAATTTAGTTTAGAAGTTCAGGTGTCCGAAATTAATTAATCCATAGACTTTCTCCAGCAAAGAAGATGGGATTCAAAAGTACCTTCCATAGCATAAAGTAATTTCAGATTTGTGTATCCTTTTCTGTCCTACGAGTCAGCGTGAAAAGATCACAATGAGTGGTTTAAATTTATTTGATAAATCAAAATTTTTTTAATTTATGTCGTAGTCAGTTAACATATGGATCAACTCTAAAATCAGCTAGCTATCACAGATCCTTACTTCTTCTTCCTATATCTAAAAACCATACATTTTTACGTGAAACTAACACAGTGTCGACAAGCACTGATTTATTTCTACAGGAGTAAGATTTGTTACAACAAACAACGACAGGTATACAAATCGTAGTTACGGGAGAACTATAAAGAAACTATATAATGTAGGAAAGGTAGATCAGCGATACCTAACTAAACTCTTTGCGGTTCTTATTATATGACAGAAATCTGGAATTTTTCATTAAAATACTCTTATAGCTGATGTCGTTTTTATTAACAAGATTAATTTTATAAGCTTCGTAAGAGCTAACAAGACACAATTTGTGTCTTTTTATACTAGGATTGTTCCTTATATCCAGTGCTTGTTATAATGTATCCGAATTTGACTCTTAGGTAAGTGAGGTATAACTCTAACACCAATTTTATATTTCCGTTTGTTGTCTGCAAAATGTATTATTCAAGTAGAATTCATGAATTTTGTTTGAACAATTAACTAGATTGTTGAAATNCTGTTGTCTGCAAAATGTATTATTCAAGTAGAATTCATGAATTTTGTTTGAACAATTAACTAGATTGTTGAAATTATTGAAAAATTTGAGGATAATAATAATATTTAATCTATAATTATATGGCTTATGGAAGAGACTTGTGGTTGTGTGTGACCCTATGCTATTTCCTGGAAAATGCAACTGGCTTTATATTAATGGATGAGTGAAATTTTTACTAGAATTTTTTTCGAAAAAACTATTAAGAGTTTTGAAAATACCATCCAAAAGTGAAAAAAGAAACAAGGCTCTACAATTACTATAACAAAAGTTNTAATATTTAATCTATAATTATATGGCTTATGGAAGAGACTTGTGGTTGTGTGTGACCCTATGCTATTTCCTGGATAATGCAACTGGCTTTATATTAATGGATGAGTGAAATTTTTACTAGAATTTTTTTCGAAAAAAGTATTAAGAGTTTTGAAAATACCATCCAAAAGTGAAAAAAGAAACAAGGCTCTACAATTACTATAACAAAAGTTATGATTTTTTGAAAATTGAAATTTTTTGACATTGGTTTAAGAGATGGGCGTTTGAAAAGAATATTAAAAAATTTCAATTTTCAAATAATCATAACTTTTGATACATTGATAGTAGAGACTTGAATTTTTCAACTTCGTATCCTACTTTTCAATGGTCTTTCTGAAACTAGTATTATAGTTTTTTTTTTTTTTCAAAAAATTAAACCTAAAAGCTTTCTTTGCAAAAAAAATGACTCAATTTGGTTCTCCAGGAATAGGAAATGGGTCAAAAGTCTCTTCCATTGCCTTTAAGATTTGTAGATTGACTGTACTGTACTTTCTCCAGACAAGTGATGAAAAAAAAAGCAAAGTATAAAACGGGCGTAAGTGGTTGCGTTGTGAATAGGAATGAAAAGGTTACTGTAAAAGACAGAAGAAAGACTAGAAGAAAACTATCTAAGAATATGACTAGATGATTGGTTAACAGTGGAACTAAATATAAGTGAGTGGAAATAGTACGATATAATCATGTTATAGCCTCTTTATAAATGGCATGAATAATCCTTTCCGTAGATACTTTATTTTATTACCGTCCATACCATTAACTCTTCATAACACATAATGCTCCCAGACGAACATGATTACATAATCCTTATGGTATTTCTAATAATTTACGGTTAACTACACTTTCATCATAGGAAAAAAAAAATGTATGATTACACTGTAGAAAACGATTGAAGCAGAACTAACATTTTTTTTCATAATTTTATCTAACTCCTTACTCAAATTTAAACAATTATTATTGTTCTCTTCCAATCACAAAAGTAACTCGATCCGCGGATCAATTCGGTATCGGTCGAAATTTCTTTATGTATCGGATCGGTATCGAATATCGAAAGATAATTTTTTTTTAAATTTTTGGCTCAGTGTCTTTTTTTTTTGTCTATTGACTCGAATGATCGTGGATCGGTATCGAAAGAGTTTTTACTCTTGGGTAGGATCGCGGATTGTTATCGCACAATTTTTTGTTTGTTGGATCGGATCGTGGATCACGATGGATTAGATTTTTGACAATTGGATCGGATCTATGTCATTATTGTGGAGCGGCTCTACAGCGCAAGCGCGACAAAAAGTTTGGTCAGTATGACCTCTACAACAACATATATTAAAAAAAATTTTTTAATAAATGACAAAATTCAAAAATACACACCCCATCGAGGATAGGAATCGATTTGTTTTTGCTCCCTCGGATCGTGGATCGGTATCGAAATTTTTTCCAAGTTTCATTTGTGCATCAAACAACTTACTAAAAATTGTGTTTGTAAAATGTTTCTTCAAACTAAATTTCTACAGAAAAAAAAACAAAAAAAAAAACAAAAAAAAACAGTAGAGCAGCGGTATAAAAATAAAATGGAAACTAAAATTACTTCCCCTTCTCNAAAAAAAAACAGTAGAGCAGCGGTATAAAAATAAAATGGAAACTAAAATTACTTCCCCTTCTCTAAATATGATGAAAGTATAAAATGAATTCATATTTGACATGGATCATCGACATGTATAAATAAAGAGATCACTCTGTTCATCCAACTTATTCATATGAGCTATGGAATTGAACTTATGAATAAATAATCCCCTCAATGATAAAATTTTCCTATATAGATGATATATTTGGCCATCCTGAAGTAAATTCAAAATATAATTATTATTATTGAAATTTCAACCGAATGATTTAATTGACTATGACTACTGATGAAGATGAGAGAGATGATGAGGCTTTCCCCACAGAAAAACGAATAGTAAATTTTCTATGTAAATCTAATAAATTTCTGTATCCTTAGCTACAACAAAATTACTTTCAACAAACTCCCAGGAAATTTCATTTCAAACCTTAAATTCTCTACTTTTTTTTTATTAAGCTGTAGGGCAGATGAAGAAAAAAAAAAATCGAAGAGGACGTGAAAAGGTAAAATGGAGGTAAATGTTTAACCCAGGGTTCGAAGTCGGATTTAAATCCTGATTTAAATCCGATTTAAATCGGATTTAAATCCTGATTTAAATCCGATTTAAATCGGATTTAAATCCAAGAATAAAAATCAATCATTTTTTGGATTTTTATTTTTACCCACTTAGACAAACTTGAAGATAAATTTAAGAACTAACACTACATCCAAAATCAGATTACTAGCTTCAATTTTGTTTTTGGTGAAATAAAGTACTTTAACACTTGTAAATTTTGAAATTGAAAAAATTTTTTCAGAAAAATTCGTAATCTGCAAATTAATCTGCCCATTCAGACATCATATTTTTGATTTTTGACAATTAAAAAATAAAAATCCAAAAAATCCAAAAAATCGGATTTAAATCCAAAAAATCGGATTTTTTGGATTTTTATATAAAAATCCGATTTTTTCGAACTCTGGTCTAACCTATCCTTGAGTTTTTTCACTATACTTTCTCCACTTTTTTGACTTTCACTTCTCTCTCTCTGACTTGAAAAGAGAAAGTAAATTCAAAGATCTTGTTGTTGTTGTCTAAAAAGTCATTAGAAGACAATCCTCTGTGGTTGAAAACCTCAAACATTTATTTCCAAACTCTCGACCATGAACTCTATCTACGGATGGTTTTTGTATCTTGTGGAATAATGTCTGGAAGGAAAGATCTCTTCTATTGGTCCATAATTTACTTTTACCAGAGGGGACGTGGTGTATTACTTCATAGAGAGTTTACTGAATAAATAAAACCGTCGGAAGTACGGTTTTTCTTCTGGCTCTTTGGTTCTCTAGAAAATGGTTTAGTTTTTGTGTCTACAAGATTGGGAAGTGACAAGTTTGGGGCCTAAAATGGCCATACTTTATTATCCAAACTATCCCTGACTCCTGACCATATTTTAGACTCCCAATTTGTTTTCCACTTGACTACTTTTACCTCTTCCTGACCCTCAGGAGGCACACGAATTCTACTTACAAGTCCTACTACTAAATTGACTTTTGTGGTTTAATTAAAACTAAACCACAAAATCTTCCTTCCAACAAAATGGACTCGTAGATGTCTAGAGTAGTAGGAAAAATTTTATAGAAGCTGTTGTTAGATAACCCAATTAGATTTTACAAGAGAGGATGTTTGTAAGTATTATTCAAGCCAATTACTTTATAACATGACTTTTCACTTTTCTAATGTACCATTGAGGATTTTGAATTTTTTTTTTTTTTTTTTTTAAATTTGGATACACTTACCAAGTGCGCTACTTAGTTTTCTCCAATCAAAAGGTATTCTGACTGCAGCGTCTACGACAGCTCCCCAAAGTGTCTCATTCACACCAATCGGTGCTCCAACTTTGATCCAATGAGATTTACTCTGATGAGAAGAGAAAAGAAAGATTAATCAATCTTACAAGAACATACAGTATGCGACAGATTTTTAGACGACAAGTGATATTTTTCATCTATGATTTCTTTTTTTTTTCTTTGGGAGATAATCCTCAACTAAAATCAATGGGATTCGATTTTTCTTTAGTTAGGTTTAAATTTTTAGATGAAATTAATAATTTTTTTTTAATGAAAAGTTAATATTGAAAAGTACACAAGAAGAGATGCAAAAAATTTAGTCTTTTGAATCAGGATCAAAGGTTGAAAATTTTTAAAACTGTCCCTATGTTTCAATACTGTAGTGCATCAGAATTTTGTGTATGTTTGAAAAACTTAATTTTCATTAAATCATAACTTATCACAAAGATTCTGGATACCTTATTTTTTGGACATGTTATTATTCTTTTCAATATTCTTTCATGAGAAAAAAAAACAAACAATTCGGCTGAAAAGATTTTAAATAGTGAAAAAAAAAATTGATGTAGTTTTAGCCAAGGACTTTCTCTAACATGAAAGAAACGCAAATTTTTGATCATCTAAAAATGTGTCCAGTACTGTATAAAAATTGAGTTTTTTTTGATCATCATCGTATTTTTTTTTTGGACATTGGGACGAAAATTTTGAATCATTGCTTTTGAATTCAAAGTGTTTGGCTAATCCTGTAAAAATTTACCTGTTGGTGTCTCGACCCAGGGTCACGAATATGTCTGACAACATAGTCAAGTTTTGAATTTTTATTAACTAAATGATTACTGATGAGTTTATTCCCTTCTTGCATTCGTACATTCGCATCACTTACTCCGAAATAACCTGAAAACAAAAGAAAATGAAAGTATGAAAGAATGAAAAAAACTAATTTCAGAAACAACACCCCTATGCCCATTTTCTTCTATTTGATTTTCGAACCTAAAAGTTTATGCTCTATATAGAGTTAATCACAAATCCAATTATACACCCATGATCAGAATTATAAAACATAAGGAAGTTACTTTGGATCTTAGCTCTTTTACTGGAAAAATTCTACTTTATTATTATGTTCAATGAACTTTGTTAAGGAAATTTTTGTTTCCGGTCATAATGATATTTTTTTTTTTTATTATTAAAAATAAATATTGAAAAGTAGGGTAACACAGATAAAAAATCAAATCTCTAGGATCAAAAAGTCAAAATTTGATTTATTGAAAATCAACTTTTTGAGACGCCTATCCTTTACTCTGTGTAGTGTCTCAGAATTAATTTCGAAAACACTTGATTTTAAATAAATCCTAACTTTTGAGTCTTTCATCCTAGAGACCTAATTTTTCTCCTTCTTACCCTATTTTTGCATGTTCATTTATAATAAAATAATATCAGTTGACAATTAAAATGTTTACATAGTGATGAAAAGTATAAAACAGAGCTTTTCTCCAGCAATAAGCACAGGCCAAAAATAGCTTACTCCTTTATTTCTTTATTATAAAAATTTTCAACACTGTGTAGTTCTTATGAACTCTCAGACTTGTATTTCTTATGATTAATTTTATAACTTTCTCCATCACCACCCTACATACATACTATACAAAATTTAAAATACTAAAGAACGGTTTTTGAAAATTGTTATTACAAAACGGAAAACATGACCGCAGAGTACATTCAATAAAATTTCAGAATCAAAACTTTAAAAAAATTATATAGTTTTTCAGTAGTTATAATTTAAAATTTATAGTTGAGTTACCCATATGTCTCACATAAATTTTCACTCTGCTGAAGGTAAATGTCGGAAATAGATGCACGGAAAGGGAAAGCTAACGAGCTTACATGATCCTCAGAGAAAGACAAAATAAAAATGAAACCTTTGTCAAAAAAAAAAAATATGAAAAAAAGTTTGTAATACTAACTTTCCAGAAAGCTTTCCATTGTGGGGAAAGTTATAAGAAATAAATAATTTTTTTTTGTCTGTGTCTGGTGTAAGTTTTTTTTTTGTGTATTGGAAGGGGAGAAGAAAGCTTTGGTTTGTTACATAAAACACGAAGTAAAAGCTCCACTTGAGCCCTGTGTTCAATCACTCAGGGAAAAAGAGATGAAATGTTTCTTCAATCAACTTCTAAAAGCTCCTTCAATGGAGTATTATCATACGTTTCTTCCTATTATACTTTACTCCCTCTCAATTTATGCCGTAGCACTAACAAACTAAATTATTATTATACTATAACAACAACAAAAATAACTTCAATCTTTTATATACATCATCCTTTCCATGACAAACTCTCATAACAGTAGTCTTCTCAAAATCATTTACTCTACATCAACCGTAGAGATAACAATCTATAAATTTTTTATTCACTACACACCCACATCTTCTATACAAACTCTCTTAAGTTTCTTATATACTATAGAAAGTTTTCTTACCATTTTTACCTCCTTTTTATATGTCGTAGCCACCCAACTTTAATTACTACAACTTTCCTACTTATGATACAAAAAAAATTGATCAACTTTGAATAACAGGAAATTAGGTTTTAGATTTCCTCATTTATTCTTTTACTCTAAACAAATACGGCATGAGTATGTTCTTAGATTCGGACAAAAGTGAAAAAAGTTGATAACAAAAGAGTTAGTACATTTTGTATAAATTTTACAACCTAAACTAATAATAATATCAACACCTCCTTCACACTAACCAATAAGAAACGAGGATCTTTAATTATACCTTATTAGAACTAGAAGTAATAGACGGTTCTAAATGAACGTAGGGGTGTATTCTACCACTCCGCACACATTTTCATCCCGTCAGAGATTAGCTGTTCAAATAATTTAAACTTTCAAATCGTCTACGCTTCAAAACTTTTGAGTTTAGCTCCACTTTGACCGGGTTAGTGGTCATGTATTAAAACAGTTTGAATATAAAAACTATAAGGTTCAAATCGTATGAATTTATATGATATATAACTCCTCAAATATTTTATGATGACCTCTGACCCAGTCAGAAATTATGCTCACCTTTGTCCGTTTAAACTCATAATTCAAACACTACAAACTAAATAAATTTGGGATGAAACGATTGTAGGATAATGCGACTCAAATACATCACCTCCAGTTGAGCTTTGATCAGCTCACTGGTCACCAAAATATTTCATTTTCAAACTTGTCTGGTATAACACAAAGTTATTTAAATGACACATTACTTTCTGCATTCAAATTTCAAAAAATGTCAACGAGACTAAAAAAATTAAGAAGTATGCGCTACTGCTGGCGGGACAAACCCAGTCGCAACAAAATTTTTCATGATCTAATTGATCAAATTTTTTTTCTTCTAAAACTATAGTTACTTGGAATATTTAATTCAGAAGCTTACCTATAGTCATATCCTTCAATTTCTTACAGTTATTTGAATGTGTAATTGAGTGAACAAGATTTGCCTAAAGTTAATAGTATTTGAGAGTAAGAGTGGCTTAAATTTGTATGCCACGAAATTTAAGAGTGCAAAACATACACAGTAGTTGTGAAGTTTGGTACTTGAGGATAGTACAAACGAAGCCACGNAAGTTTGGTACTTGAGGATAGTACAAACGAAGCCACGCTATATTTCTCTTATGAGTATAAAATGTGTCTTATTTAAGTAACACTCGGTACATTAGATTATGTTTAGTGAAATACACATTTCAACAAATTCAACCACTTCTGACGTAAAATATTTGACTCACGGACAACGGAAGAGATCCACAATGTATTTTAGAATAACATAATAAAATTTGACTTACCAACGACAGTCGAAAGAAGTATGAGAGATGAGAGTGAAAGTGACGATGAGAGAGATGTCGGATTTTCCATTTTTTTTGTACAGAATATTTTGTGATTTTGAATGAGAGGTAATTAATTAATCATTAGGTGGTTAGATCACATTCACACACAATCCACAAGAAATACTCAACCTAAGTGGAAAATAGGGCATTTTGAGACTAAAAAGTTAGTGTTTGTTATGTAAATAAATGACTTTCACGGACGAGACTGAGTGGATGACTAAAAAAGTAAACCGGACTTTCACTTTCTCTCTACGGAAGTGAAAGTTTCCTTTTCCTACTCCTGTTTTCATCATCCCCTTTATCCAGACGGAAAGCCTAGCTTATTGTCGGTACTTTATTGGCGCATGTCAACTAGAACTTAATCGCCAACCTACAAAACTCAAAATTTCATTTCTCAGCGCTTACAAACAACTTACCTTACGTTCACTATCATTCTTACAATTAGTCTATTACTCCTTACAAAATATTACTAATCACCACACCACGCACCTAAGGATAACTTACTTCCAGTACATGCACAAAAAATTAATCCATATTTAAATTTATAAATATATCATAATTTTCTCACAACCTTTTGGGTTTTAGATTTAGAGAGAAAGAGAAAGTTTTTTTTTTCATTCAATTCTGTTCACAGAGCGGTAATAATAAATTGGGAAATTGGGCACACAAAAATGAAAAGCTCTATTCAATCCTCGTCCTTAGTCCAATTTCCTTGAACTTTTTTTTTTTTTTTTTTTTTTTTATAATCTTGTCACCAAGAGAGAAAGTGACATTAGAAAAAGAGTAATACTTTAGTCTACAGGGCACTTCAAACTTAAGACCTCAAGTTTTCTGCCTTTTCACATTAGGGGGTACTCAATCTGGATTTGTAAACTTACAACTCTGTAAGTTTACAAAACTCGCAAGTGCGCAATTGCAAATCAGAAACTTTTATATTTTGTAAAATAAAAACATGCCATTTTGGTTCGTAAAGTTTACAAAGGCTTTGTAAAATTTACGGACCAATAATGAGGAGGCTGGAATTTGTTTCTTGCCAAATTTATCTCTTGTAACTGTACAAATTTTGTAAATTTACAAAATTGTAAGTTTACAAATGTCAGATTGAGTATCCCTATTGTCTCACGTCATTCTACACTGGTCCACAGGCTCTTAAGACCACTGTATTCTACTTTTGTCCTATGCTCTTTGCTGAGGAAAAAAAGTCTAAAGATTTTGTGGAGTATATCTTCTAAAAAATTTTTTTTTCTGCCCAAACTGTTAAAAGTTTCAGAAAGATAATCGAAAAGTAGCTTTTGAGGGCAACAAAATCATGTCTCTACAATCACTAGGAAAGAAATTATAATTTTTTGAAAATTGAAATTTTTTGACATTTTTGTGAGATGATGTACCAAGAGATGGGCGTTTGAAAAGAATGTCCAAAAATTTCAATTTTCAAAACATCATAACTTCTGAAACATTGATGGTAGAGACTTGATTTTTTCAACTTCATATCCTGCTTTTCAATGATCTTTCTAAAATTGTAAAGTGTTTCCCTAGAAAAAATTTATAGTTACTGCTTTCTCTGCGAAAAAAAAATGCTAACCTGCTTTCCTCAGCAAAAGAGCATGGGAGAAAAGTAGCTTCCATAGGTCTTAATTATCTGTAGACCATTGTACAGGGTGATTAAAATCTTTTTTTGCACTCACTTTCTCCAAGTTTACTGTAGCTCCTCCCAACGTATGCTGTTGCTGGCAATAGAGTGTGAAAAAATGACGTCATGCTTTCTAAGGTGCAAAAAAAACTTTAATGACCCTGTATGTAGTATGAGAAAATTATGCCAGTACAATGTAGTATAGGAATGGGCGCGAATTGGAAAAAAAAATTTTTTTTTTAAATTTAAATTATTAAACCAGGAAGTGCAAACTGACCTGTATAACAATATTAAAAAAAGAAAAAATTTATCATATTTTGGTAATTACTGAAATATACAAAAAAGTATGGAACTACGGCATGCGAAATTATACACTGGAGTTCAGAATTTACTACGCATGGTGAAAGTTTTCTAACCATAAACACACATTTTTATAAAAAAATTTAGAGTTGTGCACCGAATGGCAGAAGTATTTGTAAAGAAAACTAACCTAACCGAAACCTTATTTGATTCTCGTAGTTTTACATCAATTTAATTCTTAATAAAGAAAATAGGTGTATAAAGAAAATACTAAACCAAGTTCGAGCCTTTTTTTTTCGTTATATAACTTCACTGTTTAATGAAAATTTAGGGTTTTAATTACCCATAGTGGGGGCAAAACTTTTCTGTTTTTTTTTNATAACTTCACTGTTTAATGAAAATTTAGGGTTTTAATTACCCATAGTGGGGGCAAAACTTTTCTGTTTTTTTTTAAATTTTTTCAAAAACACTTAGAAAATTTTACCTTGCCCCCACCCATAAGTGCAATGTAAATTGACCTGACCTTTGACCTGACTTTTGATCTGAATGGGTCACCACAGACAAAATTGTTATTTGGAAAAGTTGTTCAAATTTTCATTCTGAGCAACTTTTGTGTAAGAATTGTTTTGGGTTATGGTGAAACCCAAAATCAAAATTTTGGACTTAGAAATAAATTTTCAAATTTTGTACTTGGAAAATTTTCGAAAAATGTTCAGAATCGCTTCTCAGAATGTCCTGATACGGCAAAAAAAAAATGAAAAAAACATTTTTTTGAAAAAAATTTAGAAAAGTTTTGCCCTCACTATGGGTGATTCAACCATTTAGGATTGGATTTAGATAATTCAGTCTTTAGGTTAGACGTTGCTAAAAATAATTGCCAAAAAATAGGTATTTGGCAATTAAACTTTGCCAACAATTTTGGAATAAATTATTTACCAGTGCGATTTTCCTAAAAACTTGATGAAAAGATACAATGAAGCCTTTTGTAGTTGAACTGCTGGAAGTTTTTAAATATTAAATAATTCCAGAATGGACGACGAGTGCTTGAATCCAGAAATCAGAAATTGACATCCAGTAATTGAACAATAATAGCCACAATTCAAACTAAAACAGTCAAAATACCCTACTCCGAACCCCAACACCGACCACTAAAGCACCAGACCCGACCTCAAAAATACACGACGAAGGTAGCCCTCGGAAACCATTGTGGAGAGGAAAAGACCAGTTCGCTTAGATTATTCAGTAAGCTTCGCATGGACGGTAGACAGAAACATTTGTCGAACGGTATTCATTACTATTCAAAAGGGTTCTGACTTATTCCTAGTTAAGCATGGGGCCAGAAGGGCATCCAACAATCCATGAGCCATGGGAAGAGTGAACAAGCACATTTATGTATTGTTTATTGTTTTGATTCTGGTATGGATGATATCGTGAGTAACACTCCAAACCTTATAATCGAACTGCTCTGTTCCTCGCCACAATTGTTTTCAAGGGCTAGCTTTGTCGCGTATTTTTGTGGTAGGGTCGTGTATTTTTGTGGTCAGTGCTGGGGTTCATAATCGGGTATTTTTACTCTGCTGCAGTTACATCAGTTAGATAAGTTTAGGCGCGCAAATCTCTGGAGGGAAATTGAGCAGAGGAATGAGATCGAGGGTTCTCTTCCCTCTCATTTTTTCTGCATGCCTTTTTTAGTTAAGACTTTCACCATGCGTAGTGAATTCTGATTTCCAGTGTAGAGAAAAAGCGGAGGGTTTTCTACCAAGGTCTTAAGTTTGAAATAGCCTGTATACAAAGAGCAAGTCATATGACTACGGACGAACGGACGGACGGACGGTGAGAATAGAGATGTAAAATGGAACTTAGCTGTCCTAGATGATAAAGCTGTCCAATTTGGGTAAAGTGGAAGTGTAGTAGGGAGTTGGTGGTAGAAAGGTCAACTTCAATTTCACTCAATAGTGGTATGATGCCATTAAGTGAAAGTGTGTGGTGAGAACAAAAGAGAAGATGAAAGGACTTGATTGGACCGACGACGACCAGGACAAATGCCAACTTTTGGGAGATGTAGAAAACGAAAAATAATCCATTTTCACTACCACTGCCTTTGTTCCTGTCTAAAAAATAAAAAATTCAAAAAGCATAGTCAAGTCAATCGTGCCAAACGGTGTTCATCAGTCAAAACCCAGTATTGAATTGATCGTGTTAGAGAAAACTAGAAATCCAATTTATTCAACTTTCTATCACTTCAGACCGGATGTATTTGATTTGAATCATTTCAGCACATTTTGTAATACTGAGTCCAGTAACTTCAGAAATACTCAAAGGTGGATAAATAAGTCGAAGTATACGATCCAGATGGGGAACTAAGAGATGAATAAAGTATCGCTTCATACGATTAAACTCACTCTGCTCTTTCGGTTCCCAAGTGAGCCATTCCGAACTCCCCCAGGTCTCCAATTCATGTCCTACTTTATTTACGCTTCCTTCAAGTTTAGAAATAACGAGTGGAGCTGACTGGGTTAGTGGACATTTACCAACGAAATTCAGCAAAGTGAGAACATCGTTTAGATATAGAGCCAGTGGTGGATGAGTAATTAATTGTTTCGGTGGACTCATATCTTCAGGACCAGGAAAATCCAAGTTGGCACTCTCGGGATTGACGGCACTGGAAACGACAGCGGTGGAGATATTGAATTGATTAAGATTCCGTACAAACTGAATCTCTGATTGGGTTAAATTATGTTCAAGTTTTCGAATTAAATGTTCTGCAAAAGTTGGCACAATCAGTCCTCGAACCTATAACAAATCCTTTTAGTTCTACAATTCAAAATTTTTTTTTAATATATTACAATGGATAGCTTACGTCTGCCCCCACCCGAGCCAAACTTTCACCAAAATAGGTTGCTTGCATCATCAACGAATCAATCCCTTCGGCATGGTCTATTTGTTTCTCCATATCTGCCAAAACTCGATTTATCTAAAGTTATACAATACATTAATAATTTAGTAAGAGTTGAAGGTGTGTTAAGTGAAAAATTTAAAACTTTTCACTCTACGTTCCTTATTGTTTCGTATCTAGACTGCTAATAGATTACGTACAAAGTGAAACAACTTAGAGCGTTAAAAAATAAATATAATTTGTCAAAAATTACTAACTTGGATTGATACCCAAGTGGACAAATAATGACTCGAATCTCCACCAAAAGCTGCTCGATGCTGTGTGAGTGTATCGAACATCCAAATTCGTGCTTCTTCAAAGGAAATATCCTTCATCCTAGACTGGAGGTAGCGAAATCGAAGGGATTTATCATCTGGAAAGAAGTTACGGAGAAGTGACACTGTTTGCAAGCACTCCGAGAGTCCGATGTTGCCAGATGACAATTTCAATAGAAGGGCATGTTGTATTTCACTTTTCAAAGTCGTAACTTCGCTACATGTTTTCTATGAACAGAGAAATAAATTACTCCTGCTGTTCATTTCACTTCATCACCGCCCATCTCGCCAAATTACAATATACTAAAGGCTTTTCACGGTTCCATCTCAATTGACCAACCTGTGAATTGGCCAGCAATGTCAATTGACCAACAAGTTAAAAGGCTTATGTACATGAGTGAGAACTGAGGAGAGAGGGAAAATTGGAACTGGTAAATTAATTGAGAGATAAAAGTTGAATTTAAAATAAGATATTTCGAACAGGGTAAGTTGAGTAGTAGAATGTTGTTGAAGCGTTGCAGAGTTGTCGGGGCCAATAGTAGATCACATAAAAATAGTCAGCCCTTAGCACGTCACACCTCCCCCTTGGGGTTGGGTGGGGGTTTGAAAATTGGGAATATGCCCTAGAATTATTATATACTCTCGAACCAAATAGCATTGAGCCCTCAAAGTTCTCGCCGCGAGATTTTTTGTTTTTTCTTTCGAGATGTGCGCGTCTTCTCATTTAAACTTTTAGGTGGTGAAGTTAAAGTTTAATTCTTAATTCAGATAAAGTCTTATTTGTTATTTACATTTACCTTGCCACCAAAAATTCAAAAAGACATAGTGTTAAAGGTAAAACCATTTCTAATTAAATTGAAGGAGAGTGTACAAGGAGTTGGGCGGGAGACATCTGGTAGCAAGAAATTTCTAGAAAAAATTGGAATTAAAAATGTGATTCAGGCAACTGCTATAGCATGTCAACGTATCAAAGGTGTTACTTGCGCCACATTAAAGACTTCCGAGACACAAGGTAAAAAATTTTTGATGTAATGAAAATCAAAAATGAAAGAAATGTAGGCAAATTCTTTTAAATGATACACAAGTCCAAAACTCAAAAATATGAAAAGAAATATTGGATTCGCGAGATAGATTAATTGAAAGAAACGTTGAATTAACCAAATCTACTCAAAATCCTGTTCTAAAATTAGAAAATTCTATTTATAGCAATATCTGTGTAGAAATTTTTGAAACTCTGGACGATATGTCGTCCAAAGAGTAAATCACAATACAATACAATTGATTGACTGCTGAACACAACTCCAATTTTGGGATGTTTGTTTGGAAAATTGTCATATGCGACTCACGCCGAGGGCTCAATGCTATTTGGTTCGAGAGNTCACGCCGAGGGCTCAATGCTATTTGGTTCGAGAGTAATTATTGAATTATGAACTTGTTTATATATATAGAGCATTCGTACAAAAAATTTTATTGTGTCGATTTGTTCTTCTGCAAGTTAAAAACCTTAATAATTGTAATTTGGCGAAAAGACGGAGATAAAGTTCGGAAGCCAAAGACGTATTACACAATTCAATTAATTCCGCTAATTTGATTTTTTTTTCAATAAGAATTTTGGAGAGTCAAGTGAATCTTACCAACAGGATGGATGGTGGATCTGATAAATTTTTCGTAAAATCTTGAGAAGATTGGAGAATTTTAATCGCATCGGGTAATTTCTCTTCTGCTAGGCATCTCCGTACTGTCCAAGGCATTTCCAATAGTCTAGAAATTGACTCCCGTTTCTCAAATAAATAGTTACTGGCTTCCTTCTCTTCCAAAATTGTATTACATGGTATCTCAGAGAAACCGCTAACTTGGATTTTTAGATTTGGTAAAATTTCTGTTGCTAATGTTGAGACACATTTACTTCCGTCAGCTAGCTGTTAAAAAAAATTCATCAGCTTATTTATGTTCCGTCCGAACTCTGTTTTGATTTAACCCTGAAATTTTCCATAATTTTTAGACCGTATCTCCGCCATTGTCCAGAGCATACTTATTCGGCGCCAATATCCAGCTCCCTGACCATCTTGACGTCATTGTGATTTTTGGTACCAGTTAATGTTAAAGATAAAATGAAAATCAAGAGGTTGTAATAACATGAAGCAAAATATTAAATAATTTGTCTTTAAACATAATTTTTGAATGCACGAACGACCGAGATCATAAAAGTGGGTTGCCATACGGTGACCAAATAAAATTTATAAATTTTATGGAAAAAAATTTTTTTTCCTCGGATGTTTGCCGTTCTCCACGAATCATGACATTTGAAGATACTTGTTATGTTGAACAAAGCCTATTAAATTCAAAATCTTTCAAAAAATTTTAGAAAACAAACGAAATTTTGTGTAAACTGTCTATAACATCTTGAAATGTGGAAATTGGTGGAGAAATGCAAAAAAAAAAAAAAAAAAAATTCTCAAAAAAAAAATGTTTCGTGGGCACCATATGGCCGAATTCAACGGTTAAGTTTTGCATAGAAATGGTTATAAAACAAGTAACCTAACTTTGTATGAATTTTTCGTAATTATTGAAATTAATATTAGAATTGGAGTGTGAAATGTGCTTAACTGGTCTAAAAAATCATGATGACGTCAAACTAGTCAGGGAGGTGGATATGGAAGCCGAAAATGTATGGTCCAGCGCCATAGGCACTTCCAAATCTCTGGACATTTTTGTCCATGGCTATAGACATTCATATAAATATAAAACTAGCTATGCAATGTTGTCCTGTTTATTGAAAATCAATTAAAAAGGTAAACTTCCTAAAATTGAAAGTCGATGTCGGGCGGTACAGACAAACACGGATAGTTTTGTATTAATTATTCGCCAAATTTTACCTGAAAATTAGCAAATGCGAAGCGAATACCCTCAAAATCAACTATTCGCGAGCGGATATTCACGACATCACTAATATAAGTACTCACATAATTTTTTATTTTATTTGTCGTCTGAGCTGACTGGACAAATATTTGGTAGTTTTGACTAGCCATATCTCTTGTTTGGTGCTCGAGAATTGCCAACTCTTCATTTAGTCGTGCTACTTCATTATCTGGAAGTAAGTCGTGAATTTACAGGATTAATTAGTGACAATTTTATGATCATGAACCTTACTGAGGCTATCCACGCCATGAGTACCCAGCCGTGTCAAATATGCTACTTCTTCCAAATCTATTCACACAAAAAAAAACATCAGCAATTAGCACTAAGGTAATAAAGCGTGGAAGGAGTTCAGGCAATCAAAGATATGGTTTGTCGACGTATAAGTTGCAAGTTGTGTAATTTTCAAGCAAATGCATTCTGGGTTGCCGCAATTCTTTGCCGCTAAAGACGATTTCAAAAAGTGATACAGCATTTTGCAACGTATTCTAAAGGGATACATTTTTATCATTACTGTAAAACATATTAGACCATCGTTTATAAGACCATCTTGTTATTTATTATATACACTTTGGTTTATGTTAGTTCCTGTAGTAGTAGTTTACACATCTAAAAAACCTAAGAACATCAATAATACAGCATGTTTACAAAAAACGGATACTGATTTTCTCTGCCTTTCACTAAAAACGGCATAGGGCAGCAGACACACACAGGTTGTGTAAGTTGGCATACACTATTAATTTTATGATTTTGAAATTGCTAGAATTTATCTATAGAAGTAAAANACTATTAATTTTATGATTTTGAAATTGCTAGAATTTATCTATAGAAGTAAAATTTATAATTTCATAATAATTCCCAATTAATGTTAGCGTTTCATAGCTCAGGGCAGTAGGTGCTGCCAATAAAGTAATTAATTATGACGGAACATCTAACAAACTACATTCAATAAATAAAAAATACGAGAGTAATAATAATTATAATAATTCTTGTCTAATGTTGACTGATCAATTTTTCTTTGTTTGACGTTGNTAATACGAGAGTAATAATAATTATAATAATTCTTGTCTAATGTTGACTGATCAATTTTTCTTTGTTTGACGTTGGCACTTGTTAGCCGTTAACATCTATGCATGCCTGAGTTGGATTTAGCCAAAGGGGGCTCAAAAAAAAAGCTTTCAGAACCGTGTTATGTGTCGCTCTTGAGAGACCAAATAACCTCTACAAATGTTGCTTAGAATGTTTCGGTGACCAAACATAATTCGGTGACCAAACATGGTAAAGAAACATGGATTTCATTTAAGCGTTACGCTCAAATGAAATCCATGTTTCTTTACCGAATGAAATTACCATACATTCTCTGAAAGATTTTAATTTTATAATTTTATGAGAATTAAAAAAAAACTAAAGAATAAATACAATTACTCGTAGATGAGTTTGATTGAAATATACCAATTTCAACGAAATATAAAATTTTTTAAAGCAACCACTTCGCTAATATTTAAAATCCAATGCTAAACCATGACAAAATTGCGCGGTTATCAAATTCTTGTGATGTTCCTAAGACAACAAATTGCTAATTCTAAGTAAACGAGGTACACTGCTTTTACGAACCAGGGTCCATGGAGACCGTTTGTTGTCGCTTCGCTTTATAGGGTCGCGTAGTTTTGGTGTTTGGCATGGGAGATTTTTGAGAGAAAATTTAGGACCGTTGTGTACATTTAGTTCTCTATGGATTGTTTTCATGAGAAACAAAAACGTGACGAAATTTTTTTAAATGACTTTTAATTAACGAAGAACGGTCCCAAATTTTCTCCCAAAAAATCTCCCATGCCAAACACCAAAACTGAGGGACCCTATAAAGCGAAGCGACAACAAACGGTCTCCATGGAGCCTGTTACGAACGAACATTAGGAAGTTTTGTTGATTTTAAATTTGTATCTCTGTGGCTGCCATGAAATAAAAGCATTTCTTTTTTGATATTATTACAGCTATGCCATTATATGTAGAATTACAAATTTCAAAAGTTTGCTATTCNTGGCTGCCATGAAATAAAAGCATTTCTTTTTTGATATTATTACAGCTATGCCATTATATGTAGAATTACAAATTTCAAAAGTTTGCTATTCTGATGTGCTGAACGGATTGGTGCATAATTGCAAAGAATTTTAATTTAGCTCACTCTCAACCAACCACTGTTGCGTCAACCAATGTTGACGCAATNATCTCTGTGGCTGCCATGAAATAAAAGCATTTCTTTTTTGATATTATTACAGCTATGCCATTATATGTAGAATTACAAATTTCAAAAGTTTGCTATTCTGATGTGCTGAACGGATTGGTGCATAATTGCAAAGAATTTTAATTTAGCTCACTCTCAACCAACCACTGTTGCTTCAACCAATGTCCAACATCGATCTTTCTATCTCATGCATTTCTGGGGTTACCTTAAATCCGCTCGTATTATTCCAAACTTTAATTTATTTGTTTCACTCAATTAACTATGATAGAACATTCATTATCCTGTCAAGTATTTTCAGTTGGGAGAAATGCAATAATAAGTACACAAAAAAAATATTCTGGATTACCAAATTTCCAAAAAAAATTCACTTTCAAAAATTATGTTGTTCACTTCCTATCTTACTTTTGAATTCATTATCTGGAACTCGTACCACTTTTTCATAAAACAGAATCTGTTTTGAAAACAATAATGTCAAAATTTGTTGAGAAATGCACTAAATGGAAAAAATTTTTACTTCATCTGTGCAGCAGATGCAAAAACGTATGTATGTCTCTATTTACTAATTGCCATATTGATCAATAAGATTCAATGTTGTCCATCCTTGATAGTAGCTGATTTCGGAATTTTTAGTTTTTACTCCGGATAATTCAATATTGCTTAGCTGAATTGACTTTAAGAAGCAGAATAGAATTTTTGTTCGGTATACCGAAACAAATACTGAATATTAAATTTATCATTTCTGGAGTTTCACACTTCTATTCCTAGTTCTATTCCCGATAATTCGAAAATTGATGCAGCGGTAGTTAATTGAAAGTATTCGACATTTTTAATTTGTAAATAATGAAAATATCAAATTTCATTATTTGAATAGCTGATTCCGGTAATTCGGTACTGGTTTAGTGATATTTTAAGCCTTGGACACTACTACTTGAATAGATTTANTGAATATTAAATTTATCATTTCTGGAGTTTCACACTTCTATTCCTAGTTCTATTCCCGATAATTCGAAAATTGATAAGTATTCGACATTTTTAATTTGTAAATAATGAAAATATCAAATTTCATTATTTGAATAATTGATTCCGGTAATTCGGTACTGGTTTAGTGATATTTTAAGCCTTGGACACTACTACTTGAATAGATTTTAAAAAATTACAACCACTCACAGCCTTACGTTTTCACCACTGTACATACCCATACCCGTACCTTGTCGAAAAAATTACCTTCCACTCATACCCATATCCGTACAAGTACGGGTAGGGAGCAAGGCGAACAATTCCCGTACCCAATGTAGGACGAACTCAAAGCGCACAACTGGGTAGGAGTGAAACACCGTCGATGATTGTATCAGCCCTAGGGATGTCCCGGATGTACTGCTCACCGGATGTTTAGGCTCGAATTATCACCCAACAAAAACATTCCGGCAATAAGTACTGCCGAAATTTCCGGTTTCGGCACATTCGCCGAACCGAATAATCCGGTTCCGGTGGAGCATGCAGGCCAGTACATCCGGAACATCCCTAATCAGCCCATTGCAATAGTGTTAGAATTGTTTGTTAGGAGGCAATAATGGACTGATACAATCAGCGGACGATCCTTTACTTTGACCCACACATGTGAATGGGCTGATACTACAGTACATATCACTTATGAAGATTAAGATTTATCGTCCTCTTAGCAAGTGATGTTTTAACCATTTTGTCAAGAACAATAATTATTAATAAACCTAATTTTACCAAGGACGGTACTTGGAGTTTCCGAGAATAGGATGTCTTGAATAAGCTTTACGTTATTATTGAACTCCATTACACATCTACCAAGGATCCAGCAGGTGCTATCACAGCTGTCTTCTCTCCAGTAATTAATTAATCAACAGGAAGCTTAGCCAAACCAGGATCAGTAGTCGGTTCGGTACAATACAACAGGCAATTTGCATAAGGAAAATCTAAGCGGAAGTTGTCAGCTTCAGTTGCCAGTAAAAAAAAGTTACTGCTCTCATGCTTTCCCCCATAATAGATGGGCAAAATTTTCTGTGTATCTCATGTGGCAACCTAAATTGCGGAAGTGGCTACATAAGTAGATGACCATAACGTTAGCAGAACAGCAGATCAGACTGTAAAGTTAGCACCCTAGCACCATTAGGTTAGCAGAATATTACAGTCCAACCAGTGTTTTTAGGACAACTGGAAGTTACTTTTGACACATGCTACTTGCTGGAGAAATCGATGTCCCAAAAATTATTGTCAATTAAACTCCGTAAACCAAATTTTTTTAGATGATACTATTTACGTTTCAGAAAGACTATGCTAAAGTAGAGAGGGGAATTTTTTAGCCAAGTCTCTGCGACATCTAGAAAAAAAGTTACGATTTTTTGAAAATTGTAATTTCGGAACATTCGTTTGGGACACCTAACTTCTCATGTACATTGTACCAAAAGAATGTTCCGAAATTACAATTTTCAAAAAATCGTAACTTTTTTTCTAGACGTCGCAGAGACTTGATTAAAGCAATTCTCCTCTCTACTTTCGCATAACCTTTCTGAAACATGTAAACAGTATCATCTAAACAAATTTGCTTTATGGAGTTTAATTCACAATTTTTGTGACAACGCTTCTCCAGCAAATAGCATGGGTCAAAGTAAGTTCCAGTCGTCCCAAAAACATTGGTTGGAGTGTTGGGACAAAATCGTAAAATTAGCCGACTAGCAGAAAAAGCACCACAACGTGCTTTATATTTAATATATTAAATATATTAAATTTATATATTATGTATTATATATTATATTATATTATATATTTATATATTATATATTATATATTATATATTATATATTATATATTATATATTATATATTATATATTATATATTATATATTATTGCTGATATTTCAGCAATATTGATATTATATTATTGCATATTTCTGATATGCTGGGCATGTCAGAAATATGCTAAGAAAAAGACATGTACAATAGAAATATTTGTACGTGTTTGTAATTACACTACCCGCCACAGCTAAGATTTAAATTACTAAATTTATTATTTGTCTGATGTAAGCTCTCGTAATCTGGAGCACGAAACATTGCTAGCCGAAATCATAGCGGCAATTTTCCCCACTTTCGAAAGTGTGAGTAATAGTAATAGTGAAAACTCAAAATAATAATTTTGACCTTCAGTGAAGTGAAACATTATTTATTTTGTTTTCTTCGGAAATAAAAAAAAAACTTTTGGGTGTTAAAATTTGATCAGAATTTTTGAAAAATTTGTTAATTTAGGAAATACCCGGACCCTGGCATTAACAAAATCTCGGGGTACAAAGTAAAGTTCACCAACTGAGATGGAAATAATTACGAAAGGATGATNGGAATACCCGGACCCTGGCATTAACAAAATCTCGGGGTACAAAGTAAAGTTCACCAACTGAGATGGAAATAATTACGAAAGGATGATACATTTTGACAGGAATTTTGGAANTTCTTCGGAAATTAAAAAAAAACTTTTGGGTGTTAAAATTTGATCAGAATTTTTGAAAAATTTGTTAATTTAGGAAATACCCGGACCCTGACATTAACAAAATCTCGGGTTACAAAGTAAAGTTCACCAACTGAGATGGAAATAATTACGAAAGGATGATACATTTTGACAGGAATTTTGGAAAAAAATTTAATTTGGAAAATACCTTAGGTAAATATCCGAATTTGGGTTTTATAAATTTCTCCGGGTTAGGAACTATAAAATCACCAATTTGGATGGAAAAACTATGATTGGGTACTAAATTAAGTCAGGAATTTTGGAAAATTATTCATATTGGGAAATACCCGTATTTGGGTTTTATAAAATTTTCCGGGCTAGGAACTATAAAATCAACAGTTTGGATGGAAAAGATTATGATTGAGTACTAAATTACGTCAGGAATTTTTGAATATTATACATTTTGGAGAATACCCTAATTCGGGTATTATCCAAAATGAAAACTTTTCCAAAATTTCAGACATAATTTATTACCCAAACATAATTTTTTTCCATCCAAATTGGTGAACTTTAGTGTCTACACCGGAAAATTTTATAAACATCCGAATTCGGGTATTTACCTAAAGTATTTTTCAAATTAAATTTTTTTCCAAAATTCCTGTCAAAATTTATCATCCTTTCGTAATTATTTCCATCTCAATTGGTGAACTTTACCTTGTAACCCGGGATTTTGATAATGCCTGGGTTCGGGTGTTTCTCAAATTTTTTTCAAATATCTTGATCAAATTTTGACATCCAATACTTTTTGTTTAATTTCCGAAAAAAGCAAAAAATTAATTGTTTCACTTCACTGAAGGTAAANTTTGACATCCAATACTTTTTGTTTAATTTCCGAAAAAAGCAAAAAATTAATTGTTTCACTTCACTGAAGGTAAATATTTTATTATTAGTTTACACTATAGTATTACTCTCAGTTTCGAAAGAGGGGGAAATGGCCGCTATGATTTCGGCTAGTAATGTTTCGTGCTCCAGAGTACGAGAGCTTACATCAGACAAATAATAAATTTAGTANTTTGACATCCAATACTTTTTGTTTAATTTCCGAAAAAAGCAAAAAATTAATTGTTTCACTTCACTGAAGGTAAAAATTTTATTATTAGTTTACACTATAGTATTACTCTCAGTTTCGAAAGAGGGGGAAATGGCCANATTGGTGAACTTTAGTGTCTACACCGGAAAATTTTATAAACACCCGAATTCGGGTATTTACCTAAAGTATTTTTCAAATTAAATTTTTTTCCAAAATTCCTGTCAAAATTTATCATCCTTTCGTAATTATTTCCATCTCAATTGGTGAACTTTACCTTGTAACCCGGGATTTTGATAATGCCTGGGTTCGGGTGTTTCTCAAATTTTTTTCAAATATCTTGATCAAATTTTGACATCCAATACTTTTTGTTTAATTTCCGAAAAAAGCAAAAAATTAATTGTTTCACTTCACTGAAGGTAAAAATTTTATTATTAGTTTACACTATAGTATTACTCTCAGTTTCGAAAGAGGGGGAAATGGCCGCTATGATTTCGGCTAGTAATGTTTCGTGCTCCAGAGTACGAGAGCTTACATCAGACAAATAATAAATTTAGTAATTTAAATCTTAGCTGTGGCGGGTAGTGTAATTACAACACGTACAAATATTTCTATTGTACATGTGTTTTTCTAGCAGTAATAAATCATTCTTAAAACGTGGTAATTTACCTAAAAGAAATTGGTCTTTATTCCTAGGGTTATGTGTTAAGATAGTGAGTATTGGTTCGATTCCCGGAGAGAGAGAGAGAGAGTGAAAGAAGACTTTTCCCTTCATCGGAACAGTAACTGTGTATAGTGTCGGAGGTTCTCCATCAATTAGAAGACCGTGGACTAGACAGGGCTCCATTTCTGCTTAGGTTCAGAAGTCCTGCGTGGCAAACTCCATCAACTTCAAGCAATACTAGTTCTTCAGCTTCCTTTAGACACGGCACTTTATCCTTTCGGGTATCTCGGTCTCCGATACTTCCTGTGTGGCTGGGCTGGACGAGGCGNCTTCAAGCAATACTAGTTCTTCAGCTTCCTTTAGACACGGCACTTTATCCTTTCGGGTATCTCGGTCTCCGATACTTCCGGTGTGGCTGGGCTGGACGAGGCGACTGGTGATAGAGAACAGATGCCCGGACGCTCCGGTCACACTCGGGACATCGAGACCAAGCACAATTTTAGCTCTCCACGAAATCCTCACGGAACGGTAGAGTACAACCCAACCTCATAGTATCGGGGAGATGTGGATTACGATCCACCGGTAAGTTTCCTAGTCATGGTTTAGTTGAACGGTAGCTCGGAGAGAACTCGTAGAGAGTCCAGGGAGAACCCAGTTCACCCGCGGAACGAGTAGTCCGGAAAGCCTAGAGAGTGACTCCCGGATCCCCCGAAGATCTGGACGTTTGGAGTACTCAGATAGGAGCAGGCGTTTAACTTCCCAGGTGACGGGAAAAGAGTTCTCTCAGTCCGGAGAACAGATTTCAGTAACCCCTTCAGGTTTACTAGTTTCCCTACGAGTCAGGATTCCAGTACCAGACCCAGGAGTAGAACAGTTCAAGTCCCAAGTTCGGGACGAGTCCGGCAACTAGAACCAAACTCGGAACGGGTACGGTATCCAGTGTTAGACGGAAATAGGGATGGTAGGGATACGGTTCGGGGAACTATCAAAGATAGGGTGTGGTCAAAGGTCAAATAATCACGGGACGTAGCTGGGAAAAAGGGAATCCGAATTGACTGTCTTGGGAGAGATGTTGACGGTTCGAGAGCTGGGGAGACGCCCTCCTGGAAATATCAGATTTCCAGGACTGTGAAGAAGCTGGATTTTGTAAGGCATGGGAAACAGACTTCAGGCGCCTCAAGAGGGCGTCTGTAGTCTGGACAGTGGAAGAGAGGGACGCGAGGGAAAGTGGAGAAAGGTCACTTTCCTTCCAACACCAAAATCCTACTCAGTATAGTAAAGCAACCAGTCCGCTCTGGCAGAAATCCCGAAACAGTAAGTTCGGATAAATCCGTACTTCTGTATCTAAGTTCAGCTGAAGCATAGAGGAAAACCCTACCGGTTCCCGGGGGGGGGGGGTCCTTTTGGTCAAATATGAAAAAATTTAGTGGGGTGGTCCGAAATGTTGGTAAAACAAAATTTTCTGCCCTATACTACATTACTTTTGTTTTTTAAATTATTGACATTGAACATGGAAGTAGTATGCATGGTGAAATGAAAAACTCAAGGTTTTGAAACAATGTGACCAAAGGTTACCTATCATGTCACACAGTCATGTTTACTGAATGAGATGAAAATGACACTCTTCAAGGTAGAGTATTTCATAAAAGACAGTAGATAAAAATTCATGCGACACTTGTGTTTCTGCACTACTTTTGAATGCAATTTCTTAAGTTTTAATCAAAAGATTAAATGCTGAAGGTTGAGGCAAGTGACATGATAACCACTTGAACACTGGTTGACTATAGATTATTCCGCTGCTATAAATCACTTTTTTATGACTAGCTAAACTTGGGTTTTGTAAGCAGTTGAAGTCGAAGAAAAAATCAAAAGGCACCAGAACTTCTTATTAAGCACAGATTTGGGTAAATCGACGAATTTTATTACATTTAGTAGAAAAAGAAAGTGAAAGACCGAGAAAAGTAAACTCAAATTTAAAAAAATTAAAGTTAAATGTTCCGTGAATGAACCAAAAATTGAAATTACGAAAGAACATAAAAGTAACATTTAAGTAAAGGGAATTCTTAGCTATTGGCTTTTCCAAATTTTGTACTACTATAAAAAATAAAATTCCTCAATTCAGCTTAAAGTGATTGAGTTTAGAGCTTTTTGTGACATTTTATTGCTTTGGAACTCGACTTCCAATTTCAAGTGGCCTCGACTTTAGAAAGAAGTTTTAGACTAAAGATTGAAATAATAACAATGTGGAACTATTGGTCAGTTTGGCTAGTGTTTATAATGTTAATAAAAATCGTTTCCAGTCAAATCCTCCGGCAAGATTGCAATGTAGTAATCAGTGAGATAAAGGGTAATTTGTTGGATCCTGGTGATGAAGACTTCATGGAATTGCAGGCAAAGTTAACGGTTTTTAATACCTAAAATTGTTTGACACATGCATATATGGCAAATATACCATTGAAAAAAAGGCTTAAACTAGTGCGACGAAATTTCTTCAATTGAAGAGCTCAGTGCAAGAAATGCACTTGTTGATTTTGAGTTTTCAGAATTACTGGTTTCCATGGTAGATCAGTTCTACCTGGTTACAAGATATTCAGTTTCTGTTGCTCCAATGCTTGAAAAATAATAATTCTTTTAACTAACATTCGGGGAACACTAATTTCGGTCCACCTATACGAAATCGCGTTAAAAGCTTTTCGAATTTATCTTCAAGTAAGGATTTGATTTAGAAACGCGATGATTGTCTTTTTTGCTTATTTTTGAAAAGTAAAATCGACGTGTACGCGTAGATTCGAAGTATGTGATTTGCAATTTTTTTTTCGATGATTAGAAAAGAAAGTTTTGTGCTTCGTTGCAAAGTATTGCGGTATACTACGTATTATACGTCGTATACTGTATATTTTAATTATACCCAACCCTGCCTAAGTGATTATTTGCAGATTTTTATTTGAGTAAAAATTATAAATGTAAATTTTTTTTTTAAATGCATAATGATACAGACTAACCGAAATGCCTTGATCTAATCTGATTTTAAGTTTAGCAAAGTTAATTTTGCAGTGAAGTTTATTTACAACAAAACTTTAAAAAAATAATGCGTTCCAAAGTGTAAGATTGTTTCATAATTTTGAATGTGAAAAATGAAATAAAAATTATACCTTAATTATTATTTTCAAAAATTCAAAAGCATGAATGTTTACCTTATTCTCAAGGTTAAATTTGATTTTCAGTTCAAACCTAATACGCCACCCTTAGTAGAAAATTTAAATTTTTGTTGTTTGAAAATTTCATTTTTCTACTTAAGTACCGGGAACTTGAATAAAAAATATGGAAAAAGCCGAATAGCTCGTTGAAATCAGTTGCATACTTCTCAAGATCGAGCTCTTCAATTAATTTTGAATCCAAGTTGAGTAACGTTTGAAAGTTTGGAAAGACCCAAGTCCAGAAATGTTTGTTCGATTTCACCGGAGGTCATTTGGAAGAGGCTATGGCCTTTTTTCACTGTATATTAGCAATATAAGTTTTGGATATATTGCCATTTAAATGTTGGTAGGGAATAAGAATACCGAGTAAAATTGTATTAGGTCTAAAATGCTTCTGTAAGGATTAAAAATGGCAGCAGACTTGTAGAAAAGAAGCGAGAAACTATGAGGGAATATGCATGCTGAAAAGTAATTAGTTGCAGTGAAATAATACTTATGTAGTACTCATATAAAGTTGCAGCCAAAATGGCGTAAATTTTTGGATTAGAAGTCACAAAGAGCCTAGGTGAAACAACGTATCTGGTGATTATTTGGATTCTATTAATCGACACCGCACATTTCAAATTTTGATTTTTACATATTTAATTAATCTTAGTTTTCCACACAATATCACTAAATACTTATGAGCATGAGTATCCCCTCGTAACCCTTGGTTTTTTTTTCTACAAGACTGCAGGCATTTCCACTTCTACTACACCGTCGCTTGCCTGGCGTAGTAGATTTTCCATGTATAGACACATGGAAATATAAACACATTATACTGTTGTTCACTTTATATTACTTTATCCGAGAACAAACTGCAAAATTTTGTATAACTTTTAGGGAATCTGTTCAGACGGTACAACGGCCTCAAAGATGAGTCTTGCTGGTAAAAAGATGTTAATAATTAAATCAATGGACCGGGATGCTTCATCTGGGATAGTGTCAGGGATAGTCACACTCCAAAACCAACATCTGAATGAAAAAGGGCTTTTCACTGCAGGAGATGAGCAATCAATAAGTATTAAATAAAGAATTAAGTTTCTGTCTATTTCATGGACCTAATTGAAATCCTTCAAGTATTTTGACTAAACTTAAAACTAATATACTATAATATAAATTATACTTACTACGCGTATAATTTTTGCAGGGAAAAACGTTGCCTCTTCATTGAAATGGGACAGCCAAGGTGTCAGAATGAAGACGATCATTGCTAAAGCCAATCAACCAAAAGGGACAAAAAGTATAGCTTCAATATTCCAAGCATCAAGGATGACGGAGTCACCATCACCTTATGGGATTGCGCTGATTGCACCTCCTACGAGTCATGATTTAGCACAAAAGTCACAATTAACAGAAATATACTTCAAAGAAAGCGAAAGTCACGTTAGATTAAATCCAAAGTGGAAGAGGATCATACGAAACCACTTACTGGATCTCGTTGTCGTTGATAGTAACACTAAGGCAGACAAGTGCAACCTGTTCAGTCGTATTGCACCAGAACTAGAAGTTATTGGGAAATACGTGTTACGTGGATTCAAATGGCAGTCGCATACAACTGCACCATCTCAGCCATCTACTTCTGTGCAGCCTGCTGTGGTACAGTATTCGATAAGTAGGTGTACGGATAAATTGAATGGGTTCCAACCAACGGCATTTGCAGTCACAAGACCATCTCCCAACGAAAATAATGATTGTATTACGACGGGGTTGTGATGGTGGTGTATGCACCAGAACACTTCCCTGTTTTGGTCGCTGACGTTGAACCACTCGACGACAAGTTTTGTAGCAACGTTAGATTTGTTGAGGAAAGAGGGATAAACACTATAGCGTCTTACCACCCATACACGAATGCTTTGAAAAGTTTAGATAAATTCGACCAAGGTGATTTAAGCGTTGCAATTGCGGAAGCGGAGGACTCAATCTGCAGTTTACGAGGAACAAACCTTGTTGTGACCACATGTCAGCCGGAAGAGTCGAAGACGCGCAGGTCACAGAAGTATGACTATATGCTGAAGAAAGCTGCAGATAAACAGAAGGCTATAGTTCCTGTCCCTTACAAGCTAATAAGGCATCACTCGTAGAATGGATTGACTATTTGGAAGATGAGAAAAACCTAGCAGCGTCACGCTTTCAGTGTTCAGTATGCAGAAGGCTCGTAGTAGGCTTGATATGGACAAAAACAAAATGCCAGAATTGGCAAACGAGAAGGGCATGTTTAAAAATAATCACGTGGATTTTCGACGCGCTATTAGTGACCATCCTTCTTCTGGATGGCACAGCAAGCTAATCAGGGAAAAGGCATCGGCTAAGGTTGATATGCTGACAAAATCATTCGAAAAAGCTCGTCAGCTGCAATATGACAATTTGAACGAACAGGAAAAGTCTACCGCGAGAACACTTCATACATTCTTCTCGGAAGCGAAAATGTACATTCCATTTAGAAGTCACCCAGTACTTATGCAATTGATGTCTCTCCAAGGAGTACCTCAGCCAATTCATCACACACATAAAAGGGCACCTTCTATTTTCTTAAGACATATCTCAAAAGATATGCACAGCAAAATGTTGTCCCATCTAATGTCCGCAGACCGACCTATTTGCTTGATATTGGATGGTTCAACTGATACCTTAGGCCATGAGTATTTAGTAATACTACTGCAAGCATTGGAAGGCGATAGACCAGTGGTGTATTTCTATAATTCAACAAAAATTGGGGTAGACGTGACTGCTGAAGGATATCTACGTTTAATCAGTGACACAATTGGAAGGGATCCTGGTTTCTGGCAGTACCTAGCTACAAATTTGTATCGTCTGGCTACAGATGGTGTACCTGTCTTTTCTGGATCAAATGCTGGACTCGGTGACCTACTATCCAAGCAACTTCTCGGAGACGCAAAACATTTGTACAGGGTACACTGTTTACCACATCGTCTGAACTTAGCCGGGAGGCACACCGTGGGGCTTGTAGATGGATTACAAAACATGGAAAGGGTCATAGAAATTACAGCAAATATGTACAACTCTCAACAACCCAAAAACGTTGCTCACAACACAGCTCTCGCCACTGCTAGAAACATGGTTCCTTATAGAATTACCCCTACATTCACTGAGCGTTGGGCACCAAGCCAGTATCAAGTAGCTAGCAATTTCAGAAAGGCACTCCCGCTACTTCGACTTTATCTGGATGCTATTGGCGCCCACTCTTCTTTCGCAGCAGATACCAGGACCAAGGCACAAGGGATCCTAAAACAAATTAGTAACAGAACATTTGTACTATCCCTTTTTGACATGTGCGACATGCGCACCAAATGTCCTATACAAAATGTGGATCAGTTCAGCAGGTCGAGCGTGCATATAAAGTAAGATGGATTGTCAACACAGCTAGTCATTTGGATGATTTCTACTTTGACTACTCATCGACTCACACTCGACAAACAACTAATCTGCCGGAATTCATTACACTAAGGACAGAAATAGCAAGTATTATGGGGGAACAGCTAAGAAATAGCTTTCCAGAAGGACAGTTTGCGGATTTCGATGCCCTCCACCCAGCACAGTTTGATAAGACAGAAATGGCTATGCGAGTGTACGGGACTACACAAATCGCAAATTTAGCCACAGGTTTCCGAAAGAGAGAACGGTGACGGAGTGGCAGAATCTTGCCTATTATTTACAAGACCGACTGGACTTTGAAGGCTCTATAGGGAAAAAGCCTTTCATTTTTTGGTCAGACGTTCTGCGTGACTCCACAATCGCCGTAACAGATTTCGGACTGCAAATTAGGAAATTGATTCGGATAATACTAATCATCCCGGCATCGTCCAGCGAAGCGGAAAGAGCTTTCAGCATCTTCAACCATATCAAATCTTCCAGTCGTACAAACTTGCCTGCAAATACACTGGAGGATTTGTTACGCGTTACTATAAATGGACCTGATGACATCACAAAATTTAACGCAGCACGTCTAGTCAAATCATGGAAAGGATTGCATTCAAATTCACAGCAGTCTGGAGGTGGTCGGCCAACAAAGAGAAAGAGTTCAGAAGACGGACTCACACACCAAATTTTCCCAACTAATTCGGGGAGTATTGAATCTGAATTGGAGGCTCAAGTTGCACGTGAAGAACATGAAATCGAAATCAGAATTGATCAGGATGATTCAGTGTTAGTGAATAGGGAGTACGACGAAGGTGAGTTTTTCTACTCTCCTGAAATCTTCAATTAAATTTAAGATTGAATGCAATTGTTTTTAGTCAGTAGTCACTATCATATCAATAAATGTATATATTTCTTTCAAACATTCCACAGAATAACCTCTATATAAACGTATGCATAAAAAATTTAACGCTGTATAAGATTTCACACACCCTTAATGCTCAAATTACGCTGGGCAACTTTATGCGAAAGTTTGAATGAAATTTTGAAATTTTTGGTGAAATCGCACATGAAATCTTACAATTTCTCTTGCACAACGTCATCATACGCAAGAAAAATTTCAAGATCCGAAATTGCAATCGAATGCAATTTCGATCATGAAACTTTACAACTTTTGAATATTTTGGTTCAAATAGCCCCATCTCGTAAAAAACAAGTTAATGCGGGACAAGTTTTATTTTGAAAAAACATCAATTTGACAAAAATCCGAGGCGGGTTTTCAAATATAAATCATTTGAGGCAAGTTGAGCGGAAGTGATAATAGGTGAATTTCATAGGTTTGGTTACTAGTGTAATCAATAATGAAACAAAAGTTTCATACAACTTCTTGCACAAGAAATTGCATAAAACTTTTGAACAAAAGTTGCGCAACTTTTGCTCTCTGGTGTAATTGTACCATAGATAGATTTCAGAGGCAATTTTTTTAGAATAAGTTTTTTGGAAATGGACCAACATGGTGTCTCGTATTGTGTTCAGGTGGGATTTGGATCGGTAATCGGTTAGTTTTTAATAATATTCTTAATCTCATTTTTTAATAATTATTATTTTCCTTCATAGTTATCTCCAATTTCATAGGTGCTGGTATTTGGGCTTTACGCCTGTTCGCCGCAGCATTCGGAGTGGGTCTCAACTTAGGCAAAAAGTTCGCCTCAGAGACAATCGGTAGTCTAATCGGACTACAGCGCTACAAGAGGGATGGTTTTCTTCGCCTCGGAATGGAAGATGAGGGAGGTGAGCAGGAATTATCCGACATCCTCAGCCAATAATTAAAATATTTATTAGAAAATTTTTTACAGATAAAATTAAAATTTAAAATATAAAAATTATAAAAAAAAATAAAAAATAAAACGTTTGAAGAGCCATGGGACTTTCTCCCACGCCGTGGGTGAGCTCATGATAATTTTGAGTTTTCTGGGACCACCCCAAGAAAATTTGCAGACGCTTCGCCTCTGCAAATTTTCCTAGGGTGGTCCCAGAAAAATATTTTCCCGGGGGGGGGGGGTGTCCCCGTGCATTGACGAGCATTGGGGTTTTCCTCTATGAGCTGAAGTTCATACTTCTGTGTCTAAGTTCGGTTGAAGTTCATATTTCTGTATCTAAGCTCGGATCGGGTCCGTACTGCAATACTTGAGTTCGGAACGGGATCGGTGTTTAGTGTCCCTTTAGAACTACTAGCAGATCCGGTAGAACAGACAGAGTGTTCTGGTAGGCGGATCGGGTAGAGTAGTGTCCCGGAGGAACGGATCCAGATCACCCCGCAAAACGTCCCGGCGGCACGGATCCAGATCACCCCGCAGAACATCCCAGAACAGTCCGTTCCGCAGAACATCCCAGAACAGTACGTTCCGCAGAACATTTCAGATCTGTACGATCTGCAGAACATCCCAGAACAGTCCGTTCCGCAGAACGTTCCAGAACAGTACGATCCGCAGTACATCTCAGAACAGTCTATCCTGCAGTTCAACCTAGAACACTCCGTTCTGCAGAACATCCCAGAGTAGTTCATTCTGTAGTTTAGATCCCAGGACCTGGAACACAGGAAAGCATCTGGCAACCAGGCCCACAACTAGGAAAGTTGGGTAAATAGCAGAACACGAAATAAGTATAGAAACCCGAGATCAGTCCCAATATTAGGAATCCTTCCCACCCTGAGTAGAAACCAAAAATGGTATAAAAACTATTAAAGATTAAATTCAATAAAGTGAAAAAAAGTACACCGTGCCACAATAGTTCTAACTGTTCCATGCTTCAAGATTACGCAATACTAGCAAATATATTATTATTCGGTTTCTATTTCGTCTCCGAAATCTTATATTCATGTTTTATTGAAGTGTTTTGGATTTTTCAAAGATCTTCTAGTCTAGAACAAAGATCTAGTCTTCCTACCTTCCGTAGGTACTAAACCAAGAAGATTCACCCGTTTTAATTGAAATGAATTTGTGCATCTAGTTATTCATACCTAAATGGGGTAAATTCGATAGAAATATATCCAAAGGGTGGCCGACAAAGTAAAACTCCTTTACTCATGGAAATGGCTGGACGGTTCTACGAACTTAACAAATGCGTGAAAAATAATGCCCTTGTTGCATGACTTGATTAATAGTATGATAACTTATTTTACATTGAGTGGTTATTCTCAATTAGGTTTCAAAAATTTCGACAAGGCAAACAATGGTGTGGCTTGTGGGAAATTTTCACAGGATTTAGAAGGAATTCTCGTGTACTGTTGAGAATTGGGACTTACTTCTATGGACTGTACGGTATCTGTAAAAAAATCATAAATTAGTTGGTTAAATTTCTCTTGCAGGAATACTTTTAATTACCTTGGCGTAAACAGAACTCATTTTTTGTTCAATACGTTGTTTCCACTCGATTTTCTCCAGTTTTATACTCGGTATTTTGTTTCTATAAACAAATAGATTAAAATCATGTAAACAAGTTAGATGGTTATCGACTGTCGGGCTGACTACTGAGTATAGGGAATAGTATGTAAAACGTTAAAAACAAAAACAGGGATGAAATGCAACAAAAAGAAATAGGTCTCCTGAATATACCGAAGCTCAAATTGTAAAATTGAAATCTCTTTCTCTTTGAAACACAGTTTATTTGAAAGTCCGTTTTGATGTCAGTATTAAGATTAAGGAATCACACTGTTCTCCCAATAAAGAAATTATAATAAACTAATTAATTATTTAAATTTTAACCAGAGAGATTTTTTACTTTCTACTAAATAATTATAAACATTTAATTTGAATTGTGATGTGCTCATATCTTCCAAATTCCAATTCTTTGGTAGACTGTTCCAGAATTTGGTGGACTTGAATTTGACCAATCGTTTGAACGCTGTAGAGTTGTGTTGTTCCGTTTGTATCTTCGTCATTGTTCTAGAGGATCTCTCGTTTGACGCTAAATGGTAGAATGTCTTCAATTGTTCTACTGATGAGTGTAGGAACTTGAAGGCATTTTTCACTCTTGTTCATTCAGCTCTTTCATGTATCGTAAGAATATTGAAAGATTCTAATAGAAATTTTGTTTCCATTGATGTTTTGAAGTTTGTATAAACTCCACTTCGTTGTCGTTTACTTCCCTTGTTAATCTTTCTCCTCAGTTTTCTGTAAAGTGATGAAAGGTTGCGGGCAATAAAAAACAGTTGATTTTGTTTTGTAATTTGTCCAGGTCTTTTTTGGACTGCACCGCCAAAATATCCACACAGTAATTGTAGCTTGCGATGATGTATGTCTTCACAAGTATGTATAATGATTTGAATGGTAAAAAAATTTTAACACTATACATTTTTACAATTACTGCGTATATTCTTTTGTCTACCGTCTCCGCATGTGACATGAAGGATGGTGTACAGTCCAAGATGATCCCCAGGTATTTAAATTTACTGTACTGTTTGATTAACGAGTTTCCTATCTTTATATTTGGAAGAGACTTCACCTTCGTATCATTTGCTTTGTGGAAGAGAATAACTTCTGCTTTCTCTGTTAATTTCAATTTTGTTTTCCAGGCACCAACGGTTCAGTTATTCCAGATTCAAGTTTAGAATTTGTGCAATTTCTGAGGTACATGTGCTTGAGGTGTAAATTACTGATGCGTCTGCATACATTAGGAAGGGAATGTTGATTGCATTTCCTATGTCATTTATGAATAACTGAGAAAAGTAGTGGACCTAGTGCTGACCCTTGCGGAATCGAGTTGAATTCTCTGAATAGTGGCGAAAGTCCATTGTTCAATATTTTAAATTTTCTATTATCTAAGAAGCTTTTAATGAGTGCTAAGTAATATGGATTACACTTGAAGTTGCATTTGAGTTTGTCTATCAGTATGGTATGATCTACTGAGTTAAAAGTTTTTTTTACTTCCACAAATACTGCTCCTACTCTAGTATTTTTTCTGTCAATTTGTGAGAATATGTTTTGCGTGAAGAGAGTTATAGCTGTCTTACAAGATCTGAGTGCTTTGAACCCATGTTGTTCGTTGCACAGAAGTGGTTTTGAGTGTTTTCATTTTTTGGAATAAGATAATTTCGAAGATTTTTGCAATTGGTGTGAGGAGACTAATCGGCCTATAATTTTCTGCCAGTTTTCTTGACCCTTTTTTTTGTACAGTGGAATTACAGCTGCTGATTTCATCTCCGGTGGTATATTACACCACGTGAAGATTGAGGTTAGGAGAACGGCAAGAGGTGCCAAAATTGAATCTGATAGTTTTTTGAAAGCCTTTGTAGCGATTGTGTTTATTCTAGAAGAGTTTTCGTACTTGAGGTGAGAAATTGCATTCTTGGTTTCTTCTGTAGAGATTATGAATTCAGTGGGTAAATCCTCAGGCTTTCTCTTTTGACAGAATTTGTTAATGATTTGTTGTGTATCATTATTTGAAACTAATGTTGTTTAGGAAAACCTACTCTGCTAGTACTTTGTTTATTTTCACATAATTTGTTTCCAACTGTGTGCCTTTTTGAAGTACGTTGATATTGACTTTGATTTTGTTTCTGTAACCAGTCAGTGTGTTCATGACTTTCCAAAATGATTTAGAGTTGCACGACTCCTGGAACTTTTGTTTGTAATAATCAATTTTGGCTTTTTTTTATGTTGGCATTTCTTGCATTTCTTGCTGCTGTATAAGCTTTCCATGATTCAGTGTTTAATTTCTTCAACAACTTTGATTTGAGGTAGTCCCTTAGTTTTGTGAGTTTCAAAAGGTTTGAGTTCCAACAAGGATTCATTCGTCCCTTGAATTTGACTGCTCGTAACGGGGCTACTGCATCTAATATCTCCATTACTCCTTGATTGAATAAAGTCATTAATTCATACCAACTCTGATTGAAAATTTGTATGTTGAATGCGTTCCTTATCTGTTCGTTGGCTCTTTTTGAATCCACCTTGTCCAGATTTCTGAATTCAATATCTATTGGCTGAAAATGTATATTTGTGTGCCGTCTGATACCAAATGTCAGATTGTGGTCGGATCCTGCAAACGGTATTGATCCAAATTTGTTGAAGTTGTTTGGTTTGGTGACAAACATGTGGTCAATCAGAGTTGAAGAAATTCCTTTCCTTGATTTGGTTGTTCTAGTCGCTTTGTCCATAGGTTGTGTTAACCCGAATTCAAGACCAATTTTTTTTTAATTTTAATAATCTCAAGGATTCAAGTTGAGTCGAAAGTCTCAAAGTTTTGAGTTGATCATTGACGACGAGTATTTCTTCTGGCTAATTAAGTCACATAGCAAAAATCTCAAGTTTTACACAAATGAAAGAGAAAATGCATCTCCAGAAGTAAAACTGAACTTCAAACATAAATTAGAAAAGAAAGTAATGATTTGGATTGCACTTTCTCAAAAAAGATAGTCACGAGCTTTCGTTGTCGCTTCTGGACCCGTCTTAGTCAGTCAGAAAATCTACAAAAATGAATGTATTCTGAAAAGATTGCTTCCATATATCGCAAAGTACTGTCCTGATGGGAATTACTTGTTTTCGCCCGATAAAGCCTTATCTCACAGGCGAGCAGAAAGAGCGTGGTGAGATCCGATTGCCAACGACAAAGAAATGGTGACTATGTTAGTCATGGATGGGTTTATACGATTGGTAGTTTATACAAATATTTGAAATTTGGATTTAGATTTAATGTGTTATTGAAATTAGTGAATTAAAATTTACATCATTATATTTTCTCTTTTAGATTCAAGCTCCAGGGGAAGCAGCACTAATTCACGCTGCCTACTGGCAGGGAGAAATTGGGTTTACAGCCACATTTAACACATTGTTAGATTTTTTACTCATTTCCATCTTTCGTGTTATTTGGGTCTGCGTTCGTTTCATCTGGCAGAACAGACAGAAAATTATTTAAATATTATTTTTAATTTAGCTTAGAAAACTGTTGTATTAATATTAACTTAATATTTTATATTTATTTCAGCTGCTAAAATTTATCCATAATGTTTGAATTATAGTTTGTCGATTTGCCCATCTTTATAGCGTCACCCAAGGTGTTGAGCGATGAAGGATTTTCTTCAACTTTTGAGTATAGGAAAAAAAAAGAAAAAATTCCCATTTGCAACCGGACAGCCAGTAGGTCATATACCGGAAAGTTTATTTTTCTGGGGCAAAAATTTTATACTTTTTTTGTGTTGTTGAGTCAGCTGTGAATATTCCATCAACACACTCAACTGATTTTGGTCCCCTTCTCCTCTCCTCGGCGGTAAAAGTTATTCTCCGGCTCACAATCTAATTTGCACTTTTTTATTTATTCAAGATCGACTCATTCTACCGGTAAGTACTCTTCAATTTAATTTTATTAAAAAATTTAATTTTTTATCACAAATTCCCAAAATGTTTGCATTTTTGAACGAGTGATAAGTTAGTTAATCAAGAAATCATTCTAAATAACTAACGTTACATCGAGTCGATGAATTTTGCTATAATTTAAAAAAATTATACAAAAAACCAAATCAAAATTTTTTTATTAGTTGGTTGGGAATACTATTAACAATTGCACTTGTCTCAGGGGGGAAATTACAACTCGCGAATTTTTTTGTCATTGGAAACAAAATTTAATTTTTTTATTTAATTTAATTTTGAACGGAAGTTTTGGAAAAATGAGTCGAAAGTTTCAAAATTTGGTGAAAAATATAATAATTAATTTTTGAGTTTATAATTTACGTGGGAAATATTATGGAGTGGGAAGTTATGTAAATTAAAGAAAAGTTACAAAATCTAGAAGGAAATTTAGAAATTTGAGTTGAGAATTTCATGAATTTAGTCGAAAGCTTTGTAAGATGAGAACTTTCATAATTGACGTAACATATTTACAAATTGAACTGTGTTTAACAAACGAGTGCATTTTAAAATTGATTGGAAAGTTTTTGATTTTTGAGGAATGATTCAAAATTGTAATCAAAATTTTGAGATTAAATTATGAGTTATACAATTGATTGGGAAGTTTTTGATTTGTGAGGGATGATTCAAAATTGTGATCAAAATTTTGAGATTAAATTGAGTTTTAAAATTGATTGGAAAGTTTCTGATTTGTGAGGGATGTTTCAAAATTGTCATGAAAATTTTGAAATTGAATTATGACTTTTAAAATTGATTGGAAAGTTTTTGATTTGTAACGGATGTTTCAAAGTTGTAATGAAAATTTTGAATATGAATTATGAGTTCTAAAATGAAACATTTCTCTGTTGCTCCCAGACATAATGGCTCCACCTCTTACTCATCAGCAGATAGTCTGTATAATTCGACAATATTAACTCAAGTTTCATCGAGAATGTCATCAAACGAAAGCCGTAGCTCAAGCATACGAACTGGAGTACCATCGTCCACTAAAACCTTTGACTGTAAAGCGAATCATAAGGGATTTGGAAAATCAGAACAGCATAGGCGTCATCCCACATACCCGGTGTCGAACCGTGTCCACCGCAGTAAATCGAAATACTCTTCGTGCTCTGTTTGAACAAAAACCAACTGCTGGAACGCGTCTACGCCGCGCAACACCCTGCGAGCAGGTCAACAATACAAAGGATGTTGAAAGAATATGGTTTTCGTAAGTACACTGTCCAACCTTATCAGAAACTTACTGGGGATGAATATTATTTCGCAAGGGCACAATTCTTTCTCACAATGTTGGATATGGTTCATGCTGATCCTGATGTCTTGAATCGAATAGTCTTTTCAGATGAAGCAATTTTTTATAAGGTAAAACCATTGGCGTAATGCACAAGTTCTTTTATTTTCTGCTGTTAACGATAACTGTGTCATAAGATTTAATTTTAATGATTTACAAGGACATCAAGGGAAAGGTCAAAATCTGGTCCACTTCCGCTCCAGATTTTGTCGATCCCTGCAAGACCACTTCCAAAGAAAAACTACATATGTGGGCTGCAATATTTCGTAACCGAGTGTACATGCACTTCTTCCCTGACAACGAACCGTCAATGATGCGAAGTATTTAGAACTTCTAAAAGAAGAATTTATGCTCTGCTGTACATTTTTTGCAAAGATGAAAACATCCCTTCTGAAAAAATCTTTCAACAGGATGGTGCATTCATAAACTATCAGATCAAAGTGAGAGAGTTTTTGAATGAGGCATTTTCGGGGAATTGGATTGGTAGGGGAGGACCGATTTCGTGGTCTGCGAGAAGTCCGGATTTGACCTCCTACGACTACTTTTTGTGGGGTTTTTTGAAAAACAAAATCAGGAGTATGATCGATCTGCCTAACAACCTGCAAGTTCTGAAAGACTTAGTCTTTTGTTTTTCTCAACCCCCAAACAACGCCAGAAATTTTGGAACCGGTTCAGCAAAATTTTGTTAAGCGGCTGGAAATGTGTAACCTGACTGGGAAAAGGCACTTTGAACAATTTTTACCTAGTAAGAAGGTAGTGAAAGTGGACGAGATTGGTGTGGGGTCCTACTTGACGGTGCTGGTGGAGATGCTTTGCCTGATGAAAATGTACCAGAGGTGGGTATGGAAGTTGAGATTGGGTGAGTTGGAATGTGAAATGTGTCTTCGTTGAAACAATCGGCCCTTTTAAGGGCCACCGATTCTACGAAGAACAAATTGGTTTTATATTGTTTACTAGCCGGCACTCGCTTCGCTAGCGAGCCGGCTAGCGCTGCCGCGGGCGTCAAACTTTTATCACAATAATGAAGAAAGTATTAGGCGGTATTCATTTTTTGCTTTATTATAACGTTNGCGGGCGTCAAACTTTTATCACAATAATGAAGAAAGTATTAGGCGGTATTCATTTTTTGCTTTATTATAACGTTTTGTTTCTGAGATTCTTCGCATTACTCTGTGCAATTTACTCTGTGATAGACCAATTGAGCCAAAAAGTTGTATTTGAATTGTTAAAACTAATTCCAAGCTGCCATATATTTTTAAGTTTTTCAAAATTTTTATTTATTTCAATTTTTATTAAATTTTGAAAAAGAGTATTTAAAAAACAAACATTTTGATCGTGTTGGGTATTGTTCAACTCCTACTACTCTTGGGAGCAGCACTGTACGCATCAAACAAATTTTAGAGCTAAAATAAAAAAAAGAATTTTTTAATTCAAAAAAAAATTTCTTTTTATGCTTTGTCATCTTGTTAGTCTGAGATTCATCGCTTTACTCTGTGATATTTGCTTTATGATGGACCAATTGAGACAAAAATTTGTATTTGTATAGTTAAAATTAATACTAAGGTGTCATATTTTTTATTCTTCAAAATTTTGCGTTTTCGATTTTTAATAAATTAAAAAAAAATTTTTTTTTACCATATAAGAACTCAAAGTAACGTAATACCAATGGTTAGAAGAAAAAAAAAACAATTTTTTTATAAAAATAAGTTTGATGGTTCGTCAAAATGTTATTTGTTGCGTTCAGTTATTACTTATAAAAGCATTAAGTGTCGAATAAGACCCTACATGGTTCAAGTGTTCATATGACAAAAAGAAATTTTATTTTATTTTAAAAAAATACAAAGAGGCAACATTTCAAAAACTAAAAAATATGGCACCTTGGTATTAGTTTTAAAAATTNATTTTTTGTTTACCATATAAGAACTCAAAGTAACGTAATACCAATGGTTAGAAGAAAAAAAAACAATTTTTTTATAAAAATAAGTTTGATGGTTCGTCAAAATGTTATTTGTTGCGTTCAGTTATTACTTATAAAAGCATTAAGTGTCGAATAAGACCCTACATGGTTCAAGTGTTCATATGACAAAAAGAAATTTTATTTTATTTTAAAAAAATACAAAGAGGCAACATTTCAAAAACTAAAAAATATGGCACCTTGGTATTAGTTTTAAAAATTCAAATGCAAATTTTTGGCTCAATTGATGTATCACAGAGCAGATGGCGCAGAGGATGAAAAGAATCTCAGACTAACGTGATGATAAACCATAAAAAATATTAATTAAAAAAAAAATAAAAAAAATTTATATATTTTTATTTTTATTCCTATAGTAGCACAGGTTTTTATCTATAATTTTTGGCCAAAAGTGTCATTTTTCATCTATATCAATTACAGCTTTGATCACTACAAATTATTAAGTAGGGGTAATATAAATTACTCATAAAATTTGGTGGTGAGGTTTGGTTGAAGTATCCAGTAGCGACGGCCCTTCCAAGTTAAGATTTAACATGGAAGTACATTGGTTGATTTTTCATTTAAAACCCCACAAAACCCCAGGCTCAAAGACAGTAATTGAATATTACACAATTATGTGCACACCATGATTTTTGTTTACAGCTGCCACGAGCTGCCCTTGTCTAAACCGTAAGGAGTTATGACCTTTCGAAGAGGCGCACTTAATGAAAACCGCGTTGCTCTTTTTCGATACATTGTGTATAGTCGATTTATAATAATGAATAATATTACGCATAATATTATTCTCTTGCAATTAAATTTATTAAATTTAATTAAATTTAATAAATTAATTAAAGGAAGCTAATAAAGAATTAAATTTACCAAACATAAATCCCACCTAAAAGTTTATACAGTTAAGCAGAAATACAGCGACGAACTAGACACGATGTGAGTTGGGAACATCTCCAGAAAATTTCATTATAATCCAAAGGTAAACGCAGTCACCGTAAATTAGAGTATCGCATGACTCACATTATAGCCTGAGTCAGAGTCATTGACTCATTGAGTCGACTCTCTGACTTTTTGTATTTAGTGAGTCAGAGTCAGAGTCAAAGGTTAAATTTTTTGGGAGTCGACTCACTCTTTTGAGTTTTTAGCCTGTGAGTCAGAGTCAATGACTCATGAGTCAAAAAGTCGACTCTTGAGTCGACTCTAGAGTCAGATGAAAAGTTTTTCAAATTAATTAAAACAAATTGCCTACTCGTCTAATTATTGCTTTGATATTAACTATGTTAATTAAGTTCACTTATGTGCAATAATTACACAGGTATTGAGGTTTATTATTAACCTCGACAACTGTAAAATGTTGTACTACACCATTTTAATTCACCGGATTAGTTGATTGAGATCCGCATTACGTTTCTGCATCAGGAAGTTCGTTAAGTAGAATTATTTCCTAGATATCCATTCTTTCATTTCGTAAGAATTGGAAAAATAACAAAGTCAATGTAAATAAAAAGTGAAAACTTGTAGAGAAAATCACAAACGACAAATAATTGATGAATTAATACGTGTTATACTAATGTGATGCAATTTCATGAGTCGGAATGGAATGTATTAGGCATGGGTTATCAAGAGTTGACTCTTTTGCTGAAGAGTCGACTCAGAGTCAGACTTCAATACTAAAGAGTCAATAGTCAACGGCTCTCCGAGTCGACTCTCTGACTCTTTGATTTTAGTGAGTCAGAGTCAGAGTCAAACTCAAAAATATTGTGAGTCGACCCTAACTCTGAGTCGACTCCTGAGTCTGAGTCATGCGATACTCTACCGTAAATGAGGAACAGTATGAATCCAGCACAAAAGTTCAATATGTTTAAAACATTAAATCGTGTCTACTTTTTGCAATATTTACACCGTTATCCAATCCAAACCAAGAACGTCGGTAATATTCTCGGACCAAAAATTATAAGTCCTTCAAAATGGTGGTTGTTGATGAGAAAGGGGAAAATTCAGGGCCGTTATGCCGTATGAATTGTGTACACTTTGAAACAGCGGAATATCCTTATTCAAATTTTGGATTTAATTATAAACATGTCCAACAACTTGTTTTAACTTAAATATTTTCTCAGGTAATTTTTGTAATTAAATATAACTGTTATGCTACTGTCTTCTCAAACTCCAAACCGTCAACGGAAATACACTGATAACGAGGATTTTAACAAAATTATAACACTTCAAGTTTTTTCTGCAAGATTTGAAGACAAAACCTGAAATTTTTTTGCAATGATAGGAATATTAATTCCAGAGTTCTTCATGTTTTCGAAAAAAATCAAAAAATAATTATTTTTTGGTAATGTATATTTTCGTATAAATTCTGAAAAAGTGAGTTTATACTTTTTCTCACACCTTTTACACATGGCCCATAAGCCTTNCTTTTACACAAGGCCCATAAGCCTTTATTATTCTCTTTCTTTCTGGAAATAAAGTGATTCCAAATAAGGGTCTTTCCCTCTAGGTATTTTGTTTGGCAATAATTCCACAAATATGAAAAATAAAACTAATAAGCTCTAATTCTTATGTAGAAAATCAAAACACGACATTGTTATTTTTTTCCTTAAGAATTATTCGAAAAGCGAAAAGAGTGTGACCGACGACAGACCACCCATAGTCATAAAAGTCATTGATATGAGAATGGTATTTATTTTAATGAGTTTTGTATGCGAATTATACAACACGTTTATTGATTTGAAAAAATAAAAAAATTCATGATGTTTTCAAGCTTGATAATTATCTTTGATAATCTTTGAAGTAAGAAAACTTCTGAACATAGAATTGTACCAAAATTTATTCGGGGAGAAAACGGCATGAATGGGATTATGATGTTTTATTACTGCGCACATAAGTCTTTGAAAATATTATTTGGTTGAGTAGTGTTGTCAATCGAAATAATTTACAATGTCCGTCGAGTATGTCGCCGCTTTTATGCTCGCAATGAGTTTCCGACAATGAAGAAATTTTTGGAAAACGCATTGTGTTAATTACTATGTAAGTTGCGTTATTAGATATTAAATAAAGTAATACATGATTTAAGGTCCTGCACCTTTTCATGTTATNATGTCCGTCGAGTATGTCGCCGCTTTTATGCTCGCAATGAGTTTCCGACAATGAAGAAATTTTTGGAAAACGCATTGTGTTAATTACTATGTAAGTTGCGTTATTAGATATTAAATAAAGTAATACATGATTTAANGACCACCCATAGTCATAAAAGTCATTGATATGAGAATGGTATTTATTTTAATGAGTTTTGTATGCGAATTATACGACACGTTTATTGATTTGAAAAAATAAAAAAATTCATGATGTTTTCAAGCTTGATAATTATCTTTGATAATCTTTGAAGTAAGAAAACTTCTGAACATAGAATTGTACCAAAATTTATTCGGGGAGAAAACGGCATGAATGGGATTGTTTTATTACTGCGCACATAAGTCTTTGAAAATATTATTTGGTTGAGTAGTGTTGTCAATCGAAATAATTTACAAGGTCCGTCGAGTATGTCGCCGCTTTTATGCTCGCAATGAGAATTTGAAGGAATTATAATTTTTGGTCCGAGAATAGCGTACCCATACACCTTGCCACGTAGATCTCACTTCAGTAACACTTCGGTATAATTTTGCCGACAGGCTGTTAGAATAATTTCAATAGAAACCGTTCCCCAGAATCGCCTAACCTTTGACTTACGCCCGATGTAGACGTAATTCTATTCTAAAGCTTGGGCCATACCGCCGGAGCCGATGACTTTGAGTTGAACAGATAAAAGATCGGCTCCGATTAGTTTCGTCTATGCCATACCAGAGACTGGGTCATAAAAATTAGTCGTCCAAGCGCCAGCCTCCGCCTTTCTGTTGGCTCTACTTTTTCTTTTAATTGGCCATACCGGACAAAGTGAAACGATGATAGTGGAGCAGATAAGTCGTCGGCTTTTTTTCCATAGTGGAAGTGCAAAGAATCAAATTGGTAATAAAATGTTTTAAATTTAGTAGGGAAAAGCAAGCATAGCGCTATGCTGATCAGAAGGCGAATGAGTTTTCGAAAGAGAAGAAAAATTACGGTTCGAACCACCCAAAAGACCATCGGCTCCAAGTTGGCGCGTATAAAGTCGAACTTGGTTCAACTCAAAAAATTTGGAGCCGATACTTCATCATCTCACTTTTCTTCCGATATGGCATAGACAAAGAAAGTGATCGGCTCCACTTCGTCGTCTCACTTTTATCGCTCGACACTTAGAGACGATGGATTTCTTTAGTATGGCCCTAACGAAAAAATCATCGGCTTTGTTAGGTTATTAGGTTACAACCTAACAATCGAACGAGTGGCGCTCGACGTCGGCTTTGTGAGTGTGGTCTTAACTTAACTCTCCCGTCACTCTTTTGTGCGATGTCGTAAAGTTGGTTGGCTATTAACTTTTTTTAAGTTAGAGAAAGTGGCGAAGGAAGTGAGACATTACAGCAACCGTGAATTCTCGAAAGTGAAATATCACTCGACACATCACTCGAGCAACTAGAGTTACAGTGAAGTTAGGTATAAATTGAAATTTTAAACATTCTCAGAAGAATGATTCGGAGGAAGGATGCCATACATGGGCCCCCTCCGCGGAGGGTGGAGGGGAGGGGTGGAGGGGTACATTTTTGGTGGAGGGCGGAGGGCTGGAGGGGTGATATCTGTTCGGAGGGATGGAGGGGTGTAGGGCAATTCTGCTCGGTGGAGGGCTGGAGGGCTAAAGTTCATCTGGAGGGGTGGAGGTGTATTATTATCCGTTGAGGGCTCTTATGTTCAACGGAGGGCGGAAGGCTGGAGTGGTTTTATAAAGCAATAGAGGCATTTTGAACGCGTAATGCTTGTACAATTCTTTTATTTTGTTTTGGTTTTGTTCCGGCGTATTCAATATTTAATAAAGTAAAATTATTTAATCACAAAAACAGAATACTACTAGAATGAAAAAGGAATCGATAAGAAATTAACTAAAAATTATTGCGGAATGGATGAAATACAGGAGGAGCTGTTGTAGACGGACGCGGATAGGTCTTTGTTAGTGGACTGGAAGGTGGAGGGGTCAACTTATCTTGAAGTGGCGTTTGCTAAATGGAGGGAGGACGGTTGGAGGGCTGGAGAGTGGAGGGGTCAATTTAGCTTGAAGGGGTGGAGGGCTGGAGGGGTCAATTTAGCTTGGAGGGGTGGAGGGGTCAAGTTAGCTTAGAGGGGTGGAGGGGTCAATTTAGCTTGGAGGGGTGGAGGGGTCTTTGCTGACTGGAGGACGGAGGGGTGGAGGGCCCATCCCGTGCCCATCTATGAAGGACACGTTAGAGTTAGGTGTACGACGGGCGTTAATGTTAGGCAATGAATTCTTCTTCCCAAAAATACATCAGACATACAAGCAATTACAAAACTATAAAATGGTGTCAACATTAGTAAAAAAGTATAAAAGCTTTTCGTTCTCAGAGGAAGCGCGGTTTGACAACTCTTTTCTCTTGGTAAAAATTGGTGAACTAAATATTCAAAAAATGGTGCAAACTAATGTTACAGTAAAGTTCAGTTATAGTGACATCGTAGGGACCGGCAGGATTGGTTCAGTATAGCCGTATAGTGAACGGACCCTACATTTCAATAATTGTCCATTATATCCAAGTATTTCACTATAAATTCAGCTACGCCGATGTAGAGAAGTACTAGGTGATGAAAATTTGCTTAAAACTGAATACGGTTATGTTCTCATGATAATGCTCCCCACCAGATCGAGTACTTCTACGCAACAACAAAAATGTTTCATGACTGGATTTGACTTAACCTGCAGTGTATTAACTAAAACTCACTCTGAGGTTACATCAAAGTATTGCGCATAGATGAGCATAGAAGAGTAAGGAAGAATTCTTTGCCGAATTCAGACATATTTCATACGTATTCACTATAACCGGACAAAATGACTCGGGACCGGTAGGTTTAGTTAACTAAGGCCGGAAGTTCAGCATAGCCGATTTCATTATAGCCGGACTACTTAACACATAATCTCCCATTTGCTTGGCAGGGACCGGACAGTGTGGTTTACTATAGCCGGAGTTCTATTATATCCGGAGTCACTATAGCCGAACTTCATTGTACATACAAAAAGTGTTAGTAAACTGACTAATTTTGTCTGCCTAGATAAACCTACAAATTCCAACTAAAAACTTGTCCGGAATTGCCTAGCTCAATAGTCTAAAAACCAAAATTTCTGATATTTAGCATTATCTTTTTACATATCCCAGGCGTAGATGTACAGTGCTGGACACAATTTTAGACGAGATAGGAACTACTTTTGGTCCGTTCTCTTTGCTGGAGAAAGTGCTCGGATAGAATTATGTCCAGTTTTTTCTATACTAATAAAAAATTTTCAGTTCAAATGATGTTACAAGAAAGAACATGCGAAAGTAGTGATGCAGATTTTTTATATCAAGTCACTGGGGTCAAAAAGTCAAAAGTTATAATTTGTTCAAAAATAGGTGTGTAACATAATTCTGAGACACTACTGGAAGGATAGACGTCTCAGAATTATTTTCGAACAGTTTAATTTTCAATAAATCNACATAATTCTGAGACACTACTGGAAGGATAGACGTCTCAGAATTATTTTCGAACAGTTTAATTTTCAATAAATCTTTTTTTGACCCATTGATCCTAGAAACCTGATTTTTTACACGTGTTTTCCTACTTTTCCATGTTCTTTCATAAAATAACGTCATTTAACCCGACAAAATTTTACGTACGACATACGCTAGACATAATTACAAACAGTTATTTTCTCCAACTAACCCCTTGGGCCAAAAGTAACTTCCATTATGTTTATAATTATGTCTAAAAAAAGGGTTTCTGGTTTTTTTGTTTTTTTTTTATAAAAACCAAAAAAACCTGGTTTATTGGTTTAAACCGGGTTTATTTGGTTTAAACCATGGTTTTTATTAAAAAAATTTTTTTAATTTTTCTAAATTTTATTTTGGTCAAATCAAATTTTATAACAAACCAAAAATATATAAATTTTTATTTAATATAATAAAAAGGATACGACTTAATCCATCAACTCGTAAGTGGCGATTCCACTGAATGATTGCCCTCAACAATACATCAGCAATTGTAAGCAATGGAGGGAATACGACCGGCAATTATAATTGGTGATGGCAAACAATTTATTGCTGACTGTTAGCATAATTACTTTACTAAAAAAAAATGAATCACTACTAAATGGAAAACGTTGTAAGCTATGATTCAATGCAAATGAGCCTGAAAAAGAAATGAGTTAAAGACGCACCAAGTAAGTCAAGAATCAGAAAAGTGTTTAATTTAAAATATTTTATGGGCTTTTTTGTAATAAAATTTGTTTTTTTTTTACTAAAGTTTCTTCAAAATTATATTTAAAAAAATTATAATTCGGGGTTTATTTGGTGTTTATTATTTGGTTTAAATCACCTGGTTTTTTAAAAAAAACCAGGTGGTTTAAATCAACTATTGGTTTTTATAAGCCGGCAGTTATGGGGATAATAAAAACCACCACCTTAACTTCTTAGTTTCGACCATTAAATAAACCATGGTTTAAATCAAATGATTAAATCAAAAACACCCTGAAAAAAATGCAAGCCAGTTTCTGCAAAATATTACGATTGCAATTCAAAAAAAATTATTTTAGAACGAACTGCTTTCCTAGCTATTTTTAGGTAACTAATCTGGTTGATGGTTTGTTAAAGATTGTTATCTTTATCCTGACTGTGTCATTCCCTAGGTAAATAATACTTGCCAATCAATATCAACCTTGTAATTTTTTTATACAGAAACCAATCAGGAACTTGGAACATGCGACGACCCATCTTTGATCTGAACAATTGGAACAAGCTGGAGTTGATCCGACGATGTTATCACACAAACTGTTTCAATAGATAATTAGATTCCCCAAGTAACTACAACATATGATCAATCAATTTCTTTTAATACACCCAAATCCTTTGGACAACACGAATTAATCATTGTGAAAATTATAAATACTGGGTTGATTTCTTAAAAACTACCTTAAGTCGTACTCCTCAAATTCAGTGTTGTCATCGCTTTCTACACTGACTAAGCTATAAGTTTCTCGGATATCCTTCTCTGGTGGAATCAGCTCAGTTTCTTCAAAGTCGTACATATCAATTTCGTGCAGACCTATTACGTTATTTACTTGAGGCTTCGTTAACAGACATTTTCGCATATTTGTCTCCTTTGTTGGTAACAAAGTGTCAATTTGACGAGTTTTCCGTACTGATGACGACGAAGGTAAACTTGATCTGGCTACCATGTTTGAATTAAACTTAAGAAATTGGTGAGGGTCGCCGGCAGCAGTTAGTGTATAGTTTGGGTGGATATGATTTGATACATTTTTGAGTGAATTTTTCAAATTCTGAGAGGTAATAATAGTATGTCTCGACTGAGAATATTTGGTTTGAATGGGCGGTAAAATCGCGGTCGGTTTAGGCTGAGAGTTTGACTCGTAAAGAAAAATTTGTCTTGACTTCCCAACATCTGTCGAAGTAAATTCATTTGACGGTTGAGTTGTCAACATTCGGTGGTGTGAAGCAATTATATCTTGTTGATATTGAGCAGGTTCATGGTTGACGAATCTATTTGTCTGCAGATTACATCCCAGAGCAAAGCTTTGCTGAAAATGATCCTCTGTCAAATAAGAATTTGTTGGTTGCAATTGAACTTGCTCCAATCTATGTTTAACCGTTTTGGATACATTTTTCGAAGTAGACTTAGAAAGATGCTCCTGGGTATCCAGTTCGTCGAAAAGTCTCTTTGGGTGAAACTTCTTTGAATATTCCTTCTTCTTTTGTCTGAATTCTGTTGTGATTGTTTCAATTTTCTTCCAAGGTACACGTAACTCCATTCCATTCACAAATTCAGGTAGCTGATTTTGTTCTTTAGTTGAACGTTTGATTGGAGTGGTGTATACATCGAGTTCAAGATCAATTCTGGGTAAAAATGTTCCTTCGTCTTCTTCCACGCTTTTCACCACCTCCTTTGGTTTATATTTCCCATCCTTTTCTTTAGTAGTTTCATAGCAATGCACGCAAACACGAACCATTATTGTATGCTCCTTACATATCCACTTCGTACATTCCCTGCAAATATTTCTTGTAGATTTTCTCGCATTCCCTCTACAAATCAAACAGCGACCACGACGTCCGTCCAAATCATCTATTTCAGGCTTAGGAACAACAACAGGAAATCCCATCATTTCCATAGCAAGTTTTGTGTTGGTGTGAAGAGTATTCCCGATTTGCGCTCTGGCCTTTACAAGGGGACCCATCAAAGCCTCAGAAAGCATTCTGAGAAAATGTAGACGGACAGGATTTTTCTTGGAATTCTTTTGGTGCATTTTCCAGATGTAGTAGGCATTAAGTGCGGCGATGTCACACATAGCAAAGAATACTTTCATAGGCCACCTGGTAGAATAGTTCAACAATTATTAAACCAAACAAGGCAATATCACAATCAATTGTGCAAACACATAAAAACATTTTCCACTAACATGCGTTTCTCCATACATACCAGCATATATAATTTTGTAATCTAAACATTTCTAGCAAGTAGTGCTATGCAAAATTCTAATTGGAGGAGAGATAGTGTCATGTCAGTCATCAGGCGACCAATTCACTAAGAAACCGAGAGAACAAACCCGGAGTCTGTTGAAGGTAACTTCTCCGGGTTTGTGAAAACCTAATTCAGGACGAGGGTTAGAAAAAGGTCAGTAAACCCTCTCAACTTACCAAACATACCCAACTTTTTGAGGTTTGTTTGGAGTTAACAACCCTAGGTTCTGCCAAAGTTAATGCTCTAAAAAGAAAACAGGCAGAGAAATTTGCCCAAACCTTCAAATACACCCGAAAAAGTGCCCCTGCTCTTGAGCAGGGTTACTGAGTATTAGTTAAACTATTTTGGTTCTACTGTTTTAGTAAACAATAAGTTTCAACAGCGGAAGTGTCAATTGATCTTTCAGTGAGTATTATCACTGTTATGTAGTAATTTTTAGTGTTGTGAGTCAACTCCACAGCAACAGTTTGCTGACACAACACCACAACACAAAACATACAAAAGCGATACTTCAACAAAACATTCAAAAGAACAAAAAGCACTGACGAACAGGCTATGAGTTACTGGACGTCAAAGGTTAGGTCCTTGTGTAGATTGATAGGGAAGTAATTTGGTGTTGTCACGGCAGGTACCAGAGTTGACTCAAATTACTTCCAAATCAATTAGCGAATGTTGAACACAATAATTAGTATTTAATATTTTGCGAAAAAGTAAATTGTGGCATTTTAGGAGAAAAGAATCACTCAAGTCAACATAATTTTGAGTAGGACAAGTGACTTGATCTAAAATTTCTGGGTTTACCTAAGTGATTCCTTTCAGGTTGATCTTCAAAACTTTTAGTTAAATTAATTGTATAAAATATTAACCGAATAGATTCTTACCTCTAACGATTCATTCCACTCCACATAACCATTTATCAATTATCACTAAAATTTTCAAATTGATTTGAATATTTAAAAAGTTAAGAATTATAAATATTTTTTTTTGTAATAATGAGAATAAAAAAAAATTATTCCAAATCCCACAACCCCACATCTTCTAATCACAACCCATACGCAAATGACTTCTTGTATGACGTGAACTTCTTCCATACAACTTTTCTCACCGACTACACAACCAACTTACCTTAAGGTTTAGGTAAGCAGTATTTTCTTAACCCCCTTACTGAATAAGGAATAATTTTTGGGTTTTGCTTGGGTATGCTCGGTATGTTTGGACCCGGGGTGAATATAGATACCTTTAGGTAAGTTAATGAATTGATTCCCTGATGAGAAGATTACTCTCCTTTGGCGTTGCGTCGAATGTTTAAGATGATAATTTTGACCAATAAATAATTGATGTAGAAAAGCACTTATACAGTCATGGTATGACCACACACCAGATAATCTTGAAAGGTGTAATAATATAATTAAATTTTTAACATCAAGCAACCACTTCATTCAACATTCTAATCGTATGTGTTCTAGAACCAATTGATTTGAAAGCCACAAAAGAGGTAAATACTATCATAACCATGTATATATTTACTAACCTGTTAGTCCTACGCTGACATGAAGCACTTCCAATCATTTGATCTGCAGTGTCTACTGCGCTTTTAGTTTTATTGTAGTCCAGAATCATTTGTGGCTTATTTTTTATTTCAGGATTTACATCAACGGAATGATGCTGCGTCGACATGAGTACTACGCTTCTATTCTTCCGAGGTACATAAGATACCTGTAAAGAGAAAATATCCATTTCAGCAATAGATGCTTTTCAACAATTCAAATTTAGCTAGTACTCACTCTTAATTGATGAGCAACGGAATATATTGAATTTTATTATTTGAAAAGGACTTTGTTTAATAATTATTAACGATCAATAGCATTCATTAAGCTCTTATGTCATCGTATTGTGTGCCTGTGGGTCAATTTGTCTGTACTTATCTCTGTTGACCCAAATCTATTTTTAGATGTATTGGATGCTAACATTGCAAAANGGGTCAATTTGTCTGTACTTATCTCTGTTGACCCAAATCTATTTTTAGATGTATTGGATGCTAACATTGCAAAATTTCTTCGTTGGTTTACAGTAAATAAAGTGGTTTTAGCTTAATGTCACCTCCGAGGGAGCCAAAAAATCGGTTGACAGTAGGCGGAGTTGACAATAGCCGATAATGGCAACTGACTAATACTTCATAGATTAGGTGACATAAACCGAAGTTTCTGGTTTTAGATTCGCATTTTATGATACGATACCTTTTTCGATTTATTCTACAGCTTTTGAAGTTATTACCTGAATTTTTAGTACTCTAAAAGCAAATTACTTCTTAAAGTAATCGGCTAGTTTTTTTGCAATATGTCAGAAAAATGGCTTTGAGATATTATCGTGTCAGAAACTCCCAAAATATCGGTACTTGTTTGCAACGTTCTTCACTTCCAATGTTGCTTATCATTAAAACTTTAAGTTTCTCAATTCTAACCATGTGCCCATCTAAAGTTGGCATACTCGCGGTTGGAATAAACCCGCGACTGCGGCTGAGTCTTTAAAAAAGTAAACTTTCACGATCGAGGATCGCATAGTAGAATACAACAAATAGGTTAATGAAACAGTTCCCCCAAGGGTCTCTGACCGCCCACACCATTTAAACAAACACGAGTATATTCTGGGCCTGAGAACCGAAAGTTGCCATTAAAGTGTGGTTATGTGCGGTACATTCTCTTCAAATGGGATGACAATAGGCGGAGGTTGACAATAGGAGGTGTGACAATAGGCAGAGTATTTAGTACATGAGAGCATGGAGTTTAGCCGGGGGAAAGCCAACAGGGTGACAATAAGCGAAGTGTGACATTAAGGGGTAGTGACATTAAGCTAAAACCACTGTATTAGTATTGCTTTTTCCTACTATTACAACTTATAGCGCTAGACATGGAGACCATTTGGTAGTCCACATTGATTTCCGCTCTATGATCTAGTTCGTTGCATTCGGATGAAAACGGCCCTTGTCTCTTAAAATAATTGGAGTTGCATAGCAACCTAGAGAAACTTTGCTTATCATATGGGAGGCCGAGCATGTATTTAGCTCCATTTCATAATATGGTGTTATTTTATCTAACTATTTTAACTAAACAGAATCGATAAATAAGTGTTTCTTATAAGTTACGTCAATGTTTTCTCAATTATTTTTTATATTTTGTCATTGCCATCCCAGTGTTCTCAATGTTTCTTTAGTATCATTCAATGTATTAAATTTTCATAGAGGCAGAAAATTTTGTTGGATAAATATTCATACAGGTAGAAAATTTTGTTGAATAAAAATTCGTACAGGCAGAAAATTTTGTTGGATAAATTTCCACAAGCAAAAAATTTTGTTGGATAAATTTTCACACAGGCAGAAAATTTTGTTGGATAAATTTCCACACAGGCAGAATATTTTTGTGGATAAATTTCCATACAGCCAGAAAATTTTTTTTGATAAATTTCCACAGGCAGAAAATTTTGTTGGAAAAATTTCCACACAGGTACAAAATTATGTTGGATAAACGTGCATATAAGAGGAAAATTTTGTTGGATAAATTTCCATGCAGGCAGAGTGTGGACATAGACTGCTCCTATAATGCCCATGTTTCTTGCAGATTACATAAAACTGAGATATTAATCCAACAAAATTTTCTGCCTGTATGTGAATTTATCTAACAAAATTTTCTGCCTGTATGGGAATTTATTAACCAAAATTTTCTTCCTGTATGGAAATTTATCCAACAAAATTTTTTGCTTGTGTGGAAATTTATGCAACAAAATTTTCTGCCTGTATGAATTTTTATTCAACAAAATTTTCTGCCTGTATGAATTCTTATTCAACAAAATTTTCCAATTTTCAATTCTTTTGTATTGGTCTGCTTCTCATAATAAATCTACTTTTCGCATACCATGGGAACCTTGACCAATTTCGTTGTAGTCGTGCCCGACTCTGCATTGTGGT
>NIPM01000054.1:225156-290683 GCA_002738285.1 Holacanthella duospinosa | reverse complement strand
CCGCAACTCCGCAACCGCAACTTTTGCATGTTAGGCCCCGCAACGTCGCAACCGCAACTTTTGCATTTTATGTCCCGCAACGCCGCAACCGCAACTTTTACAAGTTCCATAATTGGCCGCAACGCCGCAACCGCAACTTTTATAATTCTCAATTTGGCCGCAACTCCGCATTCGCAATTTTCGTTATTCTGCTCCGCAACTCCGCAACCGCAACTCGCAACCTGCCGCAACCTAGTTGCGAAATGGTTGCGATTCTGCAACTGTGGAGGTTTGTGAAACAGGGAGTGAAAAAAAATTCAAAAAGCTCTAACTAATTCTGAAGGGATCGGTATCAATGTTTAATCATTTTCTTAATATTTCTCCAATGTATATTGAGTTAATTTGATGTTCCCTCAGATTCCTATGCTTCTGCAGTTTCATTAATGTGTTCTTAACTCTCACAATTAGTATTTCATATTCCTGGTGGTTCGTCAGTGTATATTCAACGATTCTTAAATGCTACCACGAATATTGGCTCTCAGTTACAGTGTTCCCTTTATAAGTTTATATTTCCCTAGTGTTTCGTCGTTGTTTCCTAAATGAAACATCATTGCTATTTCAGATTCTTAAATTTTGCATTAATATTTTCTTAACGCGTCCTAAATTTCTTGATTATGATTATATGGAACATAACCAACGGCGAAATGTTTGCAAATTAAAAAGTTGCACAAATGTTGAGAAGAAAAATCGATCATAAAGGTTTCTAAGAAACGTTTAAATTTTGCGAATAAACCATAGAAAATTTGAAGAAAAGCCAAACTGAGACAAATGATTGGCGGAAAAGTTTTTGCAGAAAAGTTAAAGCCTCCATAGTGTAAGAGGCAAGATAAGATGAAGGAACGTTGGGGAGAAGCCAAAATTTGTACTGATCCCTTCAGAAGTAGTTAGAGCTTTTTGATTTTTTTTTGCACTCGCGNTTGGGGAGAAGCCAAAATTTGTACTGATCCCTTCAGAAGTAGTTAGAGCTTTTTGATTTTTTTTTGCACTCGCGTCTGCAGTTGCCTCGCATATTTTATTTATTGATTTTGAATTGTCATTGTTATTGAGTGAGACTCATTTCTCCCCAACCGCTTCCCAACCCGGATGCACATATGGTCTCCCACCTAAATCTTTTTCCGTCTCTAACGGAAAGCTACGGAAGCCTCAGTTTAACTTCAATTTCTGAAGAGGTGAGGTGTATAATTTTGGTTTGTTTTGATTTTGATGATTTTAAAAGTTTTTGAATTTATTTTAAATATAATTAACCTGTCGAAGTTTAATCCAAAAAAAGTGAAGTTAAAAATATGGTTTGGGTATACACTTGGGGAGTATCGAAATAATTGTTTGAATTTTTTTCAGAAAAAAATTTTTCTCCTGGTTTTTTGCATTCTCCACGAATCATAACATTTGAAGATTTTTGGAGAGTTTTTAAAACAAAAAAGTTATATTTCTCGAAATAATTTTTGCAAAATGTCCAAACGTATCATTATTTATGCTATTTTGTTAGTTTGAACACAACTTAACAACCTAACAAACGTCCTCAAATGTCACGATTCTTGTATAGAAATGCAAACATCCGAAAAAAGAATTTTCAAAAAAAAATTGATTTTTTTTTCAAATACTGTCTCTTTAAATTGAAAGAAAACACCCCCTAAAATCTATACCCCAACCAAAAATATTGATATTGAATTGTTATTTATTAATATTGAAAAATTGCTGAATTTTCTATCTGAAAATTATTCTAAAAGTATTTTTCCATAAGGCTATGTAAAAAATAAAATGGTTACGGTCGATTCCAACTGCATCCCCAACCAGAATTTTATTCCCAATTTTCAATTTTATTTTATTGGTCTGCTTCTCAGAATAAAATAACTTTTCGCATACCATGGGAATCTTAAGCAATTTTTACAGTGGCCGACTCTGCATAGTGGTAGGCTTACACTAAGAGAAAGTTTTCGTATTTAGATTGATTATATTTATATGTGAGGTTTGCAAACCAGGGATTGGGAAAAAAATTCAAAAAGCTCTAACTACTTCTGAAGGGATCGGTATCATACTCTGCTACAAGTTTGGTATTTCATAGAAAAGTTAGTAGAAAGCAAAGACCTTATTATTATGTAGTAACGTATGTTAGGTAGCGAAGAAGAATTTTTTGGAGGGAGTGAGAAGAAAAAATTCTTCTTCGCTACCTAACATACTGTAGCATCAAATGAATTACGATTTGACGACACTATGAGTATCGTAGTGTACGAGTTAAAACGTTGGGTAGAAAAGCAAAATATAATTGTTGAGAACAGCCGTCAAAATATATATGAAAGCAATTTAGAGGAATAAATTTGTTTGTAGCGACGAAAAACTAAATATAGGACGTATGGGTTATTTTAGACTGTTGCTTTTATTTGTAGTTGATCGGTTTCGGTATTGGCATAGGAGATTTTTGGGAAACGTGGGAGCGTTGTGTTCAGTTTATTCTAGTATTTCAATTCGAACCAGATTTGAAACTTTAACCTGCGGCAACTCTAGTTCACAAATCTAACCTAGAAATTACTGCGAGGAAAATTTAAAAAATAGTAATTTCCAAAATTCGTTATAGGGCCACCTGGACAATACTGGTCTCGAAAAAACCAAACAAGGCCTAATAGTTTTCTGCTGTCGTTTAAGTGTTCATTTTAGAAAGGGTTGAGATGAAACGAAGCTTAGGCTTCATGCACATAGAGACGCGACAGCGAATTTTACATACGCGATGACGATTTTAGTATTCGCGATTGACGCAAAAGCCTTCACATAGATTCGCGACGAGAGTTTTTTCAATCGCGATGTGAGTTTTTAGAAATTTTATCGTCCCTAGGAGCGATTCGCTCATATCTGTTCGAAACAGATATTTTTTGTGACGATACGCGATTTTGTAATGATGAGAGATGGTGAGTTGAAAAAAAAAATCAAAGTATGACCCCTATGTGTGTTTCCACCTCACTCAACAGAGAACCTGCCTATCCCTCTTTCTCCTTTCTCTACTTTGCTCCATTGTTTTGCATTAGCTTATGTCCAATCAAAACACATGTTTTGNAACCCTATGTGTGTTTCCACCTCACTCAACAGAGAACCTGCCTATCCCTCTTTCTCCTTTCTCTACATCCTAGCTCCATTGTTTTGCATTAGCTTATGTCCAATCAAAACACATGTTTTGTGACGATGCGCCATTCCGTAATGCTGATAGATGGTAAATTGAGAAAAAAAACTCGAGGGTTTTGACCCCTGTGTGTGTTTCCACCTGACTCAACAGGGAACCTGCCGACCCCTCTCTTTGCTTCTCTGCTTTGTTACATTGTTTTGCATTTCTCATTTCTTCCAATGGAATATTTCAATCGCAATCGTAGCTTATGCTATGTGTAATTAAGCGCGATTGAGTCTACGATTGCACATTCGTCTTTGTAACCGCGATTCAGCAAAATCGTCGTCGCGTTTGTAAAATTCGCTGTCGCGACTCTATGTGCATATACCCTTATTCTACGAAGACCTAGCGACGAAATATAACCTCAGAAGGGAGAAGTTAATTGAGGGTAATGTTATATAAAAGAGCAAGACAATCTCTCTTCGAAATAACGTCGAGTTTCTAGTGTAAGTTTGACGATGTCCGGAAGGGCGTTCTAGTGTCAACTGATTTAAGAATATAATGTATTTTATTTTCAAAATTCAAAACATAAAATAGAAATTCTTAAAATAGTGAATTTTAAATTCACTATTTTAAGAGTAGCAGTCAGAGGATAACATGATACTTGCTTAGTCACAAGGAAAAGCAAAGAGCAGAATGATTTAAAATAAATGTAAATGGTAGGGATGTGCCGAATGGCGTTTTTTTGATATTCCCGAATACGAATATTCGTTTCCTGAAGTGTAACTATTCCCAAATATTCCCGAATAATTCACAAACGATAAAATAATTAATAACTTGATCTTTGTTTAATTTTTCTCCACGACATGATCACATGAGACAGAGTCATCAATTCAAAAACGTAGTTCACATACCATCTCATTGTCTTTGTTGTTTCAAATTCACATTTGAATTAATAATTTTCTAATTAATTTTATAATTATCGTTTCAAACCAGGGGTAGGAATGGGCTGACTTTTCGAAAGCCCAGCCCGTTAATAAATCTATTATTTTAGCCCACGGCCCACTGACCCACTGGGTCTTCGGCCCAGCCCAGCCCAGCCCACCAAAAAATAAATTTCCATAACCCAGCTCAGCCCAGCCCACAAAAAACCATAGACACTTTCTTATTTCTTTAAATATTTTTCGAAATAATCTGCTAAGTCACCTTGAGAGTTTCACTTTCAAAATGAAACTTTCAGCTGCCCGAGATTAAAAATTTCAAATTTCAACCCAGCCCAGCCCGGCCCATAAGAAATTAATACTCACAAACCCAGTCCAGCCCAGCCCACTGGGTTGGGCTAGGCCCATCATGGGTTAACCCAGCCCATTCTCACCTCTGTTTCAAACGCGACTAAATAGTGGATCGGATTCAGGTAAGAAATAAGCATTAGATTAGCAGTTTAAAACTCATGTTTCAATTTTGGTACTCTGCTTCCTGAATCCAATAAATTGTTATAATGTAACTTTTATATCATATTTCACAAAAGTCATTTAAAAAAATTTGTTTTTTTTTAATTTCATATCAATGATTCCTAAGTGCAATTATTCCCGAACACAGACCACTATTCGGGAATAGGAATATTTAGGAATAGTGAAATTTCTAGCTATTCCTAAACGAATATTCGTCACAACGAATATTCGGCACATCCCTAGTAAATGGAATACGTTTAAAAAAAAAGAAGTAATATACCAAGTGTCCATAAAGTCACTACGCAATTGAGAAAATGAGTTCCCATCCCCAGAAACTCCTCTCAACGAGAATTTGCATGTGTTGAGGAGTTAGTTAGTGCTGTGTTGCAACTCTAAACCGTCAAGTTGACTGAAATGAAATCAAAGATTGATGCGCATAAGAACGTGCCCTAGACACGTATAATGCGTACTTTGCACACGTCTACTGCGCACGTGCAACACGCATTTATATGTTCACTGCGAACGCTGAAGAGCATGATGTAAGGGTTACTTGTGGTGTACACTCCGTTTCGATATATCTATTACTTCTCGAAATAATCAAGTTACAACTTAACATGTAAACACCTACAAGGAAAAACCCGAGTATAAAATAATCACCAACTTTCTAGTCTTCGAACTCATGCGTTCATGATGGATGTGCTATCGATTAGTGAAAAACCCGACTCAAACCGTGAAGTTATACTTGAGTTATGCGCGTACAGACAGAGAAACGGAAACGAATGGGCGCATTGACGAAGGATTTCCACAATTTAACACAAAATTGAATTAATAATGAATAGTTACATAAAAAAGGAAAGTTGATGTGGGTAAAGTATTAAAGAAAAACGTCGAATAAATGCCAATTTCTACAACTAAAGAAAATGGGTTGTAAACTGGCACGTGTGAAGGGCGGAGAGAATCTGAATCGCATAAATGTGTACGGGGTGTTCTGCAAGCGGTTCAAATGTCTGGCATTAATTTTGCCTAGGCTATCCGTGGACAACTGTTTGTCCTTCTACGCTGTACCAGCCGTGCACGTATCTGGTACTACATGCTTGGTGGAGAATGTCCAATTCTGTACTTAACAAAGGATAATGAACAATTATATTAATCACCATAGTTAAATCCTTTTGGAAGGCAAATATTGAGGATTCAAGTGCTCTGCCCTTCGCCTCTGCAAATTCTGGAATGACATCCATCCTATTTTTATTGAGAGTCCCCAAAAGGGACATGTTCTGTTTCATGAGGTCATGAGCCAATGCCTTAGAAGTGAAAAAGTTGTCTGTGGTGACACCCCGTCCGGTTCCAAAATAACTTTTCACCAATGCCAACACAACTTTTCTTCCAAGTTCTGTTTCCACTGAGTCTCCTTGTTTACCTTCGTAAATGATTAGGCGCAATATGTAGCCTGTTTCTGTGTCACAACATGCCCAGATTTTGATTCCATATCTAGAACCATCGTAACATAGAATAGAAGTTAATTTTTTGATTCCATATCTAGAACCATCGTAACATAGAATAGAAGTTAATTTAAAATTAGCTTATTTAATTTACAAAAAAATTTGTAAATATATTTCTTTCACTTTCTACCCCGTGTAAAATATTTCGATTAATGTTCATAAATAAACGAAACCTCAACAGANGTTTCTGTGTCACAACATGCCCAGATTTTGATTCCATATCTAGAACCATCGTAACATAGAATAGAAGTTAATTTTTTGATTCCATATCTAGAACCATCGTAACATAGAATAGAAGTTAATTTAAAATTAGCTTATTTAATTTACAAAAAAATTTGTAAATATTATATTTCTTTCACTTTCTACCCCGTGTAAAATATTTCGATTAATGTTCATAATATTTGCTTTGGAGTTGTCTTTGAATTTCAATATTTAATCATTTAGCTTTTATAGAAGAAATGAAAATACTAAATATGAAAACATCGAGGCTACACTTATAATTTCAGAGAAAATGCCAAAAATAAAAAATAAATATTTTTTAAGNAAATATGAAAACATCGAGGCTACACTTATAATTTCAGAGAAAATGCCAAAAATAAAAAATAAATATTTTTTAAGTAATTCATAAACGAAATTCATACTTCAAGTTATAAATTTAAAGTTTTGGTAATAAAGAATACTCCATTTTTCTTCGTTCTGTTCAAATTTCGAGAAGCCATTTCATCATTCAAAGTTATTTTTTGTTTACTCACTACCAAGGTGTTTTCCTTCGATTCGCAAAATTGGTAAGAATTTGGGAAGGAATATGTATATTTTTGAAAACTTTGCTAATTTATTACTTTTGTGTAATTAAAGAGTAACAACGGTTTGTACTGCAAGTGAAAAACTCAATCTATATGCCAATCAGTCATACTGATAACTTCCTTGAATCTACTCTGGAGGTCAGAATTTAGTACACATGCAGAAAGAGGAATGAGATAGATTGTTCAATTCCCTCTTATTTTTTCTGCATGGCTTTTGCAGTTTCTTCATGTGTACTAAATTCTGACCTCAAGTGTATACAAAGTGTATAACAAAGCATAAATTTGATAAGCCCAATGCCATGTCTCAGGCTTTTCCAGATAAAGTCTCTCACCTTCCTCCCTTTTTCTATTGAGTCTTACAAATACCAAAAAGTCAACTAAACTTTCCTGAAACTATAGTTTAATCGTATTTTCCAGATAGGTAACCTTCAACATTTTATCACGCAATGACGTTCTTATACTCTACCTCCTACAATTTAATTAACCCTCACACAAATAAACTATATAGCATTTGGAATCCATTTGTCTTGCGAGTTCTGATGACACCAAGCACGGGAAGGATTAATCTGAATTTTGTCTAATTTTTTTAAATTTTAGAATTATGAAATTCGGCTACAATGTATTCATAAGGTGAATAACTTTAATTAATCTGCTAAAACATCTTTTAGCGGATTTAACCTTCTGACATATATTGACGAANTGACTTTAATTAATCTGCTAAAACATCTTTTAGCGGATTTAACCTTCTGACATATATTGACGAAGTATGACTACCCCGCCAAGGCTTGAAACAGCGATTAACCCAAAAAGATGGTCTCTGGTGGGGTATGATCCCGCGTCTTGGGCATTCCGGACCCAAAGCACTACCATTTGTGCTACAAAGCCGATTGGGAAAATGCTGTTTCAAACCTTGACTATATGATGATGATCCACCAGTTATCATCAGCAAAGTCTTTTTTGCTGGTGGGGGATCCATCATCTGTGCTTCTCCTCATTTCTTGGCAGAGACGGTGAAGCCTTTAATCGGGTATAGGAGTCTATGCTCACTATCCCGTGGGTATAGGAGTTATACTTCACTATCCCACAATACAGGGTGGGTTATCTTTAGTGTCCCTATAGCCGAGGAAAAGATAAGGGCTATACTCATTCTTACACTTTNAGTATGACTACCCCGCCAAGGCTTGAAACAGCGATTAACCCAAAAAGATGGTCTCTGGTGGGGTATGATCCCGCATCTTGGGCATTCCGGACACAACGCACTACCATTTGTGCTACAAAGCCGATTGGGAAAATTCTGTTTCAAACCTTGACTATATGATGATGATCCACCAGTTATCATCAGCAAAGTCTTTTTTGCTGGTGGGGGATCCATCATCTGTACTTCTCCTCATTTCTTGGCAGAGACGGGGAAGACTTTAATCGGGTATAGGAGTCTATGCTCACTATCCCGTGGGTATAGGAGTTATGCTTCACTATCCCACAATATAAGATGCTTTATTAGTCAAATTCAAATCCACTGGAGAAGTATTCAAACAATTTACAAATTTTTCGTCAGANATATAAGATGCTTTATTAGTCAAATTCAAATCCACTGGAGAAGTATTCAAACAATTTACAAATTTTTCGTCAGAGAGGTTGAATTATAATGTTTAACAAGTTTGCCAAAATTATATACGAATTGGTCATGCATAAATTGAAAAAACTTTATGATTCCCGTAGTGGAAAGTTAAAGAGAAGTCGTTCTTCAGAATACGGTGCCAAAACGGATGTCAAATTTCTGTGCTTTTCGATCAACGGTTTTCTGTGTCAATAGCAGGGTTCGTGATTTTTTTGATTTTTTTTTGATTTTTTCGAAAAAATCAAAAAAATTAGATTTTTTTTTGATAATTATCCGATCTTGTTGATAATTATCAAAAATATTTTTTATTTTCGTTAATATGTGTATTTTCGTATAAATTTTGAAAAGTGAGTTTTAAGCCAATCGATTATTCTTTGAAACTCTTTCCCACAGCAGTTACACTTGGCCCACAGGCCTTTATTATTCTCTTTCTTACTCGAAATAAAGTAATCCCAAATAGAATCGTTCCTTCTAGGTATTTGTTTGGCAATAATTCCACAAATATCAAAAACACAATAAGTTCTAATTCTTATGTAGAAAATCAAAACGCGACATTGTTATTTTTTTCGCTTAATAATTATTCCAAAAGCGAAACGAGTGCAACCGGCGACAGCCCACCCATAGTCATAAAACTCATTGCTAAGAGAATGGTATTTATTTTAATTAGAGGTGGCGCGGATATCCGGCGCCCAAAACTCTGCCGGATAGACTATCCGCCGAATACCAGATACTTATAGATATCCGCGCGGATAATTTTCTAGACAATTTTTTCAGAGATCCTAAAAAGTGTATCAATAATTTTATTAGATTTATTATATAGGAGTATATTGAGACGGAGGGTTAGTCTTTTATAATTAAAATAATTATAAAATTATCATGTTTTCCTGGTCTGCAAGCACAGCTTGCAGACATGCTAATTTAAAAATTGAGAATTTTTGGGTTTGGAGTCTGTGAGCATTGCTCACAGACAATTTGTTAAACAAAATTATTATTAAATAATTGGTTGGAGCCTCATGCAAGACTACTGCCAAGGAATAGGAGTCTTGCATGAGGGAAAAATTGATCATTATTCGTTGAGCCGTTGGTCGGCTCGGTTTTGTTTTTTGGCTTCTCTCTCCAGAGAGAATATTTTGATTTAAAATAAAAAGAATTGACTATTATTGTTCGTCCTTCGTCCTTAAATTATTGGTCGGTGATTGTTGAGGTTAGTGGTTGAAGTCAGGAGGTCAGTGTCAGGAGTCGGTGGTGCTGTCTGTCTATCATAGTCCTGTCAGGAGGCAGGACAGACAACACCGTCACAATATATTAATTGTATTAGAGACTGTAAAAATTGACTCCTGCACTTACGCGTGAAATGAGTCAAATCGCATCTTGTTTTAATAATAATTATGTGCAATATGAGCTTAATCAAGCAAGCATGCCGATATCCGCGCCGGCTATCCGATATCCGGCAATCAAAAAACCCCGGATATCTGATATGCGGCAAACCTGCCGCATACACTATCCCCACACCCCTAATTTTAATGAGAAATATGCAACACGTTTATTGATTTGAAAAAATCATGATTCTTTCAAGCTTGATAATTATCACGAAACCTGGTCAATAGGTGTCTTTCGATTAACTGTTGTGAATTATTTTTTCATATCAAATCCGAAATCAATTTGAGTAGAAACTATTCATAAGGTAATAAATTAGAACATAGGAGAACGGTCTCGTAGAAGAACATCATGTGTTGTTCCTATGAAAAACGTCCGTAAAAATTGTTTGTTGTCAAGGGATTTTATTCGCGGCCAAGATGATTGAAATCTGGGTTAAATTTAAAATTTTATGTGAATTGACTCTATTTCTTGAGTAAAGGCTAAAGAATCTAATCCTGATTAGGAGTCACGTGCTATACTAAAATTTGGAGGAGTTTAGGTTTTACGGGTTTTGGGACAAAACTCGATTTTTGTAAAATCGGAAAACCATATGTGGTCCCCTCCCCACCACATGTTGAGTTTCAGCCCATGCTTTCTGCCAAAATCGGTAAAGTCCAAAACCAAACCTCAGAAAATCCGAGTATTAAGGGCTTTCAAATAAAAAAAACTCTGGGTTTTGCTAACACTAATTGGCAAGGACAGCCATTTTAGAAGTAAAATTTAAAAATATTATGCGACTTTTACAAAAAAATTATGTGATTATTATTATGCACGGTGATTTACAAGCTTATATTGACCTTCTGATACACATCAATATCTTGGAAATAATTTGTGTGCGTATAAATGAGCACTTCGGACGTTCCTTTATCGAAAACAAGTTGAATAAGAGGCATGAATTTCGAAAATTTATTATCCCCGACAAAGAACCCACCCAGATATTGCTAGATTTAACAAAACTTTGAAATAAAATTGGTTAAATGTGTTCGATAAATAAAAATCGTCAAATTATTGGTATTCGAACAACAATGTGCTCTTACGATGATGGTACAAAATGTACTAAAAACTGTAAAAGTGCGACTCAAAATGAATTATGAGTTTACGTTGAGACTATGCGTTATAAGAATTAACATTTCGTTTAAGTATCACCAATTAGGTTGTTAGGTATCACCAATTAGTGTTGTTTCGCTGAGATTATGCAAATGCATAGNGTTTAAGTATCACCAATTAGGTTGTTAGGTATCACCAATTAGTGTTGTTTCGCTGAGATTATGCAAATGCATAGAAACGGCGTGCTTGCTAATTGGGAGTGTGTTGCTATGGTCTCCGTGTCGTTTTGGTAGACAGGCCATTTTACGTTCAATTTGGTACAAACCTCAGAGTATTGAACCCTTAGTTACGACTATTAAGATAGAGGAGCTAAATTTTTTTATAGTTTTGCTACTATGTTGATTTCCAATGTCTCAAAGCAATCTTTCAAACATATTGCAAAAAAGTTTACTGATTAAGTAATCAGTAAACTGAAATTTTCCACTGAAATTTAGTTACATTTGTTAATTTGTTTTAATTAAAAACATTTGTTAATGCTCTATTAAAGCGAAAGGTACAAGGCTGAAAAGTTTCATTTCATTTGCTGATTGGCTGAGTTGCTATAACCAGCAACCGACTAATCCAACAAATATATCTACCATACTTATTTTTGGAAAAGATTCGATTGTCAATAATCAGGGTGGATTGGTTAAAACCAAATGGTTTCAACCAATAGTTTTAACTATGGTTAAAACCTCTTGGTTTAAAAAAAAACATGTTGGCACTGAAATCGAGCTCGAAACCGGTAGATTTTTAGTCGTTAGAGATCGAGATTGGTTGCCGTCAATCTTTTTGCATAGTGATCGATATGGAGATCGACAAGAGTTGATATTTGCATCAAAGTATCGAAATCGACATCGCACTGTCTTTCAGATATATAATCGTGATCGACATTTACAGCGAAATATCGATCAGCTGTTTGTCCTAACAATTAAAATGAATTTCCCATTTAAATTATATTTATGTTAAACTTTTGAGATTTCGTCAAATGTGTCAAATTTAAAGAAGAATTCAATTTTAACCAAAATGTTGGTTTTAACCAAAAAAAAAACGTTTTTTTTTTTTAAAGCCAAAAAAACCCACCACCCTGTCAATAATAGATGTAAAATTCGTAGTATGCATAAAATTTCTTACTGATTGTCCTACCTCATAAACAAATTGCAAAGGATTATTTCAACATTATTTATTTACAAATATAAAAAAATATATTTTAGCTAAATTTGAAATTTTTTGCAAAATTTGAGTGGAGCGCCAACAATAAAAAGATTTGTAATCTAGATAAGATTTCCGATCGATTAACCTATCACTTACCTAAATTCTTGAGGAATACCTTTACTGCACAATTAATAAAAAGAGTAGCATGGTGCCACTAATTTGGTTATTAAGGTAACAGTAAATAAATTATTGCGGTAAGGAAAGCGGTAGGAAAAAGAAAATATTCAAAAAGCGAGAACTACTTATGCCTTTATCGGTACAACAAACAGTTTGTAGGATTAAATCCAATCAGTAAAACAAAGTCGCTAAATAAAGAACAGCTGAATTTGCTGAGCCTTTTGGAATATTATTCATACCCAAAAGAAGTTAACATAATGAATGAGCACTCTAAAGTCATACCTGCCAGGTTTTGATTTCATATAAACTCGGAATTTGGACGTGCCTCTGAATTTAACGAGCATTTCATCTACCACAAGGTTTCCATATGGTTGCAAATGAGACTCGATGTTTTCTACAAATGGGTTGAATATTTCTGACACATAGGACAGTTTCTCTGGGATGATCCCTTCTGCAATAGCCTTACGTCGAGCCATCTGATCATCGAAACGAAGAAACTGAGTAAAATGCTGAAACCGTGTTCTGCTCATTGTGGCCGCGATGCATGGAATTGAATATTTGCTATTGCTATTCCAGGCTTCACAAACTCGTGTTTTCCTGAAAATATAATACACTAATTTCTTACGAAGTAGGAGAGAATAAATCGTATCCCATAAGCAATCTCTCTCATTTTAAATTGGTAACGTAGTTTGATATCAACATTTCACTCGGATTGCACCGAGGTTCCCACAAGCTCATCTGAATGAGAATTTGTATTGTTGAGTTTAAAACGTAAGTCAATGAAACTGATATATTTCAACAAAACTTTTTTAGTCTACTATATATTGCCTTCTTCAATATCTTGCTGTTGTTATCTCCACTACTATATTAAATGGAAATAGTGATATAAATTTCCCCACCCTACTTGCGATGCAATGCTCGCTTTCGCTACTTGTATACTTTGTGTTCTCCGCGCGATATCTCAAAAGAGTACAATATTGTTCGTGAATTTACTACCAATTTCAACAATGTTTTAGTGAGAAATTAGAATTTTTGAAACAAATTGCACTAATATCGGTAATGCTGAATTTTCTCAAGACAAATGACGGAAAAATCAAAGTATTTAAACGAGACTAACTACTCTCAATGACAAACTACAATAAATTTATTTTGTCTAACCCAAACGAAGCACTTCAAGGCCACAAAGATTCAAGCTATACGTTTGTGACAATCCGTAATTAAATTTCACAAATGATTCCTTTCAACCATGTCTAATTACACGGAAAAGAAAATGTTTTTCCATTAAAATAATTTCCAAAATTTGACATGACGCAAATTAGCAGACGTCAGATTCGCAATGCGTCAAATTCATGAACACTGGAAAATATATTGTAAAAATTTATGAAGCGGGATATAATATTTTTTCTAACATTTCCCAATATAACCGAAAATTTGTGTCCGCCATCCAGCGCAAAATTAAAGTGCGCGAAGGGTTCGAGAGTGAAACAAAAGATCACAAAACCAACTGGTGTGACAACTCGCAAATTTATGTCAAAAAACTTTTTCTAATACACTTGTATTATGTACTCATTTTACCCTAGATAAGGCAATACTACATTTAAACCTATATTGACACTTGATTTGGGTTTGGAAGTAACAAATTTTAAAAACGTTGTCCACTACTAGAAAGATATTCTCCGGTTCTGTAGGCCTGCAATTCCTAGTCTGGATTCTTTTTCTACTTGCTCAACAGTGTTTAAGTCACATCAATTTAATTTACTTCGCTGCAATATTTATTTTACCTTAGTCAACGAAACAATTTTCTTCTCTTTGCAAAGAAGGAATTATTTAGTTAATTAAGCATGAAATCATAATTTTTACGCTAATTTGTACTTCGAGGCGGTTAGTTTCGAGTTTGATATTTTCATGATAGTAATTTTTTCGCCAGATGATGGGGATTCAAAAATAATCTATTTTTTTAGATGCTGGGGCCAGTCCCAGCCAGAATAGGAAATTCGGGTTTAATTTAATCTTAATCTAAACCTTTTTTTAATCAGCTTTGGTTAGCTGTCCTAGGCCAGAATTATGATTTGATTAGAAAAAGCTTAGTTTCAGCTTTGTATGTTCTCCTAGATTCTTGGCGCGAAATAAAAAAGGTTAAATTTCTACCTGAAGTAGAATAATGTAAGAATTTTTGGTAAGCAAAGTGCATAGCAAAAAATTATGTTATTTTTTCTTATTCTACTTGTTAGTGAATTCATTCCACTTTATCTGTGATTTTACTTTGAGTTGATTAGATTAAACATTTTAATTCTATCATGTATTAATGTTTCTTCTGCCAAACGCGCCGGGTGGTGTCAGCAATGGAACTGCCATCCACCTCTGCTGGTCATGACTAAAATTAATTGTCGCAACTCATCAAAAGTGGACATACTTAATAGGGAAAAATTCATTTAATCTAAATTAGGCTGGTTACTNGCTGGTCATGACTAAAATTAATTGTCGCAACTCATCAAAAGTGGACATACTTAATAGGGAAAAATTCATTTAATCTAAATTAGGCTGGTTACTTTTGTCTAATCCAAGCTTATTACCACTACTACTAGGATTAAATTTTTAGCTTTAAGTTAGATTTTCCAACTATACTCTGGGACTGAAACTTCTTTTGTTATGTGAAGAATAAATTAGGATATAATTCGGATTAAAAATTGGCTTCGGAATGGTTTCAAAAATGGTTTAGTTTAAAATTTGCTTTTTATGGTTTATCCGATTCTCTGGGACAGTGTGAGTTAAAATCTCGTTAGAATCCGGATTTAAATTTGCTTAATGCCAGGCTGGGATCGGCCCCTGAAGTCTCTGTGCACCGTGTGCATAACCGTGGAATCTACAAAATGCCCAACTTGCTAAGTGTGTTAAAAAAGTTTTCCTAAATATCCAAGGATTACTTATTTAAAGTTGAGGCCGCTCGGAGATGAACTGCGCAATCCTGTAAATAAATTAAAAGTCGGCAAACCCTCTTACGTCATTCACTTTGGATCAGATGTTGTAATTAACTCAAATTGGTAAAAGAATATTTAGGATAGTGAATAAACGTGAATTAGTGTCGTTTTATGTAAAACAAAATTAAAATTTTCAAAATATAATACAGTGGTTTTAGCTTAACGTCACTGCCCCTTAATGTCACACTTCGCTTATTGTCAACCTGTTGGTTTTCTCCCGGCTAAACTCCATACTCTCATGTACTAAATACTCTGCCTATTGTCACACCTCCGCCTATGGTCATCCCATTAGAAGAGAATGTACCGCACATAACCACACTTTAATGGCAACTTTCGTTTCTCAGGCCCAGAATATACTCGTGTTTGTTTAAATGGTGTGGGCGGTCAAAGACCCTTGGGGGAACTGTGTCATTAACCCATTTGTTGCACAGTAAATGATCCAATTTTGCAACCGCAATACTCCGCCCTGTCTTACATTCCCTTGGTGGCGACCACCGTGTTAACTCAAATATTTGGAGGGCACTTATCAGTCGGTATGTAATTGAAACTTTATTCAATTTTATTGAAATAACTTAACATATCACTCTTGCTCATGGTATTGACATGGTTTGTAAGTCATGGGCTGAAGTCAAAGAAACATCTATTGTTAACTACTACGCAAAAACTGAAAAGTTGGCATAGAAGCTATTTGAAATAAAAACAACCTTCTCACTGTAACTTTACGGTAGATGTGTTTAGGAGGAACTTTAATCTCATCTGGCTATGAGTTTTGGTTGCGAAATTGGATCATTACTGTATTCTACTGTGCGATCCTCGATCGTGAAAGTTTACTTTTTTAAAGACTCAGCCGCAGTCGCGGGTTNGGAACTGTTTCATTAACCTATTTGTTGTATTCTACTATGCGATCCTCGATCGTGAAAGTTTACTTTTTTAAAGACTCAGCCGCAGTCGCGGGTTTATTCCAACCGCGAGTATGCCAACTTTAGATGGGCACATGGTTCGAATTGAGAAACTTAAAGTTTTAATGATAAACAACATTGGAAGTAAAGAACTTTGCAAACAAGTACCGATATTTTGGGAGCTTCTGACACGATAATATCTCAAAGCCATTTTTCTGGCNGCAGTCGCGGGTTTATTCCAACCGCGAGTATGCCAACTTTAGATGGGCACATGGTTAGAATTGAGAAACTTTAAGTTTTAATGATAAGCAACATTGGAAGTAAAGAACTTTGCAAACAAGTAACGATATTTTGGGAGCTTCTGACACGATAATATCTCAAAGCCATTTTTCTGGCATATTGCAAAAAAACTTGCCGATTACTTTAAGAAGTAATTTGCTTTTAGAGTATTCCAAATTCAGGTAATAACTTCAAAAGCTGTAAAATAAATCGAAAAAGGTATCTTATCATAAAATGCGCATCTAAAACCAGAAACTTCGGTTTATGTCACCTAATCAATGAAGTATTAGTCAGTTGCCATAATCGGCTATTGTCAACTCCGCCTACTGTCAACCGATTTTTTGGCTCCCTCGGAGGTGACTATAAGCTAAAACCACTGTATAACTACACCAATTTCTGTCGATTTCGTGTAGCTCAAAGTACNCTATAAGCTAAAACCACTGTATAACTACACCAATTTCTGTCGATTTCGTGTAGCTCAAAGTACTAATGTAGTTATTATTGATGATGCATTCGAACACCAGAAACTATGCACAAGTATCTACACATCCTGTAAAACGTATTCGTAGCATTGTTAGATTACAAGTGAAAAGTCGGAAGTGAAAAGTCTATGATAATGCTNTGCCTACTGTCAACCGATTTTTTGGCTCCCTCGGAGGTGACATTAAGCTAAAACCACTGTATTAAATTTTGAAAATTCAATATTTTTTTACAAAATTGACATTAATTAACATTTATCGCTATTTCAATTTTTTTTTACCAAATTCAATAAATTTTCAACTGATCCAAAAATGAGAGAAGTAGGTTTTGTAGACATTTAAATTTTCCTTTGTACGATGGCACAGTTCATCTCCGAATGGCGTGGACTTTATTTATTACTAAAAAAATATTTTCTGACACTTGTATTTTCATACTTTCTCTCCAACTTGAAAGTTAAACTTTTTGGGAGTGTCTAACAGCCCACGCTTTATATTTTTGAACACTTAACACAATACCGAAAGGTTCATGGCATGTCCTGTCATGTCGTTCTGGAGAGTAGCCGGATAAACAATCAAACACATATATGGCCTCTCTTCTGACTGAAGTACAGAAAATACATTGGTCCTCAAACCTTNACTGAAGTACAGAAAATACATTGGTCCTCAAACCTTTTCGCACGATTCATATTTGCAATAAATTGCTTGGTTCTTTAGTAATCTTAAAAAAGCAAACAAATTATCACTTATTTGTCCTGATCAAGCATGCAAAAATCCTAAAATTTTAAATAATATGACTCATGTTATGCAATTGAATGTAAAACAAATTGTATGAGACAGTTAGGTTGTTTAGTATGCCCAATTTTTGGGAATTCGTGACTGCTTTGCATATTTTCACTCACAATAATTTTAACAAGCTGTCACTTATCCTATGGTATTAGCGTATTTCGTTGAAGGTTCAACCTAAAAATTTGATCAGCAAAACAATGATACAATGTTATTCTAGGTTGTCTTTTGATTCCCAGTTCTAGATATCTCAATTTTTTTGGCCAATCTGTGTAGAGAATTTGAAGAATTTGTGATCTCATTTGCGCAAACACTTAAATAATAAAAATTTATTTTTGGCGCATTGATTGTACGATAGTCGGTGNTGATTCCCAGTTCTAGATATCTCAATTTTTTTGGCCAATCTGTGTAGAGAATTTGAAGAATTTGTGATCTCATTTCCGCAAACACTTAAATAATAAAAAATTTATTTTTGGTGCATTGATTGTACGATAGTCGGTATAAAACAGACTCCTAAGCGGAAAATGAATAAGGGTGCTTACGACTTTTTCTCCAATCCAAAATAGAGAAGTATTCCAATAAATCCATATATTTCTACTTGCGATGCAGGCTTGAAGGTATCCCTACACGGAATTTTCACTGGTTTATCAGGCGATGGATCCTGAGAGTGAAGACTTTCTCCAAACATGTTTGTGTATTTGACAATGAGATCAACTATGTCGGGTGAAATCATGAGCTTGAAAAGTTCTGCTGGAGTTAAGCTACTATCAGCAGCTCTTCCAAGGAGCTTCCCATTTTCTCGAAGAATATTGTATTTTCTTGTTTTAGTTTTTGAAGGCTCAATCGTAGTCCAAACTGTTTTGTCCTTTGCAATGTACTCTGTATCATCTGTAAGGCTGAGGGCATTGTTAGATATTTTTTGACTTTTGCTCCTTGATTTTTTTCTACTGGTCGAACGCTTCTTTTGTGACCCACGCCTGCCACGAATGGCAGAGAGCGGTTTTGTAACTGTTATAATCTTCTGCTCTTCTTCTGAGCTAGACTCCCCACTGGTAATGCCCGCTAGAATTGGTTCAATCACTTCTTCATCAGAGAGTGATTCATCCATTTCTCCAGGATCGTAGATACCAGTACCTATAACAATTTAGATATTTCATGAAAATGGACTTTCGACTTAATTTTCATTGACATGATTTCCATTGCAGATGAGATAAATGCAGGTACAAATTCTAGTACTCAGTTAATATGCATGCTAGTTTAAATTACAACACTGACAAATTCTCATCTTTGAATAGGTAGGAATGATGACTTGTGCATGAAATCTTTTTAAGTCAATGCGAGTCAATAACTGCTTTTGTAGTCTTACATTTTAATCTTTTGAGGCTCCAGAAAAGATTGCGAACAAGAGATGTGATTTAAAAATAATTAAGTACTGTTATGTTAGACGAATGATTTACTACTAAAACCAAAGACAACCACCATATCTCCCAACTTACAGTTATACTTTACTTTACATTCATCTCAGGTTCAAAACAGCGAGTCAGTGTTCAATTCTTAGTAATTGATTTTTTCCTTTCAAACACTAGTGGGAAGGTTAATTCCTTCTTGCTCACTATCCTCAATTCAGTCTACTTGCACAGAGGATGCAATAAATTGAATATCTAAATGAGTATTTAGGTTATATAATATTTGGAGTTCGATTAGATCTTTCTAGTCGCTTAGTAGACGAACGTTTTAGTGCCAAAGTAATTAGTACTACCATAATCCTATTCCGTTACATTGCCAGACAGTTGGGCCTGGGAAGCAACAAGGTATTATGGTTTTCTGTAATTTTGTCGTACGTCATTTATATTGATTTTGTGAACGACAGAAACTCTGATACATAAAGTTCTCGTTAACATGACACTGGTGGTCTAGATAGAATTACTTTAAATAAAAGACCTTTGGATCTTGTGATATATGACCTATAATTCCCCCAAACCTACAATTATCTCACATACTTTATGTAATGCAGCTGGCGGTCTTGCGAAACTAATTTCTGACTCATTAGCATAAATTTTACACCTTTCCGTTCAGCTACCTTTAAATAATTAAGCTTAGGGGCCATTATTGACTGGTATCTAGTCGATGCTAATATTGCTTCTTCTTTGACTACAATCAATGAAACTAACCATAGAGACCATATAACTGTATTCAGTTTATTAGTATTACCGCTTTGCTGAAACGAATGTAAACGTATTTATCACAAAATTGTTAAAATTACATGTGGTGTAAATAGCGAACTTTACAAACTGATAATCTAACAAATTTTGGAGCATACTATATGATAAATATGGCGTAGAAATACGTATAAAACCGTAAGGACAGTGAACATGACAGTCAAGAAGAGTCGGATCTACATACACTGGAAATCAGAATTTACTACGCATGGTGAAAGTCTTAACTAAAAAAGGCATGCAGAAAAAATGAGAGGGAAGAGAACCCTCGATCTCATTCCTCTGCTCAATTTCCCTCCAGAGATTTGCGCGCCTAAACTTATCTAACTGATGTAACTGCAGCAGAGTAAAAATACCCGATTCTGAACCCCAGCACTGACCACAAAAATACACGACCCTACCACAAAAATACGCGACAAAGCTAGCCCTTGAAAACAATTGTGGCGAGGAACAGAGCAGTTCGATTATAAGGTTTGGAGTGTTACTCACGATATCATCCATACCAGAATCAAAACAATAAACAATACATAAATGTGCTTGTTCACTCTTCCCATGGCTCATGGATTGTTGGATGCCCTTCTGGCCCCATGCTTAACTAGGAATAAGTCACAACCCTTTTGAATAGTAATGAATACCGTTCGACAAATGTTTCTGTCTACCGCCCATGCGAAGCTTACTGAATAATCTAAGCGAACTGGTCTTTTCCTCTCCACAATGGTTTCCGAGGGCTACCTTCGTCGTGTATTTTTGAGGTCGGGTCTGGTGCTTTAGTGGTCGGTGTTGGGGTTCGGAGTAGGGTATTTTGACTGTTTTAGTTTGAATTGTGGCTATTATTGTTCAATTACTGGATGTCAATTTCTGATTTCTGGATTCAAGCACTCGTCGTCCTTTCTGGAATTATTTAATATTTAAAAACTTCCAGCAGTTCAACTACAAAAGGCTTCATTGTATCTTTTCATCAAGTTTGGAGGAAAATCGTACTGGTAAATAATTTATTCCAAAATTGTTGGCAAAATTTAATTGCGAAATACCTATTTTTTCGCAATTATTTTTAGCAACGTCTAACCTAAAGACTGAATTATCTAAATCCAATCCTAAATGGTTGAATCACCTATAGTGAGGGCAAAGCTTTTCTAAATTTTTTTCAAAAAAATTTTTTTTTTCATTTTGTTTTTGCCGTATCAGGACATTCTGAGAAGCGATTCTGAACATTTTTCGAAAATTTTCCAAGTACAAAATTTGAAAATTTATTTCTAAGTCCAAAATTTTGATTTTGGGTTTCACCATAACCCAAAACAATTCTTACACAAAAGTTGCTCAGAATGAAAATTTGAATAACTTTTCCAAATAACAATTTTGTCTGTGGTGACCCATTCAGATCAAAAGTCAGGTCAAAGGTCAGGTCAATTTACATTGCACTTATGGGTGAGGGCAAGGTAAAATTTTCTAAGTGTTTTTGAAAGAATTTTCAAAAACAAAAACAAAAGTTTTGCCCCCACTATGGGTAATTAAAACCCAAAATTTTCATTAAACAGTGAAGTTTTATAACGAAAAAAAAGGCTCGAACTTGGTTTAGTATTTTCTTTATACACCTATTTTCTTTATTAAAAATTAATTTGATGTAAAACTTCGAGAATCAAATAAGGTTTCGGTTAGGTTAGTTTTCTTTACAAATACTTCTGCCATTCGGTGCACAACTCTAAATTTTTTTTATAAAAATGTGTGTTTATGGTTAGAAAACTTTCACCTTGCGTAGTAAATTCTGAACTCCAGTGTAGTTGAAAAATTAGGAAGAGATTTCACGAGGAATCAACCCTCATCACGTGGTATGTGGTATTGATTGACATGACAGAAACAAGTGGAATGAGACATACACGAAAGACAAACAAAGGGACTTAGAAATATTATAATAAGGCAAGTTAAGGTGCAAAATTAGTTTATGCTATGAACCAGTCAAATATGTGGCGACAAATGGAGACAATGATTTTATCGTAAAAGCAGCGATATCTAATTGGTATTAATTTGAAGACAAAATTAGTTTTTACAGAGGACAGAAGAGAAATACTTGACGAAATAGAAAGAACCGAAATTAGCATTAAATAGAAGTTAGGAACTAATTTTAGGCAGATATGATTTGAGCAGCATCGAAAATACCGTCGGTAACAGAAAAACACTTATTTTTAACATATGAAGTAATAATTACATTACTATCTAAATCTTCTTTTAGTAAAATAGAAAAACAATTTGTCGATGTCATGATAAACGCTTATTTGGAAAGATATTACGATAGCAATAAGATGTCAAATGGGTGCAAAACAAATATTTCCTTCTTTAAGTAATGGAGCATTTGGAAAAACTTTAAAATGTTTGCCATAAAAGTTTAATTATGACCGTTAATTTAATTAATCTAATTTATGTATTTTGAATCCTTTTATTTTATCTTGTAAGTTTGAATTATTCAAAGCACGAGTAGGTTGTGTTCACTCAAATATAACTTAAATTCGTCCCCTTTGACCCAACAACATGAATCTAAAAGTCAAATGAAAACAAAATATTTGCTATTTTTCTTAAAAAGAAATGGTATAACACTCGCCATTCTAGCTGGTTGTCCACTTCCTGACCATGATCTTGGTTGGAATGGTTACTTGATCTGCTTCCACCCAAAAGTAGCACAGTTTGGACAATTACACAATTATAATTGCTTATTGTAATTGTAATTAGCATTACTTCCTAGCTAAAGTAATTGTAATCGTAATCGTAGAATTTTGACCTCATATGTAACTGCGTAATTGAGTAATTGGATGAATTTGATAAAACCATAAATACAATTGTTAGCACTTTACACATGCCATATCAACAAAATAAAGAAAAGAGATTAATATCGTACTACTGTTGTGGTTTCTACTGTGCTACTAATCAGTTCTTGTGGAAAAGCTTTCTCGCCTGCTAATTTCATGTTTTCAGGTCTGAAGGATTTGACCTTTTCTATTTGTTCTGCTTTGGTAATCAAAATACAGCGACAAATTTCCACATGGACAAAAATTATATATCCTGAACTGGTGATTGATTGAAAATTCATTTAAGTTTTGTAGACACCGAACCAGTATCTTTGTTTTGGGAAGTAGATTTGGCAAAAAGAGATACGATGCACAAACGTATTTCCCTCCGTATCGTATCGATTCCTACGGAGGAATAGATGCCATATTTCATGCTGTGGTATCATATCTCCAAAAGATGAAAGATAGAGTGCCTTGTGTTGGCGCAGTAATATACGATAATACAATACAACAACTCATTTTAAACTGTCTAATATGCTTTCAGACTGTAAATACTGCCTAATTGAGAAGAAAGTATTTATCGATTAGACAATTATAATTGCAAGTCAATCGATTACTTTAAGGGTTAAAAAATGTGCTACCCACTTTATTGCAGTTAATAGTAAGTAGAACACTTTTTTGAAAATTATATTTCACTATATATTAGTATGTTTTCTTAGTGCTTTTGCGTAGACACCTGACACCTCCTTTTTATATTTTTATTCATACATCGCACCTGAGACACAATTCTAAGTACACTTATAATTTCTCAAAGCAACTGAAGAATATACCTATTTTGTCATCTTTATCTTCTCCATCTAGTCCAGATTTGGCAGATTCCTTCGTGTTGTCCTCTTTCTCCTTCACACTATCTGACGGAAAGTGTATTTTTCGTGCATGTTCTTTCAAACGAGTAAGGTTGGAGAATTTGGCTGGACAGAACGGACAATTATTTGCTGCAATAAAAATATCTTATTCATGGGTCACCAATGGCAGATAAGTATTATAAGACCTACATTTATCTATTTCAATGATATGCTGAATTTTTTCTTGTCTTTGACTGGCTCGTTTTCCACAATACTTACAGACCAGTACAACACTATCATCTGTTGCACCACAATCACAACATTCCATTAACTTGTCGCTTGAGGTTGGAGATGTTGACAATTCAACACCGTTCGATGTAGTTAAACTATTTTCTCCAAATTGAAATTTTCCAACTAGGCTTGATTTTTTACTGTTAAAATTATCAACACTGATGAGAATATAAATTTTCTGCTAATTACACACACGATTGTCGCTAGTATTAGGACATCATATTAGGAAAGTGTGAATATTATGAATACAATGTAAACAATTAACTTTGTGGAAATATGTTTGCATTGCTAAGATATTAATGCTGTTGTCATTCGTCTTACTTAGCCTATGAATTTCTTAACTTTTGAAAAAATTAAAGGAAGGTTAGATCTTAAGTCCAGGCATTTGGCAACTTAAATTTTAGGCAGAGCTTAAGAGGTGAAGGTGTGCAGTCAGATTGACACATTCGTTGGTCGCTGAGGGACTACTATTGTTATCGATATCATCGAAAGAGAGTGATTTCACCAACCTAACCGAAATATTTGTCATCTGTAGTACGTGAAAATTAAAAATAAATTGTGATTTCGCGCCGATTTTGCTAATTTTAGACGCAATTTTAGCCAAATTTGGGTCCCCTTCTTCTCGGTGAAGAAAAGTCGCAAATGAGTCGGGTCTTTTGCATTGGACGGAGTATGCTCACCCCCTGAGGTGTTTTTCGGAAAATTCTGATTTTAGTTTACATTTCCTCTGCTAGGGGTATAATAGTATGACCCAAAACGTTTTCTGTCAATAGAATGGAATTGTAGCCAAACACCAGGGCAAATAGTCATTATGCTAATTAAAACGCACAAGGTCCTTTGGGTCATGCGTTGTGCGGGTCAAAGGTCACATTTTTTGAACTTGAGAACCAAGTTTTGTGTGGCATTGTTCGAAAACTCTTACAGATTACATAAAAAATGTTTTGGTATATCAAGCATCCTATACTATTTATTTTTGAAATATTTTTCGCCATCACTATCAAGTTATGTCGCTTTGTTAAATGCTGTTGCGAAAATTTGAACCTAAATTAGTCAAATAGGATGTCTGACATGAAAGTATAACAATTTTTTTTTAAATAATTATTCTACACTTCCATAAAACTTCAATTATTCATTGCCAAGTAATTGGACTCATTTCATAGGTTGTTATATTTGAAATATTGCTGAAGATTTGCAGTAATTAAATCTCTAGCTGTGAAAGCTGTAGATTTCATATGAATAAATAATAGCTCATCCAGACGTACATCAAACGAGGCAAAACACAAAGACAGCAGTGATGAAACACAACGTTCTTTGCATGTCTCACTCGTTTTTTTTTCTCCTATTCATGTTTTTGCACTTGTCAGAGAAGGTTGTCTATTGTTGCTCTGAACAGGTAAACCCAACCACAATTATATTACATTATTAGCAACTTTGCTTTTTCCGAATTCATTTTACTCATTATAATCTACTCATTATTTCTAAAGTTGCTTTTATTAAATTAATATAAGCGATGCCTGTAATACGTTGTAGTAAAACCTTCCGAAAGGGAAGACACGTGAAACGGAGGATGAAGGGAGGATGAGAAGAGGAAAGTCTTGGGTGCCTTACTGAAGTACTACCAACTTAGATTCCCGTCACAGGTTGCAGACCCAGCATTATGCCTCGAGTGCAGGACTCAACTCCTTCGAAAACAAGATATTTCTGTAATCTCAACACAATCTATTCAAAGATAACTATATAAGTCATATATACAGAGAGAATAATTACGGGATGCCATAAATTCACACTTTCACCATACTTTTAGCCCACACGCACTCCGAAGTTTTGTCGAATGTCATTGCATTGAAAATTTCCTCTCCCGAAGCGTAAGTGAACAATTCTGGCTAATGCAACCTAAAGTGCGTAAAGTGAACTTTATTAGTAATAGCATTTAAATTAACAAATCTGTTTCAAAAATAAACACTAGTGTCCGCGAAAGTCTTGGGGACTCAGTTGGGTGAAAGCAAGTATTGGTATCCCCATAGTACACTTCATTCTGTTCTCTCTATACGTCTTGCTTCATCTTCCTTAGTTTGTTAGCTTTGTTTCGAGCTTCATAAAAATATTCATTTTATGAACCGCTTAAAAAGATTCTAATTTATAATCTTCATCTTATCAGAACCCCGGACAAGGCTCACCAGGAAGGGGAGAGCATGGCAATTGAACTAGATGCCGTTCCTGGAGTATCGTAAGCATTGCATACATTGTGAAAAAATATTAACTATAAAGACAACTTTCGAAATTTCTATTTTAATTTAGTGAATCTGGTTACAATGCGGAAAAGCAAATTCAAAGTTTCGGTCAGGATTCACCTACTGTAGCAACAATCTTTCTTGACAATGCTATAAGATCAGTAGAGCTAACTCCAATCAGGTCTACTATAAAATGAGATGTCATTCGAGAAATTTGCACAAAATATCCCCGCCTAAAGTCGAATTTGAATCGAAAATTCAAAGTATTGAGTGGTGGCGTAGATTTGTCTCCTGTCAAGTCTTCATTGAATAATTCGTGTGAAGGCTGTGAGGAGCAAAAGCTGATTTTTAAAGCGGCCCTTCAGAAGTAGGAAACAAGGAAAGAAAAATTCAAAATTCTGGCCTGTCTGCCGAAACGAATTAAGATCAAGGACATAGTTGAAAGGTTTGGATGCACTAAATACATGGCAACTATTGCATCCAAACTCAGAAAAACAGAAGGACCTTACAGCTGTCCTCCGAAACGTATCGGCAACACGCTCCCTGAACCTACCGTCAACGCAATCAAGGAGTTTTACCTAGACGATGGCAACAGTAGACCAGAACCCAGTATACGGGAAACTATTCTTATACGACACCCTGGTGCGGCGGAAAGAATTCCTGTAGCTAAACAAAAAATGATGATGACCCTAGATGAAATCTACTTTGAATACAGAAAAAAACGCGAAGGCACACCTGAATTCAAAGTCTCAATTTCGAAATTTGCTTCTTTGCGACCAAAACAATGCCAATGGGCAAAACAAAAAGGGTTTCACCGCACTTGCACTTGTATAATAAATGAGAATTTCAAGTTATTGCTCAACGCTTGTGGACAGGATAATTTCAAAACCAATGATATTTTGAGCTCCATTGTTTGCTCTCCAGATAACGAGGTTTGTATGTTCTCAGTATGCAAAAAGTGTCCTATCGTTCCAAAGTTGTATGACCTAATCACTGACGTTGCTGACGACGAAGTAACAACGTTATATTTCTGGACTAGTACGGACCGTACGAAGTTGTTGGAGGAAAAAGTTACCAGAGATGTACTCAAGGATAAGCTGAAGAACTACCTCCCAAAAATCCTTGAACATCAGTTTGTGACGAAACAACAGAAGCAATTCATTGAAAAATTGAAGACAACAATATCTACTGAGTCAAGTCTGATAATACAAGTTGATTTTACGCAAAACTATAGCTTCCTGATTGAAGATGCTGTGCAAGGTTTTCATTGGACTAATAACCAAGCAACTATACATCCAGTTGTGGTGCATTGCTTCGACCGAAAATCTGAGAAACTTGTGTACAAGAGCTATGTTGTACTCAGCAACTAGTGATGAAACGATTTCCTTTAAAAACGAAAACGAAAACGAAAATCCGTTTCCTTTCCTTTCCGCTTTAGGATTTTTGAAAACGAATCCATTCGTTTCCTTTCTTTTCCTTTTCGTTTTCAGTTTCCAAGGAAACGAAAAGGAAAGGAAAGGAAACAGAAAAAGGATTTTTCTAAATAATGCGCACGAGTAGTTAGTTTTGAGTTTACCCACAAAAAGTTAAATGCGATAAATGAGGTGGTTGTTGAGTGTAGAAATACAAAAATTTTAATAACTGAATCCTTTTGTTACGAAATTGTTCAGGGAACAAGATTTTTGTTAAGTGTTTTTAATAAGTTAAAGTAGGTTTGCGGAAAGCTATTTGAGGGATGCGGGAAGCTATGGGAAAGATGCGGGGAGACAAGGGAGGGGTGCGGGAAGACAAGGGAGGAATTCGGAAAGATATAAGAGGGATGAGGGAAGACAAGGGATGGATGCAAGACAAGAGGAGAGATGCGGAAAGATATGGGAGGGGTGTGGGAAGACAAGGAAGGGATGCAGGAAGACATGGGAGGAAAGCAGCAAGAACTAAATGTATGTGAGTAGAATCAGGAGGGATGCGGGGAAACAATGGCGGATTCGAGAAGACAAAGGAGGAATGCGGGAAGAAATGGGACGGATGCCGGCACGGAGTTAATGATATTAGTACAGATCGGAGAGATGCGGTAAGACAAATAGACAAAGACAACAATGTGAGCCTGGTTAGGAATGAATCCTATCGCTCGGGTCACGGATCGGCTCGAAATGGCTGTTGGATCCAAATACTTCGGGCCAAATCCTAATCCAAACAACTCCAGGCAATACCGAGTTAACCAAATTGTTGAGTAATACTTTTTTATATTTGTTATTATGAGGATGTTACTTTAGACAAAAAATTCGTTTGCTTTACTAAATTTGATTAAAAAAAACATTTTGTAAAAAATACCGTTTTCGTTTCCTTTCCTTCCCTTTCCGTTTGCTTTCCTTTCCTTTTCGTTTTAGGATTTTGATTTCGTTTTCGTTTTCGTTTTCAACCTAATGCTTTCCTTTCCTTTTCGTTTCCAACAAAAAACTAAAGGAAATGAAAGTTTTCATCACTATCAGCAACGAACTGCAACACACTGCATCAACATTTCATCTCTTTAGGTCTCATGTGGTTAAAACAATTCAAAAAGATATAGAAGTCGGAATTATACCATCCAATTACGGACATATACTATATTTCGGACGGAGCAGCTTCTCACTACAAAAATTTGAAAAAATTTTCTAACCTATTGCACCATGAGAAGGGCTTTGATGGAACAAAAGCCGAATGGCACTTTACGTTTACGGCTGATGGAAAATCAATTTGCGACGGAATTTGTGCCATCGTGAAAAGATCTACTCGGCTGCAAAGCCTAAAAAAAGGTCAACACATAATGAATGTGAACCAAATGTACGAGTTTTGTAAAGAGAAATTAAGCAGTGGATGTGAATGTTCCGATAAGATGGAATTCCTTCTCATTTTAGAGGTAAGCCTAAGGTGGCTATCAACTAATGTCATTATTTATGAGTTGGAAACGTCTAATAAATGTTATCTTAAATAAAGTTGATGTTCAGCTAGAAAAGTTGGATGGACGATACAAATCTGCTCGAACCATAAAAGAAACCAGGAAACAGCACGCTTTTATTCCGGAATCTGAAATGCACATTAGAATCAAGCGTTACTCTTCTGCTGAGACGTACCAACTTGCGAAGCTGTTCTACAAAGATACAGAACCATGCATTTTATCCCCGACTACCGTTTCTATTGGGCAATACATTGTATTTATATTTTGCAACTCTTGGCAGCTAAGTGTTGTAGTTGATGCACCTTCTGAGTTAGACGATGGCGAAATTTTTATTCAGTTCATGAAGAAGAGTACCAAGGGATTATCGTTTCTTTGACCTGACCCTCCTAAATATGATTTCGTCCCTACAGCTGATGTAGTTTTTGCTACCAATTTCCCTGCCACCAAAAACGGCAGAATCTACACTCTTGATGGAACAGACTTGGAGTGAATCAATAATATATACAAGACCCATAAAATCTGAATTGCTTCCGGTTTTAGTTACATAAGCAGGAACCCAAGAAAGATCGCCAGATTGAAGAAGCCTTATTGAACCCCCAGAATGCTAACTGAATCCTGGGCAAAAAACCATGTTGTTCCGAGATGATGATCCCCAGAATGGAAACTGGGCTACCAAACCGTGCTAAACGATCGCCAGAGTGGAAACTGGCTGACCAAACCCCCAGAATGGTATCTGGGCAAAAAACCGTGCTGCTGCGAAATGATGATACCCAGAATGGAAACTGGGCTAACAAACCGTGCTCAATGATCGCTAGAATGGAAAACTAGCAAACCAAACCCCCAGATGGAAAACTGGGTTACAAAACCTGGGGTCACGATGTAGGCTACCGCCAAGTGGTGTGACCTGCGCAACGGCTTTGTCGGCTAGAACCCTACAATGCTTCACATGGTAATGGTGTAGTGCTTGCTAACATTTTCATATATTTTTTTTCATATGGCATTATGAGGCTTTAATATTTATTCTTCGAGGCTTAATTAATTCAACCAAGTTACTGCAATACTAGTTAATTACTTAAAAACTTAATAGGTTTGAATGATAACACTTATAACTAGATTTGTAACTTCCAAAAAATTAGCCTTTCAACGCGCTCACGTCACCTTGTTTTGAAACTGTCCTTGAATGTGTATAAACAGTGTTCTAGCTCACTATTTTAATTACATTGCATTTTGTGGAAAAATTTTGCGCCAGATTTTGGCGCCACGAACAGAGATAATTATAACTAAAATCAGGATTTTCCGAAAAACACCTCGGCGGATGAGCATTCTGTATCCGATGCAAAAAACCCGACTCATTTGCGACATTCCTTCCCCGAGAAAAAGGGACCCCAAGTTCGGCTAAAATGGCGACTGAAAGTAGCAAAATGGGCGCGAAATTTTTTTTTGACGAAGTATACTTTCGCTATTAGTTAATGAACTACTCCAAATGCTGAAAATATGACGAAGATTTGTTTTATAGCTCTCTGCGCCGAGGCAAAAAAAATTTTGAAAACAATAGTAGTCCCTGCGCTAGAAGATACGGTTATCGAAATATTTGACAATAATGTGTGACTATGTTGTTGCTAACGCTCAGCTTTGCAAACAGAATCATTTGTGCATAGGTTTTCGTAAGCAATGTAGTAACTAAAGCTAATTTTTTTTAATATCTTTTATGGATCTAACTGAATCATGTAATAGTTTTACATGGTCATATTCATAGATGAGAGATATTAATAGATAGGAAAAACTCTATAGAAGGTATGTGGTTTTCTGAGGACCAATCACCAAGAGAGATTATACAAGAGGACCAATCACGAAGAGAAATTAGATGGGAGTTGGTAATGTTGACCAATCACGAAGAGAGAGAGCTTTTTGGGCTCATTCTCTCTGACGAGCTTTTCCTATGTATTACTATCTCTCATCTATGGGTTATATTAAGAATGAATTTGTGTTTTCAGCAAAATTTCAAGTGTTTAAAAAATTTTACCAGATGGCAAGAGACATTTGTATTTAAGAAAAGTAACTTAAGAATGGACACAAACCGATATAAAGATGTGATTACAATATTCCCTACTGCTATTCAAGCAGCCCATCGGATAATGAGAATCAAAGTTTTTTTATGTGAACAAATCAAGAAACAATTTTAACACTTAAATCTTATTGGTTATATGATATTCGCTTGATATTTACTCCTGTTTAAGTTAATAATTTTTAATGTTTTAACAATAGTTTTAAAATACATACCTTGGTAGTTCATAATCTGGGTCATTCTTTGAGTCGTCACTATCCAGTGCTTCATTCACATTACAAACGCTAAATAAAAATTACATAATGAACGAATTTTCTCATTACATAGCATATACAACTGCAAACCCTTCAAATTTGCAGTCAGCAAGAACAACGAACAAGACAAAAAAAAATTTTCAAACAAATGCAAAAAATTGTTTTAAAGTAAAAATTAATAACAACATATTTTTATGAAATAAGGGACCTTTCTATGAAAGCAAGATTCTTTGAAAAAATTAAACTCGTCAGTTGACATTCAATATTGAATGAGTCATATTATATTATTTTTTCACACAATTTAGCTATTGAGTACCACTCGAATAACTCACTCAGAATCAAGTTTTTGTCAAATTCAGTTAACTTCCCACAAACTTTTCCTCACCTAAGGTTTCGAATGACTCTGACTCATCGATTTCTCGGAGTCACTGGTTTTGGGTGACTCTGACTCAATAGAAAAATGGGAGTCACTGGGTCGTGACTCTGTGCCTTTCCAAAGTGACTCTGAGTCATGACTCACTAGGAAGAGTCATGACTGCCAAGCAACAAAGCGTTACTGTTTACATCTTGCTTTTTTGTACTACCCAATTCTTTTCAACTTCCACAACGCACAACAAATCTGAGAGTGGGAGTTTGCTGCCGCACGGCTTGTGTTTAGTTTGAAGCACACTTGTAACTTACACCACTACACATCAAAATCGAACTCCAGATTTTAATAAAAAATCTAAATTCAACGCTTCGAAAAATTCCAACTCACTTGTTAGATCATTCTAAGTCCATCATTTTAAGTTTCTCAAAATCGAAATCCATAGCATTTCAGGCCGTCGAAATTGAAATATACTAAGATCTGGTGATAAGTTTCAAGCATGTATAATAAAACGGAGTTTTCTTAAATCAGACAGTTTTATACTTAAAAAAATTCATAATTTTAACGATTTGAATTCGAAATCCGTTATTCGAAAAAGATCGAAATTAAAATCGAAATTTAATTCAACTTTTCAAATGAAATTGAAATCGAAGTTGAAGTCTCGCTACAAACTGTAATCTAAATCGAAATTCAACATTAATCATTCGAAATCGAAACCCAAAACTTTTCAGCCATTCAAAATTTTGAACTGAGATTTCGAGATAATTTAGAAGTGCGGTTTGATAATTACGCAGTAAAAAATGAGTTAATTGAACAAAGTCAATAAAATAACAAAAGTTCAAAACATTCCGATGTGTTCAATCATCGATTATTTTGATAGAGTTGACACGAAGCATCAGTGTAAATATTGCAAGTTATCTAATTTAATTTTAAATCGGATCAAAAATAAAGAAGAATTACAAAAATTTATTTAAAAGTCTAACCGAAAAGAGCAGGTAACTTAGCGTCTTTGTATCACTCATTTTGAGCTTTAAATACGTATTATGGTCATTTTACTGTGTATAAAGAAAAAGAAAAAAATTTGTGAATCTGAGTCACTGAGTCATGACTTAGTCACAGTCATGACTCTGAGTCACCTGACTCTGACTCAAGCTGCAGGAGTGATTCTATAAGAGTCACTGAGTCAGGTTTACTGAGTCATTAAAACTCATGATTCTGACTCAGTTTGAAAATGGGAGTCAGTTAGTCATGACTCTGAGTCACCTGACTCTGACTCTGAAGAAAATGGGAGTCATTCGAAACCCTAGTTCGGGTGTTTGAAAACAATAGTTTTAAATTCGAAAGTTGGAAATTAAATGTTACATAAAAAATGTAACCTCGTGGGAGACCAACTCTGAATTGCAACTGAGTAAATCGCTGAGGAATTTTTGATCACCACAAATCGCTGTGAAAAAGATTAGAACATTAGGAGAGAGGGAGAAAAAATAATTCTTCTTCGCTATCTAACATACTGTAACATACTGTAGCTTTTTTTGTATAAAATTTTTATAAACTTCGAAGTTGATTATCAACGGGAAGTGCCTAAAATAACGAATAAATAAAGCCGACCAAGCACCTACATGAATTATACAAAATTACATAATCGGCATACACCTATTAAATCCTCGTCGTATATCCGCAGCGACATAAAAATTTAATAAACAGGTCTACTGAATCCTTCAAATCTAAGACAATTTTATCCAAAATCCTTGTTCGCCACTCACATAATTCGAAAATATCGTACAACTTTACACAATTATGTTATATTTTCCTTACATTTTGCACAACCATGTTTGAAAGCTTTTAATTTTGTTTGCGTTTGGTTTGCTTATTTATATTAGGTTAGATTACGTTAGAACATGTAAATTTGCTGTTATATGGAGTTTTAGAGCAATTATTGTTGAATATTTTCGTATCTTTCATTATACATTTAATTAGTGTTGCGCATGGCTCTGGCTCAATGGTTCTGGCTTGAGCTGGCTCACAAAAATTTGTGAGCCAGAGGCAGAGCATTGCTCTGGCTCATACAATAATTTTGAGCCAGAGCCATGGCTCATGAGCTAGCTCAACCACATGGCTGGGATATGGCTCAATGGCTCGTTAGATTTTGTAGAAGTCAGTAAAGAAAAGTTGTGTTTTCTTTCACAACATCAGTAAAATTCGATACACTTTAAGTAGTAGCTCTGCTTATGGATCTGGGGATTGGGCTGCTAGATTTAGCAGCTCAGCCACTAGATATAAGGGTAGGGGTTGGGCTCACCTCCTGCTTTTAGAAGCTAAGCTGCTAAATCTAGCAGCTGCTCCTAGATCTAGCGTCTTGGAGCCCCTATATCTAGCACACAGATGCAACTTGAAAAAAATTTTTGATACCGATCTTAGATCCGAGCGAGCAGGCAAAAACGAATCGATATCGATCCGCGATACGATCCATTTAGTGAAAAATCTAATCGATCCCAATCCACCATCCGATGCAACAACCAGAAAAACATTCGATACCGATCCGCGATCCGTGCTAACAATAAAAAAATCTTTTGATACCTATCCGCGATCCGAGCCAATAGATAAAATAGTGGTCGATACCGATCCGCGAGCCGAGCCAAAAAATAAAAAAATTTCGATACCGATACATCAAAATTTCCATTGATATCGATCCGATCCGATTCGCGGATAGATTATTGGGTCGAGTTTCATAAACAAAACTGTCACAAATGACTAAGAAAAAATCTCCATCCCGATCCACGATCAGAGCCAAGATAAATCGATACCGATCCGCAAGCCGAGCCAAGAGTAAAACATCTTTCGATAACAATCCACGATCCGAGCCAACAGACAGAAAATCACTCGATACCGATCGGCAATCCGAGTCAACAATACAAAAATCTTTCGATACCGATTCGTGATGCGATAATTTTGTACCGATTCGATACACGATCCTATCCTATCCGTGGCTCGATTCTTGGATCGAGTTTCATCTGTGACCTAACACCACCAAATTTATTCAAAAGCTCGAACATATCTGGTCTTGATCAATTTGTCTAGTATGTTTAATCGATAGTAAAGCAAATTTAGAAACTTTTCACCATGCCGAAAAAATTTCATCGTTGGAGGTTTGAGTTATTCAATAAAATGTGTCTGCAAATTATACCAATAATTATTTTTTACTAATCTTTGTTTCATTCGATGCCTGGTCATGTAATCATGTACTAAAGATTTTTTTGTTGAAATTTTTTTTTTCAAAATTTTAGTTTGCGTTGAGCCAGCTCAACAAATGTCGGGAGCCAGAGCCATGGCTCATTGAGCCATTGGCTCATTGAGCCATTGGCTCATTGAGCCATTGGCTCTGGCTCACACCTAAACCTGAGCCATGCGAAACACTACATTTAGTTTCATCACACAAATTCAAATAATTTCAAATATTTAATTTGTGTATGGAAAATCGCATCGTTTGTTCTAGCAAGCTGAAGAATAATTACATAATATTGGTTATGGGCAAAATACACTACAGATACATACCTTGGTCTGTCCGACTTGTTGCTAGTGTTTTCATTGTTGTTATCGTTTTCGACGCCCTCATTCGTTTTGTCGCAAACCCTTGATATAAACTTAGCATTACAACTTTCGATGTATCAATGTTTAAATTAATTCTCATTTCCAATGTAACTGTGTTAAATTTTTATGTTACTAACTTGATCGTAAGCATTGTAGACTCCGTTTGATGGCCATGCTTTAAATTGTCATCGTCAGAACCTTCATTTTCATTGGTGGGGCACACAAGTCTAAAGTTGAACTCACTGTCTTGGCTATTTGTATAATCAAGGTGTACTTCACACAGTGGACTTATGTCCAAAGGATCCTCCAACAATGTTATGTTATCATCCGTTATGCTAACTTTATGTGACTCGTCACTACACATCTCTTGATCTCCATTTGTTACAATCTGAAAAGCGTTATTCTCTAACTGCGATTGAATGGGAGGCAAAGCGTCTTCTACTAATTTGTTTTGTATTTTGTTCAATTCCTCAATTTTATCCCTCAGCAATTCCTTCTTCCAATACTCTGTTTTTATCAAAAATGAAGATGTACTGAAACAATTTAAATATTTACTATAACAATTATGATTTTAGTACCCTTCATAACCCCATGTTGGAAGTTTTGTCGACATCCAGAATTTTTGTGCTTGATTTTGATCTCCATCAATTCTAATTGGTCAATTTGTTCTTGTGAGTTGTAAGTTTTTGCAATAGATGACACAATTTGTTTTATATTTTCTTGTACGTCATGTTCAATTCGCAAAAGTTGCTCTCTGAGACCAATCATGTTGACAACGGATTTCAAGCAGAAATCACAAAATGGGAAATGGACATTGTCACTAAACTCATCTCGAACGATTTCCCATTCGACATGAAGCAACTGACAAACTACAGTCATTATCTTCCGCTTCTCATCATCTGTATTGTTGACACCATTGATTAATAGATACATACTTAAATAATCAGCAGAAATTTGATTCTTTGGACACAAGAAACAAAAGGTATCAGAAATTCCATGGTCACTTAACCTTGGATTAATTTCAGCTCTCTCCATAATGTGTCCCACTTTGTTTTAAGTACTGAATACTTATGGTTTAATAACGGACAATGTACGAGTTTTATAAATTTTTTAATTATAGCTTGCGTTAAAATGAGAATGGCTACTTAGATTTAAGTTATACCCCATGTTTTTGGTTTTTCATCTTTTCTAGTATTTTCTTGAAGCAGGGTTTAATCCTTCAAATAAAAGTAACCCAATTGAACTTTGGCAATGTGTATCTATTATTACACTGCAAACAGTAAAACTAGGATATAGGAGTATAAAATAGCTAGTGGTTTGATAAGAAATACCTCCAATTAAATTTTTTTAAATGTTTGCGTTATAATAGTGAACAAGGATTTAATAGTAGGCTTGCATAAATTTAAATTTCGTGTCTCTTTGAATTTTCAATTTATAACTATGGCTTCTGAAATAATTTTACTTCATAGTAGTATGGACANATTTCGTGTCTCTTTGAATTTTCAATTTATAACTATGGCTTCTGAAATAATTTTACTTCATAGTAGTATGGACACGGCGAAGAATCGATCTCTGAGAATGTAAAAATTTTTTTACCAATATGTTCCTAACTACGGTATTGAGACAGTAACAGGCGTCCCTTAACCTCCAGGGGTGACCAAATGTCAAGTGGCAGAGAAAGGACAAGAGTAATTTTCAATATTATTGGAATNATTTCGTGTCTCTTTGAATTTTCAATTTATAACTATGGCTTCTGAAATAATTTTACTTCATAGTAGTATGGACAGGGCGAAGAATCGATCTCTGAGAATGTAAAAAATTTTTTACCAATATGTTCCTAACTACGGTATTGAGACAGTAACAGGCGTCCTTAACCTCCAGGGGTGACCAAATGTCAAGTGGCAGAGAAAGGACAAGAGTAATTTTCAATATTATTGGAATTTTGTTAAATTCTCTTCAAAATGACTCCAAATGACGTGGGATAATTAATGTTGTCCAGAGGTATCTGTTAGAATTTTTTAGAATTAGTATGGAGATCACTGATGACTCGACAAGGAATGTTTAAATAACCTCATTATAATTCGGTGACTCCTTTGATCTCTGGTCAGAAAAGTACAGTGAGAAAGATTAAGTCGCAGACATTACCCCTATGTGTAGCCACCGGGTCTCCCATCAGCTTTGGGCATTACTTTTACTTATATAGTAAAAATTTGCAAATTGAGAAAAAATTTTTTCGTAAGACTAAGAGTAAGTCTGATTTACTATTTTAACTAAGGCTAAGTTTAATTTATAGTGAAAGCAACAAATCCTTAGGTTAATGGATCATTTGCTCAAACTGTCCTTCATTCATTTCAAGACAATGATTCAGCGGATCATAAAATCCTGTCTTACATTTTGTTGCATTTGAGAATATTTGTTAAGGATATGTTGCGCATTTTACTATAAATTGAACTTAAGTCTTAGTTGAAAATAATAAATTAGACTTAATCTTAGTCTTAAGAAAAATATTTCCCCCAATTTGCAAATTTTTACTTCAAAAGGCTTTGTACAAGAAAATCTCCAGTTATTTTATCGCTTAAGGGAGACCCGAGTTTGACCTTGACCTTTGACCTTTAGACGGTCATCACCGACAATAAACATATAGGAGAAAGTTATTCATCAGTAGCCTGAACAACTTTTGTAAATAACTAAAATTGTTATTGAAATCGCTCTTTTTCGTGAATGCCCATGGCTAATGGATGGGTAAATGTGTTAAAAAAAGGTGTAATGTCTCCGACTTAATATTTCTCACTGTATAAATTTTTGTTGCACGGAGACTTGTCAGATTTTGAGGATTCTTGACAACAAGATGCATTATGACACCTTGTCCAACATTTAAGTAGACCTCATGATGATTGTGTAATGAAAGGTAATCAAAGGTAACAAATGGATTGCAGGAGAACTTGTCAGATTTTGACGAAAATTTGTAGAGAGATGCGTATGACACACTGAAAATTATTTGGATGGACCTAAAGACGATATAACTCATATTTTGTATCTTATTCATGATTTTATATTTTACTCTACAGGAGTAGAGGTCTAACCAAAAATGGAAGAGATGAACGTCAAAACATCTCATATACTTGTTTTACTGTAGCTTATCTAAAAATAATAACAATTTCTGATGCCGCTCTCTTTTCGAAAAAATGTCATAGAACGGGTCAAAATAAGTCACTTTTTAGTAATTTGTTATAATCGGGCATAGAATAATTATACTCCAAAAACGAGTGTTTTAAGTACTTAAATAAGAACTGTAATTGACCAAATACATGATGGAATCAATTGTATGAATTGTTGTTATTCAGATATACCACGCTTTGATTCAAGAATTATCTGAAGAAAAATTCATGCGCCTAAGATCTTGCACCTAACTGTATTTTTACTTCGTTAATCTCTAAAAGAAGTTTGTGGGAACGATGGTGTAAAAGTGTAGCGCAAATTAATTGAACCTCCTCAAGGTTTGTTTAGAAATTAAAATATTTAATAGGATAATTCCTGCATCAAAAGCAATTTTTGTTTGCAAAAATGAAAGCCGCAACGCTATTGTTCTCAAAATTATTCTAAAGCGTCAATGCATTTTATGCTTCAATTAAATCAGAGAGCAAATGTTGCGCAACTTTTGTTCAAAAGTTTTATGCAATTTGTTGTACAAAAAGTTGTATGAAACCTTTGTTTCATTATTGATTACAGCAGTAACCAAACCTATGAAATTCACCTATTATCGCTTCCGCTCAACTTGCCTCAAATGATTTATATTTGAAAACCCGCCAGATTGACAAAATTCAACTATAAAATACACCTACCCAATTAACTAAATTTGTTATTTTGGCATATTGAAAATGCAAAAAGATATTCTTTGCGCACTCGGAATAGCTATAATAGCTTTTGCAAAACATTTAAAAAAAAACGTAAAACACGGAAATATTGGTCAAAGAATTTTTTTACGAGATGGGGCTTTTTGAATCAAAATATTCAAAGGTTGTAAAGTTTCATGATCGAAATTGCATTCGATTGCAATTTCGGATAAAAAAATTTTTTTTTTCTTGGGTAAGTTGACGTGCAAGAGACATTGAAGAGCTCAGTGCAAGAAATGCACTTGTTGATTTTGATTTTTCACCATTTCTGGTTTCCAGGAGAGATCAGTAAAACATGGCTATAAGCTTCAGTACTGTGGCACCAGAAGTTGAATAATATAATTGTCTCTAATTAGTTCTTGAGAAGTATCCTATTGGTTTTAACGAGCAANTCGTGGGTAAGTTGACGTGCAAGAGACATTGAAGACCTCAGTGCAAGAAATGCACTTGTTGATTTTGATTTTTCACCATTTCTGGTTTCCAGGAGAGATCAGTAAAACATGGCTATAAGCTTAGTACTGTGGCACCAGAAGTTGAATAATATAATTGTCTCTAATTAGTTCTTGAGAAGTATCCTATTGGTTTTAACGAGCAATTCGGTTTTTTCTATATTTTTTATTTAAGTTCACGATACTTAAGTACAAAAATGAAATTTTCAAAACAATAATATAAGTTATCAGCTAAGTGTCGAGTATTAGGTTGAGCAGAAAATCAAATTTCACTTTGAGAATATGATAAAGATTCATGCTTTTGAAATTTTGAAAATAATAATTTTGGTGTAATTTTTATTTGATTTTTCACATTCAAAATTATGAAACAATCTTACACTTTGGAACAGCATATTTTTTAAAGCTCTGTTGTAAATAAACTTCACTGCAAAAGTAACTTTTGCTAATCTTAAAATCAGATTAGAACATGTTATTTAGCTGAGTCTGTATCTATATACATTAAAAAAAAAATTTGAATTTATAATTTTTACTCAAATGAAAACCTGCAAATTATCACTTACAGACTTAGATAATAAAGTTTTGGCAAACTCTTTGCAGCGAAGCGCAAAACTTTCTCCTTTAATCATCGAAAAAAATTTGCAAATCACATAGTTCGAATCTACGTCGACACGTTCATATTACTTTTCAAAAAAAGCAAAAAAAAAAACAATCATCGCGTTTCAAATCAAACCCTTATTTGAAGATAAATGCGAAAAGCTTTCAGAGCGATTTCGTATAATTGGACCCAAATTAGTGGTCCCCAAATGTTAGTTAAACGAATTATTATTCAAGTATTGGAGCAACACAAACTAAGATCTTATAACCAGGTAGAACTGATTTCCAATGGAAACCAGCAATTCTGAAAATTCAAAATCAAAAAGGGCATTTCTTGCACTGAGTTCTTCAATTGTAAGATTTCATGNCATTTCTTGCACTGAGTTCTTCAATTGTAAGATTTCATGTGCGATTCCACCAAAAATTTCAAAATTTTATTAAAACTTTTGCATAAAGTTACCTAGTGTAATTGGAGCATTAGAAAGTTTCACCGTCTAACCAAAAGTGAAATATAAATTGCAGAAATAAGTATAAAATATTTTACCAAGAAAAAAGTGTTACTTGTACGCAATATTTCTTTCACCTTGTGAACTGGCATTAGAAGCCGACAAGTATTTTATTATGTTTATAAAACTAAATCAAACGACAAAGGTCTATTGACAGGTTGCATTTGAGAAGCTTCTCAGGATTAGGCTAAAGGAGCAACAAGCTTAGGTAGATAGAAATTATAGGTTTAAATTAGTGAGAACACACCATATGATTGGCGAAACATGTACCTTTATTTCACAACTCCAATTTTTATATCACGCGGCATGCAAAAATTTAAACGAAACAACATCTAAATGCAGAGCACATGTAAAATCACCACTTATTTTCTAACTCAAAACGTACCTAAGGACTTAAAAATACATTTAATTGGAACAAATGTCAAACAATTCTTCAGTTTCTCAAAAGCAACGAACTCTAGATTTTATACATAAAAAGTTTGGAGCTAGTCCAGTAAAGGTAAGGCCAGTTTTGGAAGGCTATTAAGTAGATATAAATTATAGATTTAAATTAGTGAGAACACACCATATGATTGGCGAAACATGTACCTTTATTTCACAACTCCAATTTTTATATCACGCGGCATGCAAAAATTTAAACGAAACAACATCTAAATGCAGAGCACATGTAAAATCACCACTTATTTTCTAACTCAAAACGTACCTAAGGACTTAAAAATACATTTAATTGGAACAAATGTCAAACAATTCTTCAGTTTCTCAAAAGCAACGAACTCTAGATTTTATACATAAAAAGTTTGGAGCTAGTCCAGTAAAGGTAAGGCCAGTTTTGGAAGGCTATTAAGTAGATATAAATTATAGATTTAAATTAGTGAGAACAAACCATATGATTGGCGAAACATGTACCTTCATTTCACAACTCTAATTTTCATATCACGCGGCATGCAAAAATCTAAACGAAACAACATCTAAATGCAGAGCACATGTAAAATCACCACTTATTTTCTAACTCAAAACGTACCTAAGGACTTAAAAATACATTTAATTGGAACAAATGTCAAACAATTCTTCAGTTTCTCAAAAGCAACGAACTCTAGATTTTATACATAAAAAGTTTGGAGCTAGTCCAGTAAAGGTAAGGCCAGTTTTGGAAGGCTATTAAGTAGATATAAATTATAGATTTAAATTAGTGAGAACAAACCATATGATTGGCGAAACATGTACCTTCATTTCACAACTCTAATTTTCATATCACGCGGCATGCAAAAATCTAAACGAAACAACATCTAAATGCAGAGCACATGTAAAATCACCACTTATTTTCTAACTCAAAACGTACCTAAGGACTTAAAAATACATTTAATTGGAACAAATGTCAAACAATTCTTCAGTTTCTCAAAAGCAACGAACTCTAGATTTTATACATAAAAAGTTTGGAGCTAGTCCAGTAAAGGTAAGGCCAGTTTTGGAAGGCTATTAAGTAGATATAAATTATAGATTTAAATTAGTGAGAACAAACCATATGATTGGCGAAACATGTACCTTCATTTCACAACTCTAATTTTCATATCACGCGGCATGCAAAAATCTAAACGAAACAACATCTAAATGCAGAGCACATGTAAAATCCCCACTTATTTTCTAATTCAAAACGTAACCTAAGGACTTAGAAATACATTTAATTGAAACAAATATCAAACAATGCAGATTTTATTTTGCGCTTCTACTGTGAATTTACTTTTGCAAATGTTTCGACGTGAGTTGGCTAGCAATGGATCTTNACGCGGCATGCAAAAATCTAAACGAAACAACATCTAAATGCAGAGCACATGTAAAATCACCACTTATTTTCTAATTCAAAACGTAACCTAAGGACTTAGAAATACATTTAATTGAAACAAATATCAAACAATGCATATTTTATTTTGCGCTTCTACTGTGAATTTACTTTTGCAAATGTTTCGACGTGAGTTGGCTAGCAATGGATCTTNTATTTTATTTTGCGCTTCTACTGTGAATTTACTTTTGCAAATGTTTCGACGTGAGTTGGCTAGCAATGGATCTTGCTCTTAAATAGGTTCAAAATTTTCTGGGAGCTAGAGCCAGCGTAGCAGGGCAAATTACTTGTAATTAGATTACATGTAATCGCATTACGTAATCTAATTACAAAATTCTAATGCATAATACTAATCTGTAATTGAGGATCCCCGTGCAAAAAAAGCACTTTTCAAAGTTGTTGATTTTAATTTCAAATAACAAAAACGTAACTAAGTAGACATAGTAGAATCTAACTATAAAATATATGTAATATTTTAATGGTCTATCATTGTTCTCGAATTGTCCAATAACACTTCGACCGTTCTTTACTTCTTAATAGATTCTTCCTTATGACCCATTTCTTTCTTATCCTTTCGTATCTGCTTTCTCATCTGTTTCTTTACCTTCTATTTTAATTCATCCATGGAAGCTCCACTAATTTCAACCTGTGATCCAAGTATACTCATTCAGTGAAATACTATTACCTTTTTTTTTTTTTTACAAAATCGTACATTGCGTTTAATTCGTGATGCCATTTTCTTAAACTCTTCCCCGCAATTTCATCTACAATCAGGTGTCTTAAACCCAACGGTTTCTTCGGTATGACGTACTGCAATACAAAAATTTTCTATTGTAATGATATATTAAATGTAATGATCTGTGGAAAAACGTAGGGATGCAGTAAAAAAATAGAATTTTACGACATTGCAAATTTATTGTTGAAACACTTCTTTTTTTTGTATTTAAACAACTTTAATCTAACCAACTAGCACTTTGCGCTTCTATAATTTTCAAAGACGATAATTTTTTTTGTCTAGAAGCGAAAGAAAATTCTAACCTATTTAACATTTCGAAACAGGTCTAGTTTAAAAATTTATTACTTTACTCAGTGACAAATTTATTTCAAAACACAAAAGATGAATTAGAATTTTTGATCGGATTGTTGAAAATAACTTACATCTAAGGAAAATATTTCATTAGCCTCTAATAAATTGCCTGAATCCAAACAACTTTTCGCATTTTAAAATGATAANTCTAAGGAAAATATTTCATTAGCCTCTAATAAATTGCCTGAATCCAAACAACTTTTCGCATTTTAAAATGATAAAGTAAATCGATCAAAAATTAATGAAAATATCTTGTTTGGAACTACCTCAATAGTAAAATAAATAATTAGATATAAATTATGAGTGAACTAACTTTATCAATCAAGGTTCGCGAGAATCATCAACCCGTCTTCCAAATCTTCATCAGCAATAACAAAGTCGCGATTCCTTTTCACACACAACGAATCGTAGAATGGTATGANTCTAAGGAAAATATTTCATTAGCCTCTAATAAATTGCCTGAATCCAAACAACTTTTCGCATTTTAAAATGATAAGGTAAATCGATCAAAAATTAATGAAAATATCTTGTTTGGAACTACGTCAATAGTAAAATAAATAATTAGATATAAATTATGAGTGAACTAACTTTATCAATCAAGGTTCGCGAGAATCATCAACCCATCTTCCAAATCTTCATCAGCAATAACAAAGTCGCGATTCCTTTTCACACACAACGAATCGTAGAATGGTATGAGTGTATCTGCTGAAATAAATTTGAGAAGAGCGTGGATATCATTGAATTTCCCCTGCTATAAAAGCACAAAATTGTGATAAGCACGCTCGGCGTTTTCAATTCTTTGCCACACGTCTTCTGCAGTTACATATCTCCTAAGGAGTTGAAACGGTTGATCAAAGACTCCTGTTGTATTCATTCTGCAAGATACAGAACCATCTTTAAGAAACCTGATTTCTCTGACGCATCGGATACCGTGACTGGTAATGAGGCGATCTAATGCTGCTTGAAAGTCGAACACAATTCCTACAGCAGCTCCGTCATTGTTCAAATCGTTAGTTAGAGGAAGTTCAACATATGATACAGTGAATGGGATAAGCATCTTTCTCGTTTGTACCAAATTTGTCCAATCCGAAAAAAGGCAAACTTGTCAAAAGAGTTCGTGCTTCTCGATTAGAGCGAAGTTTCGATCAACAGCCATGCGACTGTGTCCTACAATGGAGAACATCAATCTTACTTCCTGGAATCGGGCATGTAGAGAGTGCAAGTACCAAGAAGTGCCTTATTTTTGTTTTGGCCACAAGAATTGTCAAACCATATGAACATTGTGTCTATCTCCTCACGCACACTTGTATCGATGAAGTATTTGAAAATGGAGACTACTTCATTGAAACCTTTTTTTTGCAAAAGTCCCGGAATACATATACATATGAGCATGTCCTGTTCTTAAGTCATGGATTCCCAAGTTATATTTCCAGAGTTGTCGGCTGAAAAATTCGCTGGTGACATGAGTCACAAGAACTGGTCAATTTTTTCAAAGTCAAAGCAAATGCACATGGTTAAACTCGGCAATTGAGCTAGATTATTCCGATTCATTTGTGTTTAGAAAGCTAGCGCCTGTTGGATGTGTCTCTCGTGTATGTCCTTTAAGGTCTGCAAGCGACCAGGGTTGTTCTGCCTGCGAGCTTCACTTTGATTTGCTGTTGCCTTCACAGAATTCGCATATGTCGCTACGGAAATANATCAGGGTTGTTCTGCCTGCGAGCTTCACTTTGATTTGCTGTTGCCTTCACAGAATTCGCATATGTCGCTACGGAAATATCCAAAAGCTATGTTGTATTGGAAATTAAATATTGAGTCGAAAATCTATTTCTTGATGTACGTAACCAAATTCGGATNGAAAGCTATGTTGTATTGGAAATTAAATATTGAGTCGAAAATCTATTTCTTGATGTACGTAACCAAATTCGGATTTTCCTGTTGGTTGTTTACACTGCGATTTGGATACATTTGAATGAACTGCCGGAACAGTTTCGCCAATAATGAGTCTGAGTTCAAATACTTTTTGTTTGGATTCTTTTCTCTGGAGTAATGAGATTCTTCAGGTTCCAAACTATCGAGAAATGTTTTAACATCTTGAATAACTTCAGGATCGATGTGTGGTCTGTTAATATGTCTTCCTCTCATATCGTCAACAGAAGCAGATTTATCGAATACCTTCACACAAATTTATATTCTTATCTGTTCCAAGTAAAAATCACAATTAAATATATACCAAACCTTTGTGCGTAATCATGATATTTTGATATCGTGTAGACCTAGAAAGTACTTGAGACAGACGGTAATCGTTCTATCAAGAGGGCTAACGATGTATTTCCCCCCTCCATCTATGCAAGAAACACACCAACACACATAAAGTCTTTTTTCATTTGAGGTTTTCAAGCACCAGTAATCCCAAAATGCTTTTTCCTTTTCATCCAGAGTGAGAACATTGTCACAATGATGTCTAGATGGGAAGTCTTTACGCGCACGCCCTTCAACAATTATGTTCTTTTTCAAATATTGTTCTAAATTCGGGTTCGCGGTTCAGTTAATAATGAATAAACTAAAGGGTTCATAGTGCTAAGCATTGCCGAAATCTGAGGACATGGAGGCTTGTACATAGCTATGCAGAATAAGTTAAAGAAAATTTTCATTCTTTTCTCATTTACTTGGGATGTAACAAACAAATGAGAAAAAAATTTTTGTTAACTTATTCTGAATAGCTAATTAGCATCTTTCATAAGCGCTCAAATTTCAACAATACTTATTAAATTTCAAAATAGTTAGTCCACAAATTTTTTGATTATCTTTCATAAAATTTATTTATACCAAAATGATTATGCGTATGAGTTGCGCATGCGTACGAAAATTTAGAATGGTGCATAAACTAGGTAGTATGAACAGACCCTACTTTGACTACCAAATTGACTGGTAAGACTCAAGTGACTTTTTTCAAATTAACCCTGAGGATTGAGTCAAAACGAGATGACTCAAGAGTCATGACTCAGATAAAAATTTAATGTATAAACCAACCTGCATATTTTCAAAAATTTGAATCTGAGTCAATGAGTCATGACTTTGAGCCACCTGACTGTCTCAAGTACTGTCTCAAGTACTGTCTCAAGTACCTGACTGTTTTGAGAGTCTGAGTTTATTTTATACTTAAAGCTGCCGCTACAAAACTGGGAGTCAATGAGGCATGACTCTGAGTCACTCGAATCTGACTCATCATCATGAGTGATTTGACAAACGCCACTGCATCACACCACTGAATGAGTCAATTTAAAACATAACTGACTACGAAAGTGACACTCGGTGAGTCATCTGACTGATTCAGAAGAAATGGGAGTCATTCCCCTAACTAATTACAATCAACTCTTCTCAAGTCACTCCTGGAGGTTAAATCAGTCAGGTGACTCAGAGTCATGGGTCACGTTGACTCCCACTTTTGTAGTCATTCATGTTTTAAATTGACTCAGTGCATGATGTAGTGACTATTCTCAAATCACTCCTTAAGGTTGAGTAAGAGCAAGGAGACTTAGGACCGGATTTAGGTACACCACTTGAGTGAGTGCTTTGGTTGACTCGACTTGAGTAATTCTTTGAGAGGAGAGTTGGTATTCAAGAACGAGTTTATTCCATTGTTCTGGCATGGGAATTCGGAATTGAGATTTGAGGCAGCTCTCACCACACTCCGTTTAGACTCCAAATCATTCACAAATCAGTTACTTAAGTTAGAGTGGCTTACTTGAATTCGGCCCTTAGTCATGACTAACTGCTTTCCACTTTCGTATACTCAGTTATAAGTTTTAAATTTTTAATCCAACCCTGTTTAGATTTGTCCATGTAGGACGTCATGTGTTGGTTGGAAGGGCAGGGGGTTTCTAGAACAACCGAGCGCAGATTCACAATCCAAGGTAAGAAGTGTACCGATGACGGCATAAATAGTTCCCGCTTTTTGAATTTTTTTTTCACTCCCGCCTTCCTTGCCTCGAATATTTCATTTGCTGGTACCGTAAAAACGCAATTAGTTGCACCACGCTACTGTTCAAATTCAATGTTTGTATAATTATAAGAAAATGTATTCCTGGAGGTTTTGGGTAAGTGATACGTCAATCGATCCAAAACCTTGCTTCCATTAAGAATATGGTTGCTGTTGTTGACACTCAAATCAGAATTTTTGAAAATTCTACAAATTACACTGGAATTTATTCACTATCGCAAAAAATCCCGAATGCAATGGAATTTGGTTAGGCGGTATTTCAATCGGTGACAAATCCCACGTAGAATACGAGTCTGAAATCCATTGGTGGCAGTGAAGTAAAATTTTCAAAAAACATTTCAAAAAGCCTAAAACAATTTTTAATTCACGATCAAAGGCAACCAGGCTAAAAAAAATTTTTGATTTCATATATTAATTCTCTGCTTCCTGTATTGATCCTGTAATTTCGTTCCAATTAAATTATAAACTAAATTTCCCATAACAAGACTGATGTATAAATACGCCTGTTCTGGAGCGCGCGACGCCGAGGTCCGCAATATGGTTTCTTTTTTTCATACCGCGGCGTCGCGTGCTCCAGAATCGGCGTATTTATACATCACTCTTGTTATGGGAAATTTTGTTTATAATTTAATTGGAACGGAATTAGGAGATCAATAAAGGAAGCAGAGAATTAAGATATGAAATCAAACTTTTTTTAGCCTGGTAGCCTTTGATAGTGAATTAAAAAATGTTTTAGGCATTTTGAAATGTTTTTTTTTTAATTTTACTTCACTTCCACCAATGGATTTCAGACTCGTATTCTACGTGAGATTTGTTACCGATTGAAATACCGCCTAACCAAATTCCATTGCATTCGGGATTTTTTGCGATAGTGAATAAATTTCAGTGTAATTTGTAGAATTTTCGAAAATTCTGATTTGAGTGTCAACAACAGAAACCATATTCTTAATGGAAGCAAGGTTTCGGATCGATTGACGTATCACTTACCCAAAACCTCCAGGAATACGTTTGCTTATAATTATAGAGACATTGAATTTGAACAGTAGCGTGGTGCAACTAATTGCGTTTTTACGGTGCCAGCAAATGAAATATTCGAGGCAAGGAAGGCGGGAGTGAAAAATAAAAAATTCAAAAAACGGGAACTACTTATGCAGTCATCGGTAACTTATTTCGAAAAGCGGTAGAACTGATATTATTTGTACTAAGCATTTAGCATTTAATTTTCTTGAAATATTGTGGCGAAAATCGATATCTGGAAAAGTGAGTCATAGGCTTAAACTGGTTTGAACCAGTTATGCCAGATGTGGTTAGCGACCCTAGTTCTTCGAGTTCCCCTTGACATCACACATTATCTTCGGTAATCTCGGTCTCCGATACCTCCGGTGTGGCTGGGCTGGACGGAGCACCTGGAGTTGGAAAACGGAGGCCCGGACACTCCGGTCACACTCGGGACATCGGGACCCAATACTTCATTGATCCCCCACGGAATCCCCCAGAACGGGAGAGTGCAACCCGACTTCAAAGTATCGGGAAGATGTGGATTTCGGTCCACCGGTAAGTTCCTTCGACTTGGTTTAGTTGAACAGAAGAAACCCCAGAGAGTCCGGGGAGATCCTAGATCACCCGCAGATCGAGTAGTCAGGAGATCCTAGAGAGTCCGGAGAGAACCTGGTTCACCCGCGGATCAGGTGATCCGGAGATGCCAGAGAATCCGGGGAGAACCCAGTTCACCCGCGGATCGGGAATTTCCAGGGATCTCAGAAAGAGTGGATTCCGGATCCCCCGTAGATCAGGACAATAGGAGAACCCGATTAAAGCTNTTTCCAGGGATCTCAGAAAGAGTGGATTCCGGATCCCCCGTAGATCAGGACAATAGGAGAACCCGATTAAAGCTATTGTTCAACTTCCCCAGAGACAGGAAAAAGAGTTCTCACAGTCCGGAGAACCGATTTCGATATTCCCTTCAGGATTATCGCATTCCCCACCGGAGAATTCGGACTACAGTACTAGANCCGGAGAACCGATTTCGATATTCCCTTCAGGATTATCGCATTCCCCACCGGAGAATTCGGACTACAGTACTAGACCTTGGAGTAGCGTAGTTACTGTCCCAAAGTTTGGGACTAGTCCGATAACTAGATCCAGACTCTGAACGGGTCCGGTACCCATAGTCCCTATTGTAATAGATCGATCCAACTCGCTGAGCGCCTAAGATCTGTGTGATCCGCAGATCATCCTAGATCTGCGTGATCCGCAGATCATTCCGGATCATTGTGATCCGCAGATCATCCCGGATCTGTGAGATCCGCAGATCATCTCAGATCTGTGAGATCCGCAGATCATCCCAGATCTGTACTACCCGCAGATCATCCCGGATCATCCCAGATCTGTACTACCCGCAGAACACCCCGGATCTGGACGACCCGCAGATCATCCTGGTTCTATGTGATCCGCAGATCATCTCAGATCTGTACTACCCGCAGAACACCCCGGATCTGGACGACCCGCAGATCATCCCGGTTCTATATGATCCGCAGATCATCTCAGGTCTGTGAGATCCGTAGATCACTCATGATCTATATCACCCTCAGATCATCTGAGATCCGCGGAACATCCAAAGACCCAGAACTCGGAAACATCGGGCAACCAGACATTACATCTGGAAAGTTGGATTAATCTCGGAAGACGAGATAAATTATTTTACCTGAAACCTGTTCCAACATACAGAATCTTTCCCACCCGGAACAAACCCGAAAGGGTTAAATAATAATAATCAATTAGGAAAAAGACGAACCCCATCGGAACGACAATTTAAAGAATAAACTTTAATTAAAGAAGGAAAAATCGACACCGTGCCACAAATGGTGCATTGACCGGGAAAAGGTCAAGTAAGTACGGTGCAACTAGTGAAATCATCTGTCTCTCTCTTCATTTGAAGCATCACATCAAGTCAACGAAAGGTTCGGTATCATTATAATTACTTTCTCAATTGATTATTAGGTGCTTTGACTTTAACTTTTAATTCAACAAATGATTATTTGTGTTGTTTGTAATACGTTTCCTTCTATTGCTTCTGCTTAACGTTCTTATAATTTTATTTCTCATTCTATCCTATTTCCTTATTCTGGGTTTCATAGGACGGATTGTTTCGTTGAACAATAGAGTTTAAAACAATTTTTACAATGGATATGGATTTAGAATTAGCCAGGTCAAATTGGAGATTCGCTATGTGTAAGCTGTGTATGTTATTTGTTTCTACTGCAGTAATAATTTTTCTGCTCCTGTGGGTTGACAATCTACAAGACACTATTCGAGTGCTTAGAATAAATTTCAATAACCGTACTGTAGGAAGAGCTTGGTTCGAGAACCATTAAGTAAAATGACCCCTTTTTCTCCGTCCTGAGGGAGGACGTTAAAGATACCAGTGGAAGTTCCATCAGTGGAGCGGTAGCACATGGGGGTGGAAAGCTTAGAGTGGAGTTAGGGAGTAAAATTGCGAAGTTGAGCTAGGGAGTAGTAGTCCGACCGGTGATCCAGTAGGAATAGGAAAGATTGCCGAGGGGATTTTGGTAAACCTGAGGATAGTAAGGTGGAGTTGTGAATGAGTAGACAGAAACTTTTGGACTGAATGTCCGCAGAACCATAGGGTTACTTGTCACTGTGTGGGCGAGACGACGTTTAGTGGGTTAATGCCTCCAGGATAGCTATTAAGGACATTGTGGGGAATAGAGGGACCTGAAAGAGATACGACTGTGTGGGAGAATCCAATGAAGTAAAGCCTACGCGTACAGGATGCATATGTATCCCGTAGGGCACGGTCTTGCCACGACGACAACCATCATGAACTTTGTGATCTTGGCGACCACTCCGCTGCTCAGGGGTGGTTGGGGCTATAGGAGCAAGGGCGAGGGGATAAACGCATGAATCAAAAACATGTAGTCTACGTGAGGTGGGGAGAGGTACAGGCGAACAACGGCTGCCCGGCGTAGCCAGACGTATCGGGTGATCCCTTTACTGTCGTCGAAAGGAAGAGATGTGATGGATGGGGACGGGCCCAAATCCTCCAATCACCACATCTTGGACTTGAGCGGTGTGCTAAATTCTGTGTGGAAAAGGCAAGATATAAGTGAGGAATAATCGAGTAATGACCTCATGCTTCGGGCTTTGGTTCAAGTAGTTCCCGAGTGGGAAAAGGTGCGAGTCAGGATCTGGAGAAGAGATCTGTGTGATCTAGTCCTAAACGTCAGGGATCTGGCAAATGGGAAATGGTTAATTGAGAGAGTTGTTTCTTTTACTTTAGGGAGGGTTGAGAGTTCGGAGAAAATCCTGGATCAAGAGAAAGAGTTTAATCGGGTGGAACCATTCCATACCAGTACACCTTACTCAACACCGTGCAGGGAGAATAGGCCGTTGGCTTCTCCAACAGCGACCGCTGCAGCCCAACTGTTTGAGAGAGGGTTAGCTTTCCAGTTAAGGAACAGGAGGCAGTTTGACCAAATATCAGGAGGGACACCGAGTGCCGGAGTGGGATTAATTACGCATAGGTTGCGGAGAAGAAGAAACGCTCAACTTCATCCACCTCCAGAGTTAGCAGTTTACGTAACACCTGGATCAAGAGAACACTCCATTGCTGTGGTCATGGAGAACCAGGGAACTAGAAGAGAAGACCCCATGGAGACTCAACAGGGAGGTTCGAGTACGGGAAGAGAAGCTACCCTGTCAGGAAAAATGATGCCGGGAGGATCAGATGGCCAAGGAGAACCATCAACAGGAAATGTGGGAAGTAGTCAGGCAGTAGTTACGCCGACTACCGGAGGCTCCGGTATCATCATGACAGGAACGATGGGAAGAGAAGAAAGAGAAGAACCGGAACAGTCAGAGGCTCGCGGGGTACCAGTAACAGGGGAAGACTATCAGAGAATGGTTCCTGGAAGGCAGGAAGGAGGGAACCAGCGGCTGACTTTTTCAGAAATGGAATATCAGCGGTTACAAGCTCAGTTGGACGAACTGAGAAGAGGAGTCACCTTACTGAATGAGAGACTGGAAGAAGAAGATGTGGTGGAACCACCAGCAGCGATGTATTAATGGAACCAGATGCGGAACATGGAAGTGGGATCCAGGGCTCCAAGAGTAAGTTCGGTTGGGGGGCCATCACAAGGACAAGGTCTCGAAGGGTTACCACTCGGATTGGAAGGAAGAGTGGGATCAACAGGCGCTATGGGAGGAACTGCCGCTTTACCAAGGGCAACGGCCGCCACCCAGAGTACAGGACCACCAAATCTAGGGATAATGCGACGAAGACCACCACAGGTTCCTCATCAGTCACAACTCCTAGCTCCTGATGAGAGAAATTCCGGCCATGGCCGTGTCCCAACATCATCAAGGAGACATGTCCCCGGTTCGCTATGTCCAACAACGAATGCTGGCACCATACTTGGTAACCGAAGGTGAAGACGTAGGAGAGTTTATAGACCGGTTCGAAATGTTTACAACTGGATGGAGTGACAAGGCGAAGAAAGAAGTTCTTCCTCAGTATCTAGAGAAGGAAGCCATCCAATGGTTCAAAGGAATAAGAGGAAGTTGCAGTCGAGACATAGTGTCGGATGAATATGGAAGACCAAAAGATGCATGGGAGTTAATGACGTAGGCTCAGTTAATGAAAGAATTTGAAAATGCATTTGATGGAGGAATTGGAAGATCTATCTACGGAAGGAATCAGTGGGTAAACGAGTCCGCCATGACGTACTTCTTCGATATGTACGGCCGACTAGGAGCAACAAATAGGGATTTAGATAAGCAAGAAAAGGTAAAGCTCATCCGGAGTGGATTACAACCAGGACCTAGCAGATACACCAGGGACAAGAGATGTCACCGCTTGAAGGACTTGCGGTTCTTCTTGAGCGAATACGAGAAGCAAAGGAAGGAAGAACTGGCAGAGAACCGGCCTAAAAGAAAGAAAGAGGCAGAAATGGGGGTTTACTCAATGGAAGTAGAAGAGGAGTCAACCCTGACCCAAGCCCTGAAGTCGATAGAGGAGAAGTTTCGCGACCTAGAGGTGAAGTTGGATAATACCACTAAGAGATTTCCGGACTATGAACCAAGAAAAAAATCTCAGGGTTATGACCCGAGAGTTTGCTTTAAATGCCGAAAACTAGGCCATATCTCAAGGGATTGTCGCGTCTCTATTCCGAATGAACGACCATTTAGACCATCCGATTCGGGAAAAGGACCCCAGCAGTAGGTTCGGTGGGACCCTCTGCAGAGACCAAACAACCACCAACCAAATCCTTTCCCATACTTAGTGAAAAGGAAAAGGGTTTCGTGGTGGTCGAGGAAGTGGAAACGGAAGAGGGAGATAGATTGCTGGGGATAATAGATTACGGTTCACAGGTCACAATTTTGCATCCTAAGTACTTTCAGCAGAGAGGTTTCATCAAAAACAGAGTTTACATTGCCATTATGGTGTATGGAAAACCATTCTACATCGAAGGAAAAAGTAGGATTAGATTAGAACACGTAGGAAAAGGAAAATGGGAGGTAGACGCCCTTGTTTCGGAAGACATGCCACCAGGGATGGTAGTCTTTGGGCCTTTGAAAGGAGTCCTTATTCCTGACGAAGATCCTACAGATTTGATGGAAACGGAATTCAGGGAAATTATGGATTAAGAACCCGAGGTTAAGGTGACACAGGAAACAGATAGGTTGGTAGAACACGAGGACAGTTTGAAAGAACACGGAGTAGGAAAAAGTACCGAGGAGCCTATACAGACCAAAGAAGAGTTAGAAAACCAAGAGGTATACTCCACCAACGCGTTGGATGGAGCAATGGTCTGTTTTGCCAAGTTAGACAATAAAGTAATAAAAGTAATGGTGGACACCGGAGCTGGGATAAACAAAAAAGTTGTCTTTGAGAAATTAAATCTCTGCGATTGAGAGAATGAGGCACTCTCCAATACAAAAAGCTTAAATGATTTTGACAACAACTATCAAAATGAATCAATCAGTTTTTTATTTAGCTTGAAATGTCATCACTTGCTACACAGAACCTATTTCAACAGCCTGTTGCTAAAAGAAAAACAATTTACCGTAGGGATATTGTGGCACGGTGTCGATTTTTCCTTCTTTAATTAATTAAAGTTTATTCTTTAATTTGTCATTCCGATGGGGTTCGTCTTTTTCCTAATTAATTATTATTATTTAACCCTTTCGGGTTTATTCCGGGTGGGAAAGATTCTGTATGTTGGGACAGGTTTCGGGTAACATAATTTATTTCGTCTTCCGAGATTAATCCAACTTTCCTGATGTAATGTCTGGTTGCCCGATGTTTCCGAGTTCTGGGTCTTTGGATGTTCCGCGGATCTCGGATGATCTGCGGGTGATATAGATCCTGAGTGATCTACGGATCTCACAGACCTGAGATGATCTGCGGATCACATAGAACCAGGATGATCTGCGGGTCGTCCAGATCCGGGGTGTTCTGCGGGTAGTACAGATCTGGGATGATCTGCGGATCACTATTGTTACTCCGCGTATTCTTTTTTCATAAATTGATTTTTTGTTTATTTATTTAATTTTTTTTGTATTAATTTTTTACTTACATTTTTTAGTAAACTAATTTTTAGAAATTTACTTATTGTCCTCAAAAGTATTAGAACTGGTAAGTTCTTTGCAGTCTTGAAAGAACTGGTAAGTTCTTTAATGGAACTGGTAAGTTCTCAGGCTCTAGTGGAACTGGGAAGTTCTCAGCCAAGACTGACACTTCTAGGTTTAGGTTATTCTATATTTATAGGATTTTAGTCTCATCTCTTAACATTACGTGAAGGTTAGGAGCACTTAAAACTAAACTAAAGGGGACCATAAAAGTATTTTCATGTTTCTGAAAGTTTTATTATTANAGGTTAGGAGCACTTAAAACTAAACTAAAGGGGACCATAAAAGTATTTTCATGTTTCTGAAAGTTTTATTATTAATGCCACTTTGTGCACTTAAGTGCACTTTTGCTCTTCACAAGGTTTTTTCCTTAATTCTAAGGGACAAAAAAGTTTTATTATAATCTTAAGGTCTAAATATCTTAAGGTGTAACAACTATGATCCGCGGATCACTATGATCCGCGGATCACTATGATCCGGGATGATCTGCGGGTAGTGCAGATCTGGGATTATCTGCGGATCTCACAGATCTGAGATGATATGCGGATCTCACAGATCCGGGATGATCTGCGGATCACGATGATCCGGAATGATCTGCGGATCAGGCAGATCTAGCGCTCAGCGAGTTGGATCGATCTATTACAATAGGGATAGTGATTGCATGTCTCGAAATTGAGAACGAGAAATTTTGAGAATTTCGGTAAATGGTTTCCCGAGGTTACCACTAGGTTTCCCGTTCGGGAAAAAGTTAAATAAATAAATTAAATACGTAATAATAGGAAATTGTTCTTCACAATCCTAAGTTTAAAAACTTTTAAATAATTTTTTTAAAACAACAATATGGAATCTTTGCCATTCTCCGATTTTCCTTCTGGCTCGCCAGCATGGCAACATTTCTTGAGAAGACAAGACGGCTTAGAAGCTTTATGCAAATTATGCACAAGTAAGAAGTTGTTGAAAACAAAAAATGGATCCACTAAAGGTCTGCACAGTCATTTGTACCTTGTACACAAAATCAATGGACTTAAAAGAAACCACAATATGACAACCAATAGCAGCACAAGTAACCAATAATATTAACAAATTTTAAATAAAATTATTTAAAAATTTAAATTTCTTTTAGATTTCAATTCGAATGATAAAACTAGCTGAGGTAGTAGCAAAAATGACATCTTTGGATGGAATACAGATGGCGGTTTTCTACACTTCCGAAGAACTACGTACTTCACTCAACGCTAGAGGTTTCAAAATAATACCTAAANCGATGGCGGTTTTCTACACTTCCGAAGAACTACGTACTTCACTCAACGCTAGAGGTTTCAAAATAATACCTAAACCATCAAACACAATCCGTGAAATGCTAGAAGAGTATGCTAATTCTATTCGAGCCATAAATCGACAAGATATTTCTAAACTGAAAGATAATGGACAAAAATTTTCCGTTTGTTTCGACGAATGGACGTCGTTGAGAAACAGAAGGTTCATGAACGTCACCCTTCACATGAAAGGATATTTCTGGAGTCTCGGTTTAGTCAGATGTTCGGGTTCTCTCCCAGCGGAACGATGTTTGCGAATCCTGGAGGAACGTTTAGCTATTTTTGGACTATCGTTGAAGGAGGATATTATGGCACTTGTAACTGATGGACCCAATGGTATTATAATAAAAATTTGAATCGGTATATTCGAATATATTTTAATATACAGGGTGTTTTAAAAGTAGTTACCGCTTTTTAAAATTGAATAAATTTTGTTCAAATTGTCCGATCTTTGTTATCTTTGGTAGATGACCTGAAAAACAGATATGCTCAGTTGTGACCAAATGTGTCAAAAGTTGGTAAGGTCAAACTAAGGTCATAGTTCCAGTACATGTTTTTAGTATTATGTTTGCATGGATTTTTGTGAACAATAACCTCTATTTTAAATAAACCACTTAGTTACTCAAATTTCTGATTATTGTTCAGATTATTCACTGCATAGTTACTAACTGTAGGTTTAAATTAGATTAAGTACCAATTAAAAATTTGTACTTAATTTGTCAAAACTTACATACGNTACTAACTGTAGGTTTAAATTAGATTAAGTACCAATTAAAAATTTGTACTTAATTTGTCAAAACTTACATACGTTTGGCATCTTACTTGGGCAAAACTCCTGACAGTAGCATATTCCTGCACAATTCATACAAAAATTGAATAAAATTTGAATAAAACTTATTCTATTTCGAACAGCGTGGCCTACTTTTAAAACACCCTGTATTTTAATTTTGTTGATTTTGCATCATTAAATTGCAGTAATGAGAAAAGTAGGAAAACTATCTCCCACATATAATCAGCTATGTTTTGCTCATGCTTTACACTTGGCAGTTCTTGACGTGTTATATAAAAAACCGAACCAAACAACTATGGAAGATACTGCACTTACGGAGGAAATAGATATTCAAGAAAATGATTACGATGGTGATGATGATAACGATTCGTTTGAATTGGAAACGGAAGGTAGCAATGGAGATGTGATTCATCCCTCTTACGGTCCAGTAATTCTGAAAGTTCGAAAAGTTGTCCTAATGTTCAAAAGATCACCAATCAAGAATGATGAAATATTGCAACCCTATGTACGTTTGGATTTCAATAAGGAACTATCTCTCCTTATGGATAGCAAAACAAGGTAAGGTCATTAATAATTTGAACTACAAAAATCTTGTATAAATCTAATGGAAAGCTGTTTGAGTACAACTACTAAATTTATGAATATAATTTTTATTTTATATTATGATACAGGTGGAGTAGTCTTGTAACAATGTTACAAAGATTTTTCTTACTAAGAACCTGCGTTCGGAAGGCTTTGATAGACCTTAATGTAGATATTTCTATTTCTGATGCCGAATTACAGTGCATCGAGGACATTATTGACTGCTTAGAACCTGTAAAGTTGACTTTAGAAGAGATATGTAGAAGAGAAGCAACACTCCTAACGGCAGATGCGGCTTTAAGCTTAATGTTGGACACTGTCAAATCAAATAACTCCACTCTCGCAATAACATTGCACGCAAGTTTGTTAAGAAGAATATTAGAACGACGTACTATTCTTTCTTCCTTATTGCTGTACCTCCATACTCCACCTAAGGATCAGGTATTGCTATTTTTATATAATAATAACCCGTCCAATTTACCTTATACTCTTGAAAAATAACCATTTATTCTCAATATAAAAGTTACACCAGGATTACTTCGGGACAATGTCAAAAGTATCAATTCTTAATACCATTAAAGAATTATACACACGTTACACCGATTGCGATCAACATACACAGCCAGATGAAATAACATTGTCAAATGAAGCGAATAAACAACCTAGTCGTACAAAGTGTGAAACTCTTAAGTATTTATTATCGCAACGTATCGAGCTATACAATGCTACTCCTAAAACCTCAAACATTGGAAATAAGTCAATAACNTCTGACCCTGAGCAGGGATGGAGCCCTGCCGAGTCCACGGCCTCAGAATAATTGGGGATTCTTTGACACCACACATACACACTGTTCCGACGGCAAAAACCTTGTATTTCTCTCTCTCTCTTTCTCTCTCTCTTTTTCCTTCCTCCAGGGAATCACATCAACTCCAACACTCAACACAACAATCAAAATGAATCCAACTTTCTCTTGTTTGGCCTAATTATCTATTTCATTCTTCTAATTTTAAGATAATTACTATTGGTTTAAGACAATAACTTTTCCTACCTTTAATTGATTTGGATGTCTAAGTACTATCTAAGTGTTCCTACGTAGAACCTTAAGCGTCGAATGAACTCCTTTCTCTCCCGAGACACAGGAAGGCATCGGTTTTATCCAATCGGGCGATTACGTCATAGGAAACCGAGTTTCCTTTGTCATGAATGCTTTTCCACATTTTGTCGTTAATCCAGATGTACATCCCGGATAACCACATCTGGCATAACTGGTTCAAACCAGTTTAAGCCTATGACTCACTTTCCCAGAAATCGATTTTCGCCACACACTCCCCCTACTTAAAATTGTTTCATCGTCCCGATGAACAAATCCGAATTCAGATTAAATCTCGATGGGAAAATCGATGCTACCTTTCCATGTCCCNACTTAAAATTGTTTCATCGTCCCGATGAACAAATCCGAATTCAGATTAAATCTCGATGGGAAAATCGATGCTACCTTTCCATGTCCCAGTGAGAACTAAATATTGTAACTGATTTAAATCTAAACTTAACTAAATGGATTATCATAAGTAAAAAGAATAGTGCCAATTGAATAAGTTCTTAACTAAATTTGGGTTTGTGAATAAGAACAAAGTAAAGTAAAAAAGACAAAGTATGAAATAAAAATGATTTTTAACTTAACTGTACTTATACCTACTGTCACTTAATTCTACATAAGCCCATATGTACAATTCTGAGTTTAGGATCNTCTAAACTTAACTAAATGGATTATCATAAGTAAAAAGAATAGTGCCAATTGAATAAGTTCTTAACTAAATTTGGTTTTGTGAATAAGAACAAAGTAAAGTAAAAAAGACAAAGTATGAAATAAAAATGATTTTAAACTTAACTGTACTTATACCTACTGTCACTTAATTCTACATAAGCCCATATGTACAATTCTGAGTTTAGGATCACTGTAGTTCAATGGCCAATTCCGCACTTTGGTCGTCCTAACCGATAGAAACAGAACATTAATCCCAATGAAATTCCTATAGCGACCACTACAAGCGCCGGACCAAAGTTTGACGAGTCAACGAGATCGTCTCCCGTAGGGAACCAAGGTCCCTCCGGGAGAACTCGAGATGGTCCAATCTGAACATCCGCAAACCCGAATATGCTTGGTACTAAATAAATTATAGATAAACCGTAACTAACATGATTTAACCTAAACATCTATATGAGAAAAATTAAAATAGATAGAGTAAGTAGAAAGTGTAGTGACGATGTCACTGAATAGAAGGCCCATAANATATGAGAAAAATTAAAATAGATAGAGTAAGTAGAAAGTGTAGTGACGATGTCACTGAATAGAAGGCCCATAATACTCTGTGGTCATCTTCCTGCGGTGGTGGTGTTGATCNCACTGAATAGAAGGCCCATAATACTCTGTGGTCATCTTCCTGCGGTGGTGGTGTTGATCCCGAATCTTCATCCCATATGAATCTCACTTTCTTTTTCCTCGGTACCAACGGAGCGATTGAGAACGCTGAAGAAGGTGTAGTTTGTTCTCCTAAGTCAACCAACAGGCATTCTTGTAAGTTTGTCTCTTTGCACGTTTTTCCTTCTGATTTTCTCCAATGATACGGAAACACTCTCCCCCTTATCTCGGTACGATTCCCGTGTGTGTCTAGCCGGACCCGACTCTGGTCCGGGTTGTTCATAACCCTGCATTGTCTCTCTACCGTCATTCTCATTGCCCCCACTCTGGGCACTCTCATAACCTGAACTTTTTTAGGGCATTGTACTCGGATAAGATCGTCCTTACTGAACACTAATAACGAATCATTGTTCCATTCCCTTACTAACGTACCGCGGTCTTCTTGACAAGCCAATTCACAATTTTCTCTAATTTCCTTTGAATCATCTGCCAATGTTCCAACAAGACATTTCGCATTGTCGGTATTTCCAAATTGTTTTCAAACAACGAACAGTGTTTCTTCTCCGGCATTTCTCATGTCTTCCACTAGATGTAAACCGGAATTAATCTTTCCAACTATTATTTCTCTCCAGCTAGACTCACAAGAGGTGTTGAAGAGTCTGAATTTTTCCTTGGTAAACGACCAGACTGAGAAATCCGTCGATGTTTCCCTGAGAAACATGTAAATGGTCCAAACCAATTGGCCATTTTCTCCAAACTGACAGTACGAGTACCTGAATTTTGAATACCAATCGGGGGTCATTGTTTCTGGAATAATTTCTTCCCACGTTTAGCCAATTGTTCATTTTTCTTAATCCAATCTTGGATGACGTAGTCGCGAATCTCTGGGTAAGTGTACATCGGGAGCTTATCTGCTAGGCATTCCATCCTCAGTGACTGGTAAAATGAAACATTGAATGAGGGCATGTTGACTAATTGCACCCACAAGTTATTATCACTGTGAAAGGTTTCTTGAAGAGACCTTCTTCCTCTGACATGATTGTCCCTAGTAGCTTCGGTTGGTGCTTGAACTACGTAGTTTAGGACGATAGTTTTAGTGTAAAGTATGGCCCCTGGAACTCTCTTCGGTATCAACAATCCTACAAAGTTTATTTCTCCCAAGGAGAATACTACTAGACAACACACGAGAATTACTCTGACAAAAATTTCCGTAACCATTTTCCTCCATTTCTATTGCGAATTTTGTACAAGTCGAGGGGAACGCCGAAGTTGAACTGGTTCCTTTATCTCGTCTTGCCTCTTCTTTTGTTTCCTGGGGTATGACTCCTCCGTTGTTGACCGAATTAGACTTTCCTCAACAATTCTTTCCTCTTGATTCATGCTGTGGTCTTCTGGTGGTTCCTCTTCCTGTATTTCCTCCATCGGGTCTATTACTGCCTTAGGACTACAGTATGGTATCATTCTACTTACATAACATAATTCTATGGACTTGTTAATTTTTTTGGATTTTTGTAATTCGTAAACTAGTTCAAATACCTTTTTAACTACCTTCTTCTGACTTCTGACCTTTTGGTTGGAATTTGTCTGGGACTCCTTTCTTTCTAANATAATTCTATGGACTTGTTAATTTTTTTGGATTTTTGTAATTCGTAAACTAGTTCAGATACCTTTTTAACTACCTTCTTCTGACTTCTGACCTTTTGGTTGGAATTTGTCTGGGACTCCTTTCTTTCTAANGATACCTTTTTAACTACCTTCTTCTGACTTCTGACCTTTTGGTTGGAATTTGTCTGGGACTCCTTTCTTTCTAATGGGTGCACGACAGATTACCAAGTCGCTAACCTCAAACCCACCGGCTATCTTGGTTGCATCAATCCGCGCGAACAAAGAAAGGACGGAAAAGGGATTCAAGACCCGAACCCATTCCCATGCTTCTTTCATCCTCTCCCTATGGTGTTCCAATGGTAGAGAGGGAAATGCCTTCTTAAAGGACAAATCCATCGGGAGCACTGGCTCCCTACCAAACATAAGGAGGAATGGAGCCACTTTCAGGGTATCATGTATAGAAGTGTTATGTGCAAAGACCAAATGCGGTAAGTATTGGTTCCAAGTAGTTACCCCTGTATCTTTTATAAAAGTGGCCAACATTTTGGCTATTGTTGAATTAAACCTTTCGGTCAACCCGTTTGTTTGCGCATGAAATGCTGTCGTGAACCTTCTTTGAAAACCCATCATTTTACCCATTTGTTCCAGCAGTTTTGACCTGAAACACGTCCCATTGTCCGTTAAAAGTACTCTGAACGATCCAAAAATGGTGATAACATTTTCTACGAGAAATCGCGCTACCTCTTCTGCGGTCGAATCTTTAATAGCCGCGCAGATTACATACCTTGACATGTAATCAGTGAAAACAGCGATAACCCTATTTCCTTGTGTTGTTTCTGGGAAGGGTCCTAGGAGATCCATTGAGACCATACTAAAAATCTCGGGATTCTCAAACATCTCAAAGGGGTTNTCTGGGAAGGGTCCTAGGAGATCCATTGAGACCATACTAAAAATCTCGGGATTCTCAAACATCTCAAAGGGGTTGATTGGTTGTAGGAAACCTTTCTTTTTCTTTGGAGGTAACTTGTGAAAGGCGCACCCCTGACATCTCCTAACGAAATCTCTCGTTTCTTCTTCCATGTCTGGCTAGTAAAATCTAGTCACTAATTTGTTTATCAACTTTTTCATTCCCACATGACCTGCGCACGGCAGCGAATGGTAAATTCGATCACCACTCCTCTCATCACTACTGGTAAGACGATCCTGTCTCCCAAGCTCCTTTCTGACTTCCTGAAAAGAACATGGTCAATTACTTCGAACTTATCCTGAGAGTCCAGATCCTTCAGGATGTTTACACAAAAATCATCCTTCAACTGGAACCATTCCTAGTCCACGATGTTAGTTTCCTTTTCTAAACATTCACACTCGTCTTTTCCAATCCCGTACATTGGTATCTCGGTCACTTCTTCGGAGTCCAGTTCCTTGTCAAACGGATTTCTACTCAGAGCATCGGCTACCACATTCTTGGGTCCTGGGAGATACTGAATGTCACAGTCAAATTCGGCTAACTTCATTTTCCATCGTTTGATCTTGGTCTTGATTGGGTTTTTGGCNTTCTTGTCAAACGGATTTCTACTCAGAGTATCGGCTACCACATTCTTGGGTCCTGGGAGATACTGAATGTCACAGTCAAATTCGGCTAACTTCATTTTCCATCGGTTGATCTTGGTCTTGATTGGGTTTTTGGCTGCTTTCAAGTAGGTTAGGGCAAGGTGGTCTGTCCTCAAGGTAAATCTTCTGCCAAAAATGAAACTTCTAAATTCTTCCAGCGCAAACAGAGCACTCTTTCTCAGGAATGCTGTAATTCCTTTCATAACCTCTCCTGAGGGTTCGACTTGCAAAAGCTAATGGTTCTTCTGTTTTCACGGTTCTTCCGGACGCTGTTATGCTTTCTCTGACCTGTGCGATATGGGCCCCAATGCCATACTCGCAAGCATCTGTGGAAACTATCAATGGTAAAGAAAGATCCAGATGGTGCATCTGCCAGTGCGTTCTTCATGTCCTCGAACGCTGACTGTTCCCTCTCTCCCTATACTCTCCCAGAATCGTCTCTCAACATGTCCGNTTCCCTCTCTCCCTATACTCTCCCAGAATCGTCTCTCAACATGTCCGTCAACGGCTTCGCAAGGAGCTGGTGATACTTAATGAACTTTCTATAAAACCCACACATTCCTAAAAATGATCTCAACTGCTTTAAAGTCTCGGGCGCTTTCATTCCTCTGATTGATTCTACCTTCTCTGGGTCAGTCTGTATCCCTGTCTGGTTTACTATGTGTCCTAATAGTTTAATTTCTGTATACCCCAATTTACATTTCTTTGGTTTTAAGGCTAAATTTCCTGATCTTAATTTTTGTAATACTAACTCCAAACGATGTAGCTGGGATTCCCAGTCGTGACCTACCACTACTATGTCATCTAAGTAAACTGCCATTCCGTTATACCGAAGCTCGTGGAACAACGTATCCAGAAGTCGTTGCCATGTCGCTGGTGCTGACGACAAACCAAAAGGCATTCTTTTAAAAACGTATGAACCCCATTAGCAAATGAACCCTGTTTTCTCGACTGAAGCCGCGTCGACCTCTACCTGGAAGTATGCGCTCTCAGTCAATGGTAGAAAAGAATTTACCCCCTGCCAATGCTTCTATAACTTCCTGTCGGGAAGGTAAGGGATAACCTTACCGGAAGGTGGTCACCGGTTTCTATTTTGTGCGTTACCAGATTAGTGCATCCTAATTGTTCTGATTTAACTGCGAATCGATCCACAAACATGAAAAGTAATTCTTCCAGTTCTTCCCTTTGTTCAGTTGTCAACTCCGGATTGATGTCCAACTCCGGCAGCACCTTCCTCCATCATTCTTCAGCCTCATCCGCTGTGATTTGACGGATCATGAAGTCGTCCGTAATAATACTGGGGAATTGATATGGCATCTCCCAAATTCCGTCTCCTTCCTCCAAGCTACCCGACTCTGTTGTTGAAAGGTTGCACTCCTTGTCCTTTCTTCTGGTGCTTTTACAGCTGAACTCTACCGGCAAAGAGTTTCCAAACTGCAACGTCTTCTTCTCAAAGTTGACGCTGAGATTCTCTTTTGAGTTGACATCGTTTCCTAGGATGATGGTCCCTGGGGGCATTTCTGGCGTCACATACGCTGTAATCATTAACTTCTTTCCTCCCATCTCCAGCATCACTTGGGACGTTCCTAGGATCTTTATGGTCTGTTGATTCACCGCGATCACCCGAATCTTCTTAGTCAACTCTTGGATGTCCTTCCCTCCTATCTCTTCTGGGTGTACGAGGGTTATCCCTACCTTATCAATTAGGTTTTCGAATTAAACCTGAAATGTCACCCAATGCAATCGGACAGTCTAACATATAGTTGCAATTTGAAAGACAGCTGTCAAACAATAGAAGAATCCCCTAACAGACGTTCTACTTCTAAGGAATCATTCTTCGCCCGCCACCCCCCCCCCCCCCCC
>NIPM01000054.1:203210-225119 GCA_002738285.1 Holacanthella duospinosa | reverse complement strand
AGAATAAAATTTTTGGCAGATGAACATGACATAGAGTTGGCAATATTGCAAGCTCATTAATTTTAGTAAATTAAAAGTCAATTTTTCTGAAAATTTAATTTGTAATTTAAAATGTAATTGAATTACAGTAATTTGTATTTTTGTAAACCTGAGTAAAGTAATTTGGAAAAAGTAATTGGAAAAATTTGCTAATGTAATTGGTAATTCGAAAATTTGAAACGAGTAATTTGCCCACCGATGAGAGCCAGTGGCTCCGGAGCCTTTTGGTCAACTCCAAACAAATTGAAAGTCATGGACAAAACTACTCCGCTGTAATATTTCTTGTCAGTGTAGTCCGAATTCTTTCTTAGATCTTACTAACGACCAATGACACAAATACGTTTCGGGTATCATTCTTCATCCTATTAATGGGGTTTCATGCCGAATGAATAAGTTTTTTAAAACCTAGAAATTTCCATATTTGGTAATTAAAAATTTCAACGAAAATAGATTATACTTTTTTGTTCGTTTTCATAAAATTGCTAAAATTTCTTTATTAATTCCTTATTTTTTCTACTTTCAGAGTTATTCAATGAAATTGTATGCTTCTAAATTTTGTCGCAATTTAACAAAAAAATTCATCAAATTTACGGAAGCCATACTAAGTAAGCTGGAAAATCTATTTATCATTTTAAAATTTTTGTTTTCATGTTTAAAGAAATACACCACGTTTAACAAGTCTTGTTTTTGGTCTCTTGTTCGCTTCATTTCTCAAAATACTTTTTTACGTTTCAGTAGTTAACTAAAATTAAATAAAATTAAGAATAACAACCCGAGATTTTAAATTCTGTAGAAATCCTGTCGAATTATTTGTATGATGAACTCTTTTCTATCCAATTCTACATAATACAAGCAGAATATCCTCATATGAACTCATTATGGATAAGTCATAAGGCACAATATCTTTCTAATAAAATCCTTCACCAGGAACAAGACAGAAATTCTATAGATGGCTGTATGATGAACTCATTCAACATAAAATATATTTTGTGGAGAAGACCTTCACCTTCATGTGATGAACGGGACTGGACCTCCCGCTCACCACACAAAATAACAACACAGCTGCTGCTGTGTTGTTCTTCTTTTTCTTCTTCCCTTTCCATTTCATTGCCCTCCCTATATATATTATTATTGTTATTATTATTATATCATTTGGTATATGTATATACTTACCTGTTGTTGTCTATCCATCAGGATAGACTCAGATAACATTGAACCGTTGAGTAAAGCAGAGCTTTTATCTGCTCCTCCATTTTGGAGAATATTTATTTGATTTTCAATTGATTTATTTAATTATTTTTGTTGATTTTTGGTGACTCATTGACCTCTCTCCACACAGGACTAAAGGTCAAGGGTCAATTGGACTCCTCATACTACAATTTCCTGAGGTAGGCATGATGTAATTAGAATGTTTTATTTACAAAAGAATAGACATCACTCAAACTCATCTGTGTTTGGAAGTTTTACAATTGATATGATTTTAGCAAAATTAAGTTTACAAATGATAAATTTTGATTCAAGGCTAGAAATGTTAAATACACAAAAAATTTTTGAAATCCTAATCACTTTGAACAAAAATTCAATGTTATGGAGCTGGGAGACATGTATGCGAGAGGCAAAACAAAATGGAATGGCATTTGTAACAAAAAGTTTGCGAATGACAAAAAAAATCCCCGTTCACTTCTGTAACACAATCTATTCGCTTATCGCTCCGAGTATTTTGAGAATTAAAAATTAAAGAATTAACAAAACACTTCCTAAAACATTTAACATAAATTGAGGTTATCCCAAGGTTATTCAAACTAATGTTTTCTTGTCTTGTTAGTAAATAATTTTCCCCGTTCCCAAATAGCAATACCGATTCTATTTTTGTCACATTTTTCTTCAGTTTTGAATTTTGCAACAGAGTGAGCAAAATCTTTCGCTGAGCTTTTATGAAGAGAGTTGGAAAATGACATCAATGAAAGCAGATGATTAATTCGGTTAGATATTTGTGTCAAGATAGGCTGAGCCTTTGAACTGATTAAGAAGGACACCATTAAAGTTCTCGAACTGAAATGCAGAGCATTGGTACAAAGGGCCTCAATTCTTAACTGTTGAGTTAAAAGACAAGATCTACCCGATTTTGCATTAACTCGTGTACTCAAATATACGATAAAATGGACGCTAACTCTTGAAAAGTTTGTAAGAATTCAAAATTACTTTATTTATCTTTTTCTGATAAAAATCTACACAAGAGACTAAAATCGAGAATGAGTATGTGTGTCGGAAGACTCAAAAGACCAACTAATATTTTTATTCTTTCTTCACCTGGCCAACACCCCAAAATGAACTCTAAAACTCAAAAACACACCCCCTTCAGACAGCAACTCAGGAACTGTTTAGCTACCTTTAAAGCCGCTTCCTGTTGACCGCATGTCTGATTAATTATAATTTCCAGTTTCCATACGTCAAATGTCATCCACCACACATACTTTCTCAAAATGACATTTCCAACATACTCCCACCTTTGATTTATGACATAGTTAGAAATCAAAATATAACAAAACTAAAATCTAACTGGTTTTTTAACTAAACGTCCTGCTCGTGTTCGAATTTCCTTGCTGTTTCTTCGGTTCCACTTTTTTCGGTACGTCAATTTTCTCAAATGATAAATATGGAACAATTGAATTTTCTAAGTTCTTGGCACCTTGTAGAATAGGGTCGTCTTCACTGTAAACCTCCAGTGGGAAAAGTCTCTGAATTGGAAGAGTTAGAAACCCTGTACTTGTCTTCAATTTAGCCACTCGCACTATCCCGTCCTTCCCTGGATACACTTTGACTGACTTTCGCCATGGGCCACTCAAACCGATTCACGTTGTCGGATCCAGTCATCACTACGTCTCCAACCGTGATATTTTTAAAGCGACGATCGTCCTTCCCCTTCTGGACCAGTTGAGAGAGATACTCACGTCTGAATCTTCCAGCCAATTGATCCCTGACACTTCTGCAATGACGAAGCCTTTTTTGAAATCCAAGACAATCCAAATAGTCCAGATCCGGCGCTGCAACTTGTACCATGTCTTGAATAAACATTGACGGGGTCAAGGGTTGTAAATCTGAACCTTCTGAGATGTATGTGAGAGGTCTTCCGTTAATCACTGCTTCCACGTCACAGAGAGCCGTGATGAGACCTTCATAATTCAACTTAGCATTTTCAAGCACTCGTCTCCATAATTCCTTAATACATCTGACGAGACGTTCCCACCAACCTCCCCACCACGCAGCAGTAGGAGGGTTAAATCGCCACTCGATTCTGCAAGGAATCCAGTCTTCCGCAATTTTCTTCCAATCCAACTCACGCAGAAGATTGACCGCGCCTACAAAATTGGTACCATTATCACTGTACACAATCGATGGTCGTCCCCTTCTTGCTACAAATCGTCGAAAGTATTGAAGAAAAGCTTCAGTACTGAGTGAAACAACCAGTTCCAAATGCACAGCTCTGTAAACAGCACATGTGTAGAGCACAATCCAAACTTTGGTTCCATCTTTGAGGAACAACGGGCCTGCTAAGTCAACTCCAATAACTTGAAACGCCTCAACCACTGAAACTCTGTCTTTCGGAAGTGCAGTAGGTACAGCATCAAATGACTTGCCTGAATACCTCTTACACCTGATACACTTGGCGAGAACAGATCGAATACTTCGTCTACTCTGAAGAATCCAAAAATTTTCTCGCAAATTGCCCATCAATATTTTGGTTCCTGCATGACAATTCATGAGATGAGCCTCCCTAATAATCATTTCCACAACTCGATGCTTCGATGGAAGTAGAATTGGCGTCTTGAATCCGGTTGTGTCTTCCAAATAAAGAAGCTTTGTCAACACACGAAGTTGACCATCACAGTCCCGCATGACTCGGAGTCCTTTTACTTCACTTGTGTTCATATCAAATGATTCAGACTGTACTTGTCGTAGAACTACTTTTTCAACCATCTGTATCTCACGAACTGTAAGATTTCCTGAAAATTCATTGGTCTTCTTCAGCTTCTGATAGAATCTCCACACGTATGAGGCGACTCTGATCAGTCGAGAATATGATGAGATTCGATCCCAAAGACACGACCCAATGGTTGAATTCACATTACCGTGGATCAGTTTCCTTCTCTCCAATGAAACTATTTCTTCATCAGTTAGAGCGTTCACATTCGATGGCCAATTCTCAGGTTTATCTCTTAGCCAGGAAGGACCCTCCCACCATTTTGAACGCATGAGGACAACTGGGACACATCCCCTCGAAGGTAGATCTGCGGGATTAATTATCCCTGGAACATATCTCCAATCTTCAGATGAACTATTTCGACAAATTTCTTTAACCCGATTTCCAACCAACGTTCCCCATATATCATTTCGCTTAATCCAGGCCAAAGCTGTTGTTGAGTCAGTCCAATAGTAACACTTCAATTTTTTCATATCAAGAGCTTTTCTCACTGCTTCAACTAGACGACTTCCAATGAGACAAGCCATCAATTCCAATCTTGGGATGGTGATCCTCTTTATCGGAGACACTCTTGACTTTGCTTGTAACAACTGAACATCTCCTCCTTCACTCCTTAGAAAAATTGCTGCAGCATAAGCTTGTTTGCTTGCATCACAAAATAAATGTAGAGTCAACGTGCTGCAGGGTTTATTGGAAAACCATCTTGGGATCCGAACCTCAGACATGATTGGTATTTGTTTATACCAATCCATGAACCGTCTCTTTTGGTCGAAGGTCAGCTCTTTATCCCATCCACATTTAGTAGTGCATGCTTCCTGCAAGATCAACTTTGGCAAGAGTAGCGCTGGGCAACAGAATCCAATTGGATCAAAAACTTTCTATGCACATGATAGAACTATCTTCTTGGTAATAACTTTCAACTCCGGAAGAAAGTCTATTTCTACACTCAGAGTGTCACAATCTCGATCCCACTTTAGTCCCAGAATGGAAGAAACTCGATTGTCACCTTTAGATTCTTCGTCATGAGAGTACTTCCAAGGTCTTAGTTCCATTTTTGCTTCCGCCATAATTTCGGTTGACTTTTCTCGGAAAACCTGTAATGCTTGTCTAGACGAAAGAGACGTCACACAATTATCCACATATAATGACTTAAGTAACTTTTCAGTCCCTTCCGGTGAGTGATTTTCAGATTGTAGGTGATACTCAATTACCGCAGCAAGTAAGAATGGGCTGCTGGTCACTCCAAACACCACTCTTGCATGACGATAAATCTTGAATATTTTATTTTCCCAATCCTCCCACCATAGGAACCTGAGGAAATCCCGATCTCTTCTATCCACTTCGACCATGAGGAATGCCTTTCTAATATCCGCTATTACACCAACTTTGTTTTCCCGAAATCTGAGAATAAGTGACGGAATGAGCTCAATATGATTGGGTCCCTTCACTAAGCAATTATTCAGGAACGGAAACCTTCCGGATTTATACGATGCGTCGAACACAGGACGGATAGGTGTGGTTGTACTCTCCGGCTTCAGCACAGGACGATGAGGAAGGTAATGAGTCTGGATGTTTAACTCTGCGAGAGGAACCTCCTCGATTATACTTTCTAAGAGCCACTGATTGAAAACTTCTTCGTACTCCTTATACTTTCCTAGTGAATTTAACTTATGAGTTGTGTTCACCAATCTTCNTAATGAGTCTGGATGTTTAACTCTGCGAGAGGAACCTCCTCGATTATACTTTCTAAGAGCCACTGATTGAAAACTCCTTATACTTTCCTAGTGAATTTAACTTATGAGTTGTGTTCACCAATCTTTTCTCGGCAATTGACTTGTTTGAAGGAATCCTCTGATGATCATCCAACCAAGGAAGACGAACCACATATCGGCCATCTTCATTCTGACGCACAGTATTTAAAAAATGCTGCTTTGTAAGGATGTCTACCTCTTCCTTCGTCTGTTTCTCGGCTGTATCCATTATCCCAATTGTTTCCAGTTTCCATAGTGCCGCAACGCTTGAGTCGTTAACAATTAGTGAGGAGACCAACATGCCCATAGAAATTTCATCACTGGCCCACCTTCCCATCAAAGTCCATCCCAATCTTGTCTCGACGGCTGTAAGTCCATTCGACAACTGATGGGTATGACCAGTGAGTAACTTCCCATACTCGTCTGCCCCAATTAATATCTCGATGTCAGGGTTTCCTTTTCCTAGATCACTAACCCAGATGTTCTTTTTTCTCAACTCTGCTGTCCATGGTCCAAATGAGGCACGAGGAATTTTCTCACAAATCATGTTCTGATCCAAGACGTTCAAGTATACTTGATTCCATCCATTAGTCGATTTAGCCTTCATAAGGTAAGACTTGTGGTGGACTGGCTCTGTTGCTGAACCTCCGAACAGAGAATGAATCACTGTCTCCTGACCTTTAGGCTCGAGCTCAATTCCCCCAATTGTTTTCTTGAAAACGTACGAACGTTGTGACCCAGAGTCAATCAATGCTCGTACTAATTTCTCCTTTCCACTAGGTCCCACGGACTTCACCATAAGAGTCTGGAGAATCACTTCCTTTCCAAAGGATTGGGTTAGACATGTGGTTTGTACATTCAGTTTTCTAGCTTCCTCCATTTTTTCATTCTTGTGATTTGGGAGCTCAGGACAAATCAGAACTGGATGCTTTCTACCACAAATGGGACATTTGAGCACCGCCCTACATTGTTTAGAATTATGGTTTGGGCATAACAACACCGTTTGTCTTTTAGTTTCGTCTTTTTGTCCAACAGAACAAACCAGAACAAACCAGAACGAGCCATCTGAATTCTGGCTTCTCCCTCGACTTAATTCTTTAAAAATTCCATAAGATAATCAAGTCTCGTCTGTTGAGGATCTTCAAGGCTTCTATCCTTCACCGCTTGTGGACTTCTTAACCAAGCCTGAAGAAGGTCATCCGGAAGACTTGACTCTACTAGAGGGTAAAGCATCGCCGCGTTCTTTTCAGAGGTCACACCGATGGATTCCAACGCACGCAGCTGAGATTCGATACTATCATACATTCTAGAAAGTGATAACTTCTCTCCTGATTGTGTAGCATTTGAGATCACTAACTTGAGCAGCTCACGAACATACACCTCGACCAGGAGTTCTTCCTTTCCATAACGTTCTTTCAGAGCACTCACTACTTTAGAGTAGTTCTCGACAGTTTGAGGATAACTGTCAACCAGCTCCTTAGCTCTCGTTCCATTGACCTTTGCTTGCACCAGGTACTGGAATTTATCTATTGTTGCCAATTCTTCATCTTCATCAATTTTCTGGAATTGTGCCCAAAAACCCAGCCAATCCTTTAACTCACCATTGAATTTTTTCAACTCAATTTTCGGTAACTTGAACTGTCTGAATCGAGAGCCAGCGGAGCTAGGAACTGGACTAACAGACTGCCGGTCTTGTACTTCTCTCCCTTTCAAACTGACCTCACTGAAGCGATCATCAAAAACTTCCAGTCTCTTTCTCCTGAGCATACTCATCGTCACTGACTTCCTCATCCAACATAATTTCAAGGATCTTACGGTCAAACACTTGAAGTTCACCTAGGACACGTTCGAGTTTCTGTAACCAAAGTGTCACATTTGTAGAGTTTGGAGCTTCTTTGTCCAATTCCAGAGTGAGTTCATTTGCCGTCCTTGTAAATGCAGCACGGACAGATTTGCGAGCTTTCTTGAGTCTCTCTATTGCGNCAGTCTCTTTCTCCTGAGCATACTCATCGTCACTGACTTCCTCATCCAACATAATTTCAAGGATCTTACGGTCAAGCACTTGAAGTTCACCTAGGACCCGTTCGAGTTTCTGTAACCGAAGTGTCACATTTGTAGAGTTTGGAGCTTCTTTGTCCAATTCCAGAGTGAGTTCATTTGCCGTCCTTGTAAATGCAGCACGGACAGATTTACGAGCTTTCTTGAGTCTCTCTATTGCTTATCGATAAGATCACGTCGAGGTCACCAAATGTTGAGTTAAAAGACAAGATCTACTCGATTTTGCATTAACTCGTGTACTCAAATATACGATAAAATGGACGATAACTCTTGAAAAGTTTGTAAGAATTCAAAATTACTTTATTTATCTTTTTCTGATAAAAATCTACACAAGAGACTAAAATCGAGAATGAGTATGTGTGTCGGAAGACTCAATAGACCAACTAATATTTTTATTCTTCTTTCACCTGGCCAACACCCCAAAATGAACTCTAAAACTCAAAAACCCACCCCCTTCAGACAGCAACCCAGGAACTGTTTAGCTACCTTTAAAGCCGCGTCCTGTTGACCGCATGTCTGATTAATTATAATTTCCAGTTTCCATACGTCAGATGTCATCCACCACACATACTCTCTCAAAATGACATTTCCAACATTAACAGTATCTGATGCATGAAGTCAAGTTTGCTATGAGGAAATATCCAAAAGTCCTCTAAGAGGTTAGCCTATAACTATTATTTTTAAGAAAATTATCAATTCTAAAAAAATAACATAACCTTCGCTTTTGTAAACAAATTTAATTATTTTTATTTTCAAATTTTAAATTATTAACAGTTTCAAAAATATAATAAATGAAAAATATCGACCTGCATTATTAAATCTTGTCGAAATAATTTTTAGTGTTAATTAAAATACACTAATAAAGATTTAATCAGTAAAATTAATATTGAAATTTAAAAATTATGTCATAGTAACATAGTTTGAAATTATACTGGCTGACGAAGCGTCAGCCAGGAAAAAAAATTAAAATTCAAAAAAAAATAATAGTTATGGGCTAACCTCTTAGAGGAATTTTTATTTTATTCCTCATAGCAACCTTGCATGAAGTAATGAGTGACAATTAAATGAACAAGCTTGCTTTCCAGAGAAGNATTTTATTCCTCATAGCAACCTTGCATGAAGTAATGAGTGACAATTAAATGAACAAGCTTGCTTTCCAGAGAAGGTTTCTACCTTGACTACAAAATCCTTCATGAGAGTAGCCGCTAAGGTAATTTCTTTTAACGTTAGATTTTTTTTGCTCAAAATCATGATAGACTTGACGAATTTTCCAAAATGGCTTATGTATGGCTCTGATAGAATACCATCAAGCACGAATATACATATGTAAGTCCAAGTTCTCCACTCAGAGGCTTTCCAAAAACTTATTTCGCTAAAATCGCGGACAGATCGGCTAAACGAGCGAGGTACCAAATAGCTTCTCAGCCTTCTGTTGATTTCTTGAAGTTTTAATCCAATGTAGAAATCTCTGTTGTGATACTTTGAATTACTCCAAAGTTTTGCAAACGTCCTTGATACACCTAGAAATGCTGCATGCATAATGTCAAACACAAATCCATCGACAATATTAAATTTTGGAATCTGGAGCAACTGCGAGGCAGTTTTGACTCCGAAATGACTTTTTGCTTTTGATCCTTCGCCTAGCAATGTACTGTATTGCGCAAATGTAGAAGAAAGTCCTCCTTGGTTCTTATTTCAAAATCTTGACAATTTGAGGCTGGATGAATTCATTTTTTGAACTTGTCGTCTTCTTGAAAAGATTCTCCTTTTGTCAAACACCATGAGCATCCATATGCTCTATTGAACTGAACCGTGCTTTGACATTGGCATCTTGCGACGGAGTCTGCTACGCAAAGAGGAAAATAGACTTTGCTCTTTCGACAGTCCATTTATTTCTCAATTTAGTCCATCTATGCTTAGAGATTTGCACATTTTGACGAATGGACGGAAGAAAGAATCCATTTTTGGTTTTGATTTTCCAAACCATAATGCTCCAATTGAAATGTTCTTCACTCTGGTGGAATAAGGTAACTCGTTGATAGAGATTAGGATTGGCCAAATGGAAAATTTTGACGATTTAAAAGTTAGCACACCGTCTGTGTTGAACAAACAGCTCAAATCTTGATCCTGAAGTCCCATGGCCTTGTATAAATTCCCGGACATGATGTCATCAATCGATTCTAAAGGACATTTAATATTTCGTGTAATAAGCCTTTCGTTCAGTTGTGTAGCAACATTATGTTTTCTCAAAATTTCTTCTAATTGTGCTTTGATATCAAACCGGAGAAAATAATTTCCGGATTTCAAAAGATTTAAGCGTGACTCTTCAAATTGGCATTCAAAACAATGTGATGTGCCTTCAAGTTTGATTTCGCCAAGGTATTTTTCACAACTAGGGCAATAGAAATGTGTTGAACTAATATTTATTGTGTTTGTTAGTTGTTTTCGAATGGTCGTTATTCTACTTGAAATCTCAGAGTCCAGTGGAAGAAAAAAATTCAGTATTGATAGAAGATCATCAGATGCAGGTCCTGAAAGGTGATATTTTGAAATGTAACCCAATCTAAGTAAAGTTGCTTCATCTTTGGTAATTTTGGAGTTGAAATATAGAGACGATCCAGTATCCACTGTAAAGTGTTTATTTGAATTTTCGGTGTTTGGTGCAGAACTCTGTGTGTATATGTAAATTGTTATTTAACCTTTTTAATAATATTTCATTTTAAATTTTACCTCAAACTGCGTTGCTGACGAAGAATTGGTTGGTGTTTTAGATATATATTTTAGCATAGTACAAGCAGGTACATCGGTATTTTCGATTTCAATCTCCAAAGTTTGGGCTCTCTTCTCTTAACGATGAAAAGACTGTTATTCAAAACTTAAAAATCGAGCAGCATATTTATTAAGTCATTACCTTTGCACGCTTAGCAGATCTAAATGGAACTTCTTTCGACGAATCCCAGATATACTAGGGGTCTACCTTTTCATATTGCACACTTTCACACTTTCACACTTTCACAGAAGTTTGAAGGAGAAGTGCGAAACTCCTCCCCAGAAAGTGTAAAGAACCAATTACAGAAGCGCAGAAAAACAGGTCTCACCCGAAAAAATTTCATACTTGAGCACTTTCACACTTTCACAGAAGTCTTTACAAAAGTGTGAAAACACGCCCCAAAATTCAAAATTTGCCAATGAGACTCCACAGCGGGACAAAGTGTGAAAGTGTGAAAGTGATCAGATAATTTTTTTCACACTTGCTTACAACTTCTATTTCTCCGTCAATTAAAAACTTCAGATTTTCAATTTTAAATTGTTTTCAAGATTTTGATCAACGACATTGATAATTTTTGATAGCATTTATTATTTATTAGCGTTTATTTATGACATTAATAACGCATTGATAGCGTTTATGTATTGCCTGCACTCAATTAAATAACCCTAAATAAATTACTGAAATTTTGAAAATTTAGCCTTATTTGATTGTTTTCCCATTTGGATTATTTAATTACTCTTCAAACCTAGGGCTCACCCGATTCCTCTTCACACTTTTGCACACTTAGTACAGAAAAAGTTGAAATATTTTCAAGTGTGAAGGGTATAAGGTCTCACCCGCTGTGGCTTCACACTCATGCGCGCTTCAACATAAAAGTGTACAATAAAGTCATCTGTGAAAGGTGTGAAACTAAAAAGGTAGACCCCTACTGTTTTCGCTTTCTTTCCATGCTTAAAATTTATTCCGAAATTTTAGAAAATTTCATTCGAAACATTTAGTAAATTCAAATTAGAATTTAAATAATACTTCAACAGTCCCGCGCATACACAACTGATCCAAATTCCTTTAATTTAAAAATTACTTTCTATTGTCATCTTATTGAAACTCACGTATAGACTCATCTAAATTTTTTGTTATCTAAATTTTTTATTAATACATTAGAGGAATTTAAATATTAGGTTTAGGTCTGGACCGACCTAATTTTTCTCGACTTTCACACTCTCAGTTTGAGTCTGAGTTTGTTGTAACTTAAGAGGCTAAAATATGAAGTCCAGACCAACATTTGGCTTGATTGGTTGTATGCTTAGATTAACCACCAGTAAAATTTAAGAAAACTAGTTACGATTTTAATACTTTAGATGACCACTGTTTCCTAAACTTTCGGTTTCATAAAAATGATATGCTAAAATTATGAGAATGTTTAAATGTAAATTAGCATCCACAGAAAATGGATTAACTGACTGTTCCTACCTAAACAGCCAGATCGTACTTTCGATTTTTTTCGAAATACAACCTTTTTAGACCCAATAATTAATTACTAAAAACATTACGTAATTTACAATTAAAACTAAAACAAATGAAACTAAAGCTTAAATATTGCTTATAAACTGAAGAAAAACAAAAAAAAAAAAAAACTCTTGGTGTGGACTTAATCTCAGACCTAAAGTGAGAGAGAATTAAGGTCTGGAATTAAGTTTTTCAAAGACGGACTAAGTTTTGAGGAAGGAGAAAGTCCTTCTACGTCACATATTTGTGACGCGAATCTCATAATTAGGTCTGGTACAGACCTAAACTTAATATTTAAATTCCTCTAATGGAAAACACTTATTTTCTGGTCCACTAGATAACTGAAACCCCGAGTAGGTTTGCAGTGATGCCTAAAACTGATATTGTCAATGACTCCCAACGCAACACAATTGGAAAAAAACTTATGAAAACTTATGAAAACAGATGTTGAATTCAAATGGGAGAAGGAAGTTTGTGTTGGACGAATTTTGTCCTGTGGTAAGTCAACAATAATTAAATATCTTTTGTTGTCATATAATTCAACTGGAATTGAATTTCTTAAAGGGTCAAAATTAGAAAACCCTAGAAACCCCAAGATGGACCAAATTTGGTCCACATATTTTGATTTTTTTAGACAAATTTAAGCACTAAAAGAGTAAAAGCTCAAATTGATTGTGTCCTTGAAGAAGTGGAACACACAGACCAAAACAAAGAGGAAGAACTGTTGTCACTTCAAAAGGAATTGGAAGAGAAAAATCAACAAGTTCAAAATCCCTTAGGTAATCATAAACATAAAAGTTTACCTCTGTGTGTTTGTTTGTCCGCTCTCTTTATACAGTGTGTATTAGTAACGAATGAACGGGGATACCCACTGTAACCAACTCTCACTCAATCCCACTACCAGTTATGGGAAACAAATCTGGCTTAACGGGAGTGACTTAACCAGAAGGGATGATATACTGAAGGAATATATCCGAATTTAATCAACGCTTTCACATTCCACACTTCCACGCATTCCCTTGTTACTGTCATTTTATGCATATCTTAAATTAAGTCTACCAGATTACCTCTCGTTAATGAATTATTTGTTCGAAGTGTCCCCCATCCATTCCCAAACAATGATTCAGTCGATCATAAAACCCGTCTTTCATTTCGCACCATCCATTATCTGCTAATATGACTCGTTTGAATAGCGGTAATGGAATTTTATTACACAAAGATTAGGCGGAAGCCCCATGGTTCAAATACATAAAAAACAACAAAGAAAACTCAAAAATCACTAATTCGCCAAAGATAGAAATTAGTAGTTAATAACTTATACCGGTTATCAAACAAATTTTGATTTTCATGCTTTTCCGCTCGACTTAAATATTACAACAATAAAACAAAAATTTGAATATCAAACTGCGTAATATCGTTGTCCATAACTGATGGTGGGATTGGGTGAGAGTTGGTTAGGGTGGGTATCTCCGTTCATTCGTTACTAATACACACTGTACAGTATGTATGCTTAAAAATAAGTGCATTTCAGTGTTCATTTAAATATGTTATGTGGTTAGCAGCGAGGCTGTTCAAGTGGCGGTACTGGGTTCGATTCCGACGGTTGTGTGTGTGTGTTTTTTTTTTGAGGTTAAAGTATTTTTGATTTACTCTTCATTTTATTAACTTTCCGATAGACAACCCCCCTCCCCAATTGTCTACGACCTCCTAAACTCATACACATAAAAACTTAATTGTAGTGATCAAAGCTGGAATTGATATAGATGAAAAATGACACTTTTGGCCAAAAATTATAGAAAAAAACCTGTGCTACCATAGGAACAAAAATAAAAATATATATAAAATTTTTTTTTCAAAAATTAATATTTTTTATGGTTTATCATCACGTTAGTCTGAGATTCTTTGTATCTTCTGCGCCATCTGCTCTATGATACACCAATTGAGCCAAAAATTTGAATTTGAATTTTAAAAACTAATACCAAGGTGCCATATTTTTTAGTTTTTGAAATGTTGCCTCTTTGTATTTTTTTTAAATAAAATAAAATTTCTTTTTGTCATATGAACACTTGGATCATGTAGGGTCTTATTCGACACTTAATGCTTTTATAAGTAATAACTGAACGCAACAAATAACATTTAGACGAACCATCAAACTTATTTTTATAAAACAAATTGTTGTTGTTTTTTTCTTCTAACCATTGGTATTACGTTACTTTGAGTTCTTATATGGTAAAAAATTTTTTTTGAAAATTTATTAAACATTGAAACCGCAAAATTTCGAAAAACTAAAAAATGTGACACCTTGGTATTAATTTTAACTATTCAAATACAAATTTTTATCTCAATTGGTCCATCATGAAGCAAATGGCACAGAGTAAAGCGAAGAATCTCAGACTAACAAAATGACAAAACATAAAAAGAAATTTTTTTTTTAATTAAAAAAATTTATTTATTTATTTTACTTCTAAAATTAGTTTGATGCGTACAGTGCTGCTCCTAAAAGTAGTAGGAGTTGAACAATACCCAACACGATCAAAATGTTCGTTTTTTAAATACCCTTTTTTTAAATTTAATAAAAATTGAAATAAATAAAAATTTTGAAAAACTTAAAAATATATGGCAGCTTGGAATTAGTTTTAACAATTCAAATACAACTTTTTGGCTCAATAGGTCTATCACAGAGTAAATTGCACAGAGTAATGCGAAGAACTCAGAAACAGAACGTCATAAAGCAAAAAATGAATACCGACTAATACTCTTTTGTTATTGTGATAAAAGTTTGACGCCCGCGGCAGCGCTAGCCGGCTCGCGAGCGCCGGCTAGTTACCAATAATAAGCCCAAGTTGAATTAAATGTCATTTATTTTAGATTATTTAATTAGAAAAAAAACCACAACTTAAAAGAACGAGTTTTGGAACATCAAAGGGGAAATTCAGAAGTGGACATTGAGAATGGCATTTTGCTTGGACGAGAGTTTTTAACAACTATTAAATCAGCATCGTTATCTGTCAATTCTTACGCTCGGAGCCTCTTCAAAAGGCTATTCCAGGTTGACGAAATAGTTGGATATACTCTGATGGGGAAGGGATGTAATGCCAACAATCGTGAAACTCAACACTCAATTGATGCAGTGCGGAGAGATGCGATAATTGGTAATTGGAAATTTGAACTAAAATCAATTAATATATTTTGATGCTGTGTAATTAGATCATAGCTTAAAAACGTTTGGGCTAAATCCAGGGAGCAACACATACCGTCTCGCCAAAAATGACATCAAGAAAAGTTTGTCAAGTCTCATTGTTGAAATTACAAAATGCACCAACTCTGCTTTAATGGATTTGAATTTGCAGTAAAACTTTGTGTATTCAAATTATATTGATTTACTTGAAAAGTAAAAACTAGTGAAACTCAAATATATTTCTCTTTTTATTAACCTCAATTTCAGTACAGATAGGTAGCATATTAGGTAGCGCGTTTCATATAATACTATGGAGTCTAGGTTCGATTCAGTCGGGTGCAATAGGTATGAGTTATATTAGTTGACTTTTTTTTTCTCGTCGTTCCTGTCTAATCTATTAGCCAAAAATTTCTCTACAAAAAGTATTTTGTTGAATTATTTCTACAGGAATACTTCTTTATACACTGGAGATCAGAATTTACTACGCATGGTGAAAGTCTTAACTAAAAAAGGCATGCAGAAAAAATGAGAGGGAAGAGAACCCTCGATCTCATGGGTGTGCGAAGTTAGCGCCTAGGCGGCGTGAAGTTAGCGCCTAGCGCCTAGCGGCGTGAAGTTAGCGTCTAGCGCCTAGCGGCGTGAACTTAGCGCCTAGCGGCGTGAAGTTAGCGTCTAGCGCCTAGCGGCGTGAACTTAGCTCCTAGATCTGGCGGCGTGAAGTTAGCGCCTACATCTGACGCCTAGTTCTAGCGCCTAAAAATTAATAATGTTAGAAATTTCATGCAACGAATTTCTGGAAATATATCGGATCAAAAACTTTAGACGCTGGAATCGAATATTCGGATATTCTTTTGAAAAAGTATTAGAATTACGTGAGAAAAATTGCTACCTTGGAGAAAAGCTGAAATTCTAAAAAAAAATTTTTTGGAATCGAATTATCGTGAAGTTGGCGCCTAGCACCTATCGCCTAACAAGTGTAATCGATTATTCGGATATTTTTTTGAAAAAGTCTTAGAATTACGTGAGAAAAATTGCTACCTTGGAGAAAAGCTGAAATTCAATAAATTTTTTTTTGAATCGAATTGGCGTGAAGTTAGCGCAAATCACCTATCGCCTAACTTCGTCTTCAATTCATCCAATGCACTACAAGTTGAATTCTAAAAATGTTGAAAAAAAAATTCTATGATTCGCTCTTTACTAACGGTAAAGTAAATTGGGAAGATATAACTTTTCCATTTACAGCGAATCAAGTGAAACGGTTAGAAAAACATAATGCCAACATTGGGTTAACTATAATTTGCTACGATGAAAATAGAAACATTATCCTACAAAACTGGACAGCAGACGGGCATATTTCTTTGGATGACATTATCCATCACGTCGTTGGGGATGAAATAAATTTGGATGAAGATGCAATGGAAACCAATGTCATACAGAATAAACATACCAGCGCAAAACAATTATTTAAAGAAGTTCGGTCAACGTACTACACGTTACATACAAACAAGGTAGATAGACAACCAAGAATAGATCTTTTGTTGTATTTTTGAAACGAGAGGAATCATTTTATGTTTATCAAAAATTTACATGCCCTACAATATCGCACCCAGGATCGTGTTCGGAATCAAATTTGTCGATTTTGTGTCCGAGCATTTACAGAGTACACAATCTCAGAACATACACGTTATTGTGCTGAATTAGGACTACAAAAGACAAACTTTCCAAAACATCCATCACTTAAATTTGTGAATTATTGACCAGCTTATTGTTGTTGAGGGATCAATATCTGACATGAGTGGATTGTTGGCTTTACAAGTTCTGATATCAGCAACAGTAACTAAACCATGACATCATGCAAAAAACGGATGGAATACGTTGAAAGTTGAGACAATGGGACAATATACAAACGCCTATTGCCTATTGGATTACAGTTATACTTGAGGACTGTTTTTTACGTTTAAGAGACGCCATGTATAAAAGCTTTTTGAATAGTAATGAATACCGTTCGACAAATGTTTCTGTCTACTGCCCATGCGAAGCTTACTGAATAATCTAAGCGAACTGGTCTTTTCCTCTCCACAATGGTTTCCGAGGGCTACCTTCGTCGTGTAATTTTGAGGTCGGGTCTGGTGCTTTAGTGGTCAGTGTTGGGGTTCGGAGTAGGGTATTTTGACCGTTTTAGTTTGAATTGTGGCTATTATTATTCAATTACTGGATGTCAATTTCTGATTTCTGGATTCAAGCACTCGTCGTCCTTTCTGGAATTATTTAATATTTAAAAACTTCCAGCAGTTCAACTACAAAAGGCTTCATTGTATCTTTTCATCAAGTTTGGAGGAAAATCGCACTGGTAAATAATTTACTCCAAAATTGTTGGCAAAATTTAATTGCGAAATACCTATTTTTTCGCAATTATTTTTAGCAACGTCGGTTGGATTGCACCAAAGGGGACCCAATATTTTCCCAATAGATCCTCCCAATAGATCCTCCCAGCAAAAAAACTTGAAAAAATTTCACAACTATGTTATGTGTCCCTCTTGAGCCATGAATTGACCTCTACAAATGTTGCTTAGAATAGTTGGTTGAATCACCCATAAAGGGGGCAAGGTATAAAATTTCTATAGTTGGTTGAATCACCCATACCGGGGGCAAGGTATAAAATTTCTATAGTTGGTTGAATCACCCATACCGGGGGCAAGGTATAAGTTTTTTTCGAAAAAATTTTTTTTCGTGTTTTTCGCANAAAAATTTCACAACTATGTTATGTGTCCCTCTTGAGCCATGAATTGACCTCTACAAATGTTGCTTAGAATAGTTGGTTGAATCACCCATAAAGGGGGCAAGGTATAAAATTTCTATAGTTGGTTGAATCACCCATACCGGGGGCAAGGTATAAAATTTCTATAGTTGGTTGAATCACCCATACCGGGGGCAAGGTATAAAAAGTTTTTTTCGAAAAAATTTTTTTTCGTGTTTTTCGCATAGAAATCCGTTTCATGACTTTCTGAAGCGATCCTGAAAATTTTTTGAAAAAAATTTTTTTTCGGAAAATTTCTAAGTACAAAATTTAAAAAAATTTTTTCTAAGTCCAAAATTTTGATTCTGGATTCCATTATAACCCAAAAAATTCTTATACAAAAGTTGCTCAGAATGAAAATCCGAACAACTTTTCCATTTAACATTTTTTTTTGTGGTGACCCCTTCAGGTCAAAACTCAGGTCAAAAGTAAACTCAACTTCCAATGTGTTTAGCATGGGCTGTGGCAAGGTAAAAAATTTTTTTTTAATTGTTATCATTCAAATGCGATTCATGCTTTTTTTTATGGGAATCTGAAGCATGATTAAAAAAAATATTTTCGTTCGACAGNAAAATTTCTAAGTTTTTTTTTTTCATTTTTCCGCATGTTCAATGAGAAGTCATGAAAATGCACGAGGAGAAATGTTAGGGAATTCGAAGTGCATTACAGTGACGTCATTCCCAGACAATTTCATCCCCAAATCCATCTCTGTGTTGTACCGCCACCCACTGGCCCCCACCCATAAGTCCAATGTAAATTGACCTGACCTTTAATCTGACTTTTGACCTGAATGGGTCACCACAGAGAAAATTGTTATTTGGAAAAGTTGTTCAGATTTTCATTTTGAGCAACTTTTGTAGAAGAATTTTTTTCGATTGTAGTGAAACCCAAAATAAAAATTTTTTTTTTCAAAAAATTTTCAGAATTGCTTCAGAATGTCCTGAAACGGATTTCTGTGCGAAAAAAAAATATGTTTTTTTCGAAAATAAGTTATTAATTGAAACCCATTTTTTGCCTGTTAATCTCCCATTCGCCAATTTGGAAGTGGTGCGGCAGAGCGGCAAAATATAGACTCAAAATTCACAGTTTTGATACATGTTTCGAGGATGCGTAGAAAGCTTGTGGACTTAATAAAACCTGATCGGTATCGGCTTTCTAACAATCTATGAAGACTTGGATCGTATCGACGGAATAAGGTGGAAAGGAGATGCTATGGAAAAGTTTAAAAGCCCAAACAGAAGGAGCAAAAATGCACAAAGCAGTAAGTTATTATATCTTTTTGGAGTTGGATAAGTTGTTCAGATTTTCATTTTGAGCAACTTTTGTAGAAGAATTTTTTTCGATTGTAGTGAAACCCAAAATAAAATTTTTTTTTTCAAAATATTTTGAGAATCGCTTCAGAATGTCCTGAAACGGATTTCTATGCGAAAAAAATACAGGAAAAATTTTTTTTCGAAAAAAATTACCTTGTCCCCGGTATGGGTACTTTGGACGTTTACATTACTTTTGAATTGAAGGGATCACCTCAGAGAAAAATGTTAGATGGAAAAGTTGTTAAGCTTTTCATTCTGAGTAACTTTTATATAAACATATTTTGTCAAAAAAAGCAACCAAAACCAAATTTCTTTAATTTTAAACAATTTTGGACTTTGAAAAAATTTTGTACTTGGAAATTTTTTTTTCAAAAAATTCTTCAGAATCGCTTCAGAAAGACCTCAAACGAATTTCTATGCGGAAAAACTAAAAATAAATTTTTGAAAAATAACTTAGAAATTTTTACCTTGCCCCCGTCCATGCTAAGTGCATTGGAAGTTGAGTTGACTTTTGACCTGACTTTTGACCTGAAGGGGTCACCACAGAGAAAATTGTTAAATGGAAAAGTTGTTCGGATTTTCATTCTGAGCAACTTTTGTATATGAATTTTTTTGGGTTATAATGGAACCCAAAATCATAATTTTGGACTTACAAAAAATTTTTTTAAATTTTATACCTTGCCCCCGGTATCGGTGATTCAACCGAATAGTTCAGTGACCAACTTTTCCTAATAAAATTTTTCTGTGACCACTTGTTCAAATTTTTGAAAATTTTGAAACTTTAAAACTGAAAAATTTCACAACTATGTTATGTCTCTCTTGAGCCATGAATTGACCTCTACAAATGTTGCTTAGAATAGTTCAGTGACCAACTTTTCCTAATGAAATTTTTCTCTGTGATCACTTGTTCAAATTTTTGAAAATTTTGAAAATTGTAAAAAACATTGAAAAATTTCACAACCATATTATGTGTCCCTCTTAAGCGACCAAATGACCTCTACAAATATTGTCTAGAATCATTCAGTGACCAACTATTCCTAATGACATTTTTCTCTATGATGACCTCCTGAGGTCAAGAATGATTGGATTTGACCTAAGGGGGGCCGTGAAAATTTCTAAGTTTTTAACATTAGATTCCCCATTTCGAAATTTTGCTAACTACAAAATTTGTTTCATGCCCATTATGACCGATATAATGACCCCCACAAAAGTTGTTCAATCCAGTGACACGAGTAAGTTTTGCTTACAAACTTTTTCTCTGCGGTGACCTCAGGAAGTCAGAGGTCAAGGTGACCACTTATATTCCCTCATAACCAGCTAAATTACCTATACAAAAGTTACTCAACTGATCTTTGCGAGTAACTTTTACTTCCATACTTTTTCTCTGCGGTGACCTATAAACAGGTCAAACTGAAATTTGAATAACACTTCATAAATACTTTTTCGGAGACGTCTGCAAGGCCGGAAGACGTCGACGACTCTCCGAGCATACCGCATTCGGGACACCAAAGATGAATGGAATGCCGGAACGAGAGAATTTAAATTCTGACGTGGTAGAAGGCAGAGCACTTGTGGGATCCTTTTCTGCAAGATGTACTGAAGCAGGAATTTCTGGTTGTAAGGTAGGGTCTGTGCCTTCGGCAAATGCAGTGCAGTGGTGCTTATCCCACCGCAACTTCGTCTGCCAGTTGACCAGAAACACCTTGCCACAAAAACTTCCGATGCCATTTGTCGCAAACAGCGCATCAAAACGCCTGTGTCATTTGGTGCCGGCATGGCGCAGCAGGACTGATGTACATAATGACCCTCACAATCAGATATACCTCCGTTGAAGCGCAAGACCTTCCCGTTGTCCACTAAGGCATAATCGCAAAATGGACAAACGTGTGATGCCATTTTTCGAAGTCATGACTGTTTTCAATGAAGGATGTTTGAGGTACCTTTGTATCATCTAGAAATTTTATTTTTACACCTCGACAAAGGTTGAGTTATATTTGCAAGACACCCAACACGGTCGGTATTTATAGTTTAGCAAAATTATAAATTCAGGAGTGGGATAAAAGGAAAAGGTTTTGCATGTTTTCATTTAGTGGTCACCATGATTAAGATGATTAAGATTAAGTAAACGGGGGTCAGAGTCGATTCCCAACAGTGGCAGTCGAGTATTCTGAAAATGGAATAGAATGAGTTAGGTATGAACTTGCATACTAAATCCATCGAGCAGATTAAATTAACTTTCGTTATTAAACCTGCTTAAACTGATAGCCTTTCATAAATGATGGGAATGAATTTGAAGAGGTTGACGAGGGTAGCATGGAAGAATTTCACTGTGACTTGCTCATAGGAAAAAAAGTTTGTAAAAGTTACTCGCGTATTTGAGTTGAGTAACTTTTGTAGAGGTCATTTTGCTGGTTATGAGGTATTATAAGTGGTCACCTTGACCTCTGACTTCTTGAGGTCCCCGCAGAGAAAAAGTTTTTAAGTAAAAGTTACTCGCGTAGTTGAGTTGAGCAAC
>NIPM01000054.1:189057-203102 GCA_002738285.1 Holacanthella duospinosa | reverse complement strand
GCTGGTTGTGAGGGAATATAAGTGGTCACCTTGACCTCTGACTTGCTGAGGTCACCGCAGAGAAAAAGTTTGTAAGCGAAAGTTACTCGTGTTACTGGATTGAACAACTTTTGTGGAGGTCATTATATCGGTCATATAGGGCATGAAATAAATTTTGTACTAAGAAAAATTTCGAAATGGGGAATCTAATGTTAACCCGTATATGACCTGACGCACAAAAATTTATGATTTTAAAATTTGAACCATTCTCATGAACTTGTTTTCTAAAATGGCGGCCTGAGCCTCCATGAACACCTCCGACAACATCAGAGGAGTGCCTCTGCAAAAAATTTTCCAAAAATATTGATAAGAATGGGAGATAATAGTGTTTAAGTGAAGAAAAACGTGATTTTTATGTTAATTTTTCATCATGCGTCGGCCGAACGCAGAAAATGTTATGCGTAAATAAGGGTTCCTTTGAAGGGTACGACGCACAAGATTTTGGACCCTGTTGTCACACCAAAATCTGGATAAGATACGCTAAAGTCTCGCAAGCAAAGCTTTTTGATTGAAGATAACTTCATGAGTCGTGACAGATATCATCCCCACTGCCGACAGAGGGTTAAGATGCTGATGTAAGATTTTGACGAAACCCATGTTCAATTTTTAAATCACAGGACCAAAGTCCCGGAAATTAATCGAATTTAATGAGTTTGACTAAAATCGCTGAGTTAAAAACGTCACTAAAGGTTTCATATGTGCCATCGGCTCGTATGAGATTGAATTGAACGTAGGCTATACATAAGCTGTTGTGTTGAAATTCCGCGTTCCATTATTCCTTGCACGATAGCAAATATTTGCTATCACACGCTTGTTTGCCTCATTTGCGTGGGTTCCAAAGCCCTCCCGCGTGTACCCACATCCCTCCCATCCACTCCCGCATCTTTCCCACACTATCCCACAAGCTTCCCGTCATTTGTCTCATTCTTCCCGCACTATCCCACATCCCTCCCGTCAATTCCCGCATCCCTCCCATCCATTCCCGCACTGTCCCACAATACTACCTTCAATTCTCGCATCCTTCCCACACTATCCCACATCCCTCCCGTCAATTTGCGCATCCCTCCCGCACTATCCCGCATCCCTACCATGCATTCCCGCATCCGTCCCACACTATCCCACATCACTCCCGTAAATTACCGCATTACTCCCGCAATATCCCACATTCCTCCCGTCAATTCCTGCATCCCTACCGCACTATCCCACATCCCTCCCATACATTCCCTCATTTCTCTCGCACTATCCCACATCCCCCCTCCGTCAATTGGCGCATCTTTCCCACACTATCCCACATCCCTCCCATCAATTCCCGCATCCCTTCCATCCTTCTCGCACTATCCCGCATCCCTCCCGTAAGTTCCCGCATTACTCCCGCACTGCCACACACCCCTTCCATACATTCCCGCACAATCCCTCATCCCTCCCGTAAATTCCCGCGTAACTCACGCACTATTTAACATCCCTCCCATCCATTTCCGCATCAATCCCACACAATCCCACATCCCTCCCACCCGTGTTAAGATGTATTTGATTTTTGATTTTCGTACTAAATTTTTAAGGTGCCGATGGGTGTTATTTATGATGAACTTTATGCGATTTTAGTATATCCATAATTAGTATTCACGATCCAATAAAAATCAAGGCCTAACAACCTTGTTGATATTTATGCCTTTGAGTCTTATATACGAAGTGTACTGTATTTCTGTACGATCGTACATGATGCAATGCGCATTGCTTTTGGTTCCATTCATTGGAACACAAAGAGTACAAAGGAACGAAATTTGTCGTATCTCTTTCTATTGTTTATATCAATCGATTTTATAATTCATAATCAATGGCTCATTTGAATTGGAGTAGGAAGGAGCTTAAGTCTTTCACAACCCATACGCCACAGTTTAACATCAATTCATTTATTCGTTTATTGTGATATTACTATTGTATGTGAATTAGTGTCAACACAATAATGAAGCGAGCTAGAACGTACTCTCTTCGCTCAAAAAAAAACAGATCTGGTGAGCAAGAGGAAACCAGTGACGAAGATGTCAACACAGGGCCATTTTTACGCAGTCAGCAAGAAGCACATTCTGATGAAGATTCTACCTCATCTATCAACTCGACTATAGTAAGTACTTAACACCATTTTTAACGAACAAAAGACTGCAAATTTGTTCCTAGCATATTACTGATCTAATTTACGTTTCCACTGTTACACAGGCAATTCAGAATCCTGTGGAAATAAGTGACTCAGATGATACTGCAACCAGTTCCTCTAACAGAAGTGGACACTCGACTCCCACAAACGTTGCTGATAGTGATGACTCAAGAGCTGAGTCCCACATCTCAGAAGTCTCAGAAGCTGATTCAGATCAACAAGATGTTGATCTAAATGATGACTCGGATGTTGAAAGTGATGAACATTTAAGCCTTGTACCCACACTAGCATTACCACCTGGCATGGAACGAGCCGCTGACGGTTCAATCTGGGATTTTGCAGAACCCACGGCAACTAGATCGCGTGCTCACAACATTTTTGACGTACACAAGAAAGGTAAGAATTATTTAGAAATTTTATTATAATGTAGTTTGCGCTTGTTTTACTGCAACGCTGTACAAATTCATTGAACTGAATACGTATCTAGTGGAAAGTGAAAATTTTTCAGCAACATTAAATTGAAATTTTTTATCTACTTCGGTATTTTACAAACTATGATAATTTTACTAACAGTAATGTAAACTATTCTCCTAATTAGTCTCCTAATTAGCCTCAATTTGAATACCCATATCATCTCAGAAAGTAAATTATAGAAAATATATCATTTTTATATATAACATAGAATTTTCAATTTCCGTATCAATTGGATTCTAACCATTATTCTCTACTAGGGTTGTAGTCATGTTGTTGCGGTGTAATATTTCAAAGATTGTTTCAAGCTGTTCTTCAGTCCAGCCATTGTCGATGAAATTGCACGTTGGACCAACAAGTATGCAATGCATCATTTATCAATCTTTAATTTGAACCGTGACCCAATGCATCAAACAATTTGGAAGGAAGTTGATGACATCGAATTGTACGCATTCATGGGAATTTTGCTCAGGTAAGATTATATTGAATTACCAATCATAATACGGTGTTGGCATGGCTAACGATCAGAGTATCGCCTTACTCGATTACTCAAACGTCAGACTCATTAGTCAATGACTTCCTCAATTTGATTTAAAAGCGTCAGAGTCAAAATTTAAATTCTACTCGANAGAGAAAAAGTTTTTAAGTAAAAGTTACTCGCATAGATGAGTTGAGCAACTTTTGTAGAGGTCATTTTGCTGGTGTTGGCATGGCTAACGATCAGAGTATCGCCTTACTCGATTACTCAAATNGCTAACGATCAGAGTATCGCCTTACTCGATTACTCAAACGTCAGACTCATTAGTCAATGACTTCCTCAATTTGATTTAAAAGCGTCAGAGTCAAAATTTAAATTCTACTCGAAGTCGCCCATACACAATAACATGATTAGGTGATGAGTCAGATAGTTGACTCTGTTTCTTTGATTTCAATCAGTCAGTGCCAGTCAAATATAAATTTTAGTTAGACTCTGACTGCAGTCGACTCGTGAGTCAAGTCGACATCCTGATTCAGAAATGATGAATCGGATTAATCTTTACTTTTAAATAGAGCAATCCCTATTATTCTATTGATTTGACAGATTTGGTGTGATCCGGGGCAAGGATCAACCTCTGCATGAATTTTGGTCTGATGATACAGAGGTTGGAACACCATTCGCCAAGGCTGCCATGTCAAGACAGCGATTCAAACAAATTTCTAAATAACATCCGATTTGATGATGCTGTAGCAAGAAATTCATGGAAGGAACCTCTGCCAAGATTAACAGCTATTTCTGAAGTGTTTGATGGTGTAAACGAAAACTTCCTAAGTTTTTATTCGGCTGCTGAAATAATTACCATTGATGAAATGTTGGTCCGTTTTCGTGGAAAGTGTAAGTTCCGAGTCTACATCAAGTCTAAACCTGGACGTTACGGCTTGAAAATTTGGGCATCGGTGTGCAACAGCTCATTGTACTATTGTGATTTGCAAATTTACCAAGGGAAGCAGGGTACTTCTCTTGAAATCAACCAGGGACATAGGGTCGTCATGCACCTAAGTGAACCACATTTAGACAGCGGTCGAGGCATAACAGCCGACAATTTCTTTGTGTCCAACAAACTTGCTATAGATTTGTTGGCACGGAACACTACCCTTCTCGGTACGATTCGACAGACACGAAAAGAAATCCCACCATCGTTCAAGAAGAAATTTGCCACAGCACGTGAAACGAGTACGGCGTACTTATATTATGGTGATGTCACCATCCTCAGCTACAAGCCAAAACCAAAAAAGAATATTCTGCTCCTCTCTACTCAACATCATGGACCTGAAGATGGAATGGCAAAGCAGAGACAGAATAAGGAACCTATCATGAAACCTCAGATGGTTCTTGATTACAATTCTACTAAAGGCAAGTGGCGTCTATGCACACTAATTAAGATTTTAACGCCGATCAAACATACTAATTGTATAATTTTTTTCTGGTGAAAATTATTTGACAGGCGGAGTTGACGCAGTGGATTGGATGTTACAGCGGTATACATGCCAAAGGGGTTGCCGCAGATGGACATTGAAGCTTTTCTACTTTCTGGTGGATGCGGCGGCTCACAACGCATTCATCGTTTGGACAAAACCTCACCCTGATTGGAACACGCAAATGAACCATAAGCGTCGACTTTTCCTGAGGGGTCTTTCCGTTGAACTAATTGTTGAGAATATGAAGAGGCGATCTCTCAACCCAAATATGCCTCCCTCAACAAAACAAGCGATTCAGACAATGGGGATTGATTTTCACGTCGCTGTCCGCGAACCTAGAGCTACGTCAAGGACACAGCGTGTAGTACTCGCGNAAATGGGGATTGATTTTCACGTCGCTGTCCGCGAACCTAGAGCTACGTCAAGGACACAGCGTGTAGTACTCGCGACTGTGAAGCGATGTCGAGTTTGTAGAAAAAATACTAAGACAGCTTGCAGCAATTGTTTGACTCCATTGTGCGCGGCTCATCAAAATGTAAACATATTGTNAAAAAATACTAAGACAGCTTGCAGCAATTGTTTGACTCCATTGTGCGCGGCTCATCAAAATGTAAACATATTGTGTGACCAATGCTCACAGGAAAAGCAGTAACTTGACCGCTGTTTCTTGATGATCAAACTTGTGTAACCCTGCACTTTTGTGTTCTGTATGTTTTTGTACATTTTAGTACATTGAATATTTTATTGCATTTTAGCAAATTTCTGTTACACAAATTTAGCAAATTTCGTAACCTCTAGTAGATTTTAGTAACTTTCCAGTTAGTTTATTAACTCTGTATTATTACACTATTACATTTGTTCACTTTTCTATATCTTAGCAAGTTTCTCATTATTTTCTTGATACCTAATGAACTGTAAATGCGACAAATAAATTGTATTTCAACCCTACTCCACCTCACACTTGTCTGCATTCCTACCGCCAGACAATCTTCTGCTGATGAAGTGTAAAAATGTAAATGTCAATTGGCAACAGCAATGCCCAAATTGTGGGGCGTCTGACCACAGATCGCGGATCATAACATTTTATGCGTTAAACCTAATACGCATGTGCGTAAGGCAGGTCACAAAAAGTTTAAAACTTAGAAATTTTCACGGCCCCCCTTAGGTCAAATCTAATCATTCTTGACCTCAGGAGGTCATCACAGAGAAAAATTTTATTAGGAAAAGTTGGTCACTGAACTATTTTAAGCAACATTTGTAGTGGTCATTTCATCGCTGAAGAGGGACACATAACATGGCTGTGAAATTTTTCAGTTTTTTTTAAATTTTCAAAATTTTCAAAAACTTGAAGAAGTGATTACACAGAAAATTTTTATTAGGAAAAGTCGGTCACTGAACTATTCTAAGCAACATTTGTAGAGGTCATTTCATCGCTCAAGAGGGAACATAACATAGTTGTGAAATTTTTCCAAGTTTTTTTGCTGGGAGGATCGACCCTGCGCTTCTTAAGTAGTCTACAGTTTTGAATTAACCTTTTCCCTCCAGTTTGTGTTTACCGGGTTATACTGAAACTTATCTCGCACTTATACCAGGTGGTGTCTGGGTATATGGGCTGAAAAACTCAAGTCTAGAATCCAACCAGCAGATCTATTTGTTGGCGAAATTCTGTTAAAATGTGACAGGGAGTACTAAAAATCACATTTGACCTTTAGTAACCTCCAGAGGTCAAATGAGAAGCCGAAGCACATTCTGTCCCATTTAAACATTATTTGCATGGAAAGATCTACTTGATTGCAAAGGTTGGATTCGATCCTTCTGTACGCAAAAAAAAATTTCTAAAAGTTTTTAACAAATCCCCATCTCGAAAATTTTCTAAGTTTTTTGACTTCGGTTCCCTTACAACTCAAAACTACCTCTACAAAAGTTGTTGTGAACAACCAATGGAGGAAGATATTCCTCTAACATTTTTCTCCACGATGNATTTTCTAAAAGTTTTTAACAAATCCCCATCTCGAAAATTTTCTAAGTTTTTTGACTTCGGTTCCCTTACAACTCAAAAAACTACCTCTACAAAAGTTGTTGTGAACAACCAATGGAGGAAGATATTCCTCTAACATTTTTCTCCACGATGACCTGGTCAGGGCAAAGTTTAGGTTAAAGTAAAAAAAAACTTCGGAAAACCAAGAAACCTGAACTTTGACCTGACCAGGTCATCGTGGAGAAAAATGTTAGAGGAATATCTTCCTCCATTGGTTATTCACAACAACTTTTGTAGAGGTAGTTTTTTGAGTTGTAAGGGAACCGAAAAGTCAAAAAACTTAGAAAAAATTTTTGCGTACAGAAGGATCGAATCCAACCGATTGCAAAATCTAATTTAAATCTGACAGGGACTACTAGACAACATTAATTGTACAGGGTTCTTTCTTTCTTATTTATTTTCTATACGCAAAGTAATTGAGCAAAAAATTTTTGATAATTAATTCTGAACCATCTGGCAGAGAGAATCAGAGCCATGGCTCGTTAGCTAGAGCTAAATCACTGACTTCGGTTTGGTCATACCTACAAAGGAAGCAACTGCTAAAAGTCTCCTGAAGCCAGAGTCCAATTAGAAACAAGCTACCAACACACAGCAACAGGAAATCAATCAAATAAATTTGAAGGTGTCAAATAATGAAATTAACTTATTTTTACAATGTGCCGTGCATTTAATGACCAGCTCAGTTGCGAGGGAAGAGTTTGGTGGGAAAAGTGAAGGAGAAGTTTTTGCCTCTCAGCCAAGGATAACAAGTTGAGAATAAAATTGAGACAAAAAGTGTAGACTACTTAAGAAGCGCAGGGTATTGGGAGAATCTATTGGGAAAATATTGGGTCCCCTTTGGTGCAATCCAACCGCAACGTCTAACCTAAAGACTGAATTATCTAAATCCAATCCTAAATGGTTGAATCACCCATAGTGAGGGCAAAACTTTTCTAAATTTTTTTCAAAAAACTGTTTTTTTTTTCATTTTTTTTTGGGTTGGACTGACCCAAAGGGGGCTCAAAAAAAAACTTACGAAAAAATTTCAGNCTAAAGACTGAATTATCTAAATCCAATCCTAAATGGTTGAATCACCCATAGTGAGGGCAAAACTTTTCTAAATTGTTTTCAAAAAACTGTTTTTTTTTCATTTTTTTTTGGGTTGGACTGACCCAAAGGGGGCTCAAAAAAAAACTTACGAAAAAATTTCAGAACCGTGTTATGTGTCCCTCTTGAGCGACCAAATAACGTCTACAAAAGTTGGTTAGAATGATTCAGTGACTAACTTTTTCTAAAAAAATTTTTCTGTGAACACTTGTTAAAATTTTGAAAATTTTGAAAATTTAAAAAAAGATGGAAAAATTTCACAACCATATTATGTGTCCCTCTTGAGCAATGAAATGACCTCNTAACGTCTACAAAAGTTGGTTAGAATGATTCAGTGACTAACTTTTTCTAAAAAAATTTATCTGTGAACACTTGTTAAAATTTTGAAAATTTTGAAAATTTAAAATAAGATGGAAAAATTTCACAACCATATTATGTGTCCCTCTTGAGCAATGAAATGACCTCTACAAATGTTGCTTAGAATAGTTCAGTGACCAACTTTTCCTAATAAATTTTTTCTCAGTGATCAACTGTTGAAGTGTTTGAAGTTTTGAAGCAATATGCATTCGTTGTTAGGATTAGGATTCGTTAGGTTGTTAGACTAGGTTGTTAATTATTAGAATATTTCAGTAGTATTTTGTTATAACGCGAAAGAAGTGGCGGCGCGCAATCTCCGGCGCGCCTTCGATAGCTGTTGAACGAGCCTTCGGCTCGTTCAAATGCCGCGGGTAAATGTGGTCTGAACTACCTGAACACGATATCCGTTACAGGTATGCAATCACGCTCAACTAACCCAATCACGATTGTGCATGTTACCGATCCGTGTTAGCATGAATACGTCTATTACCCAACAAAACAATTGACAAAAACACCTCTCAACCTTACGTAATTACAAGTAAAAACTTCAAAACTTTGAACAGCTGATCACAGAAAAAAAATTTATTAGAAAAAGTTGGTCACTGAATTATTATAAGAAACATTTGTAGAGGTCATTCCATCCTGCAAGAGGGACACATGACATGGTTGTAAAATTTTTACCAATTTTTTTTTTCTGGGAGGATCTAATGGGAATATTTTGAGCCCCCTTTGGTTCAGTCCAACCTTTTTTTACCGTATTAGGACATTCTCAGAAGCGATTCTGAACATTTTTGGAAAATTTTCCAAGTACAAAATTTGAAAATTTATTTCAAAGTCCAAAATTTTGATTTTGGGTTNTCTCAGAAGCGATTCTGAACATTTTTGGAAAATTTTCCAAGTACAAAATTTGAAAATTTATTTCAAAGTCCAAAATTTTGATTTTGGGTTTCACCATAACCCAAAACAATTCTTACACAAAAGTTGCTCAGAATGAAAATTTGAACAACTTTTTCAAATAACAAATTTGTCTGTGGTGACCCATTCAGATCAAAAGTCAGGTCAAAGGTCAGGTCAATTTACATTGCACTTATGGGTGGGGGCAAGGTAAAATTTTCTAAGTGTTTTTGAAAAAATTTTCAAAAAAAAAACAGAAAAGTTTTGCCCCCACTATGGGTAATTAAAATCCTAAATTTTCATTAAACAGTGAAGTTTTATAACAAAAAAAAAAGGCTCGAACTTGGTTTAGTATTTTCTTTATACACATATTTTCTTTATTAAGAATTAAATTGATGTAAAACTACGAGAATCAAATAAGGTTTCGGTTAGGTTAGTTTTCTTTACAAATACTTCTGCCATTCGGTGCACAACTCTAAAGTTTTTTTTATAAAAATGTGTGTTTATGGTTAGAAAACTTTCACCATGCGTAGTAAATTCTGAACTCCAGTGTANTTTTTTATAAAAATGTGTGTTTATGGTTAGAAAACTTTCACCATGCGTAGTAAATTCTGAACTCCAGTGTAGTTAATTCAGCAGCTTAGAATCTACCTAGCATGCCTTTTTATCTAATGAATTCTACAGACTATAGGGCCATAAATAGACAGAGGATTCTGAAGTGTTGTACACAGTCTGTGTAGAATAAAAAAATTCGGGAAACAATTAACCTGATTTTCAAAGTTCTTTATATTGAAAAGAACACATTTCCATAAAAATGATAGGGTATTAACCAAAACAATTGAGTGCGCAGGCGCAAACGTAAATGTTTGTATCATAACCAACGACCATCACGATCGTCTGCAGGCTTGGAACAGCAAAATACAAATTGAACAAACTGCACTCAATTCTGACACGAACATTAATTGTGCGGTATTAGTTTCAAGCAGTGTTGAATATCGGAAGCACTAAATTGAACAGAAGCCAATGCACTATGCTACATGGACAGGCCTTAATTATCACTAATTTCGTTGGTGAGAATGTTGTGTACTCGCCTGTCGACACTAATACCCAGGGCCCAGGCGTACATGGGCAAAATATAACATATTGTAGCAGTGGAATTTGGGATATAGAAATTTGTATTGAATGATACAAGAAATAATTGTGAAAAATTCTGTAACGTCCGACATTGCCAGTGAAACTGCACTCATTAATTTTTTAGCGCCCGTTATATGCTAAGTGTACTCCGTCCAGATAAAGTGCAGCATTTTTCGTTAATTTGTCATTGGTTGTAAAAATGTTGCTAAGAGAAATTATAGTATTTGAAACAAAATTAACAAATATAACTGCACATTTTGTACACAACGCACGAAGTACGCAAAGTATAAATCGGGTACACAGGATCAACAGTTTTTGAAATAATTAAAAGGCACTATTTAGAAGGAAAAAAAATCTTTTTTGCCTCTGAAGTTACTCCCAAATCTTCCCGAGTCCCAACCAGTGAACTTTTTTTTAGTTAACATAATGCTAATTACATACGTTTCTTAAGGTAGTGTTCAAGGATTTAAGTTTTGAGTGATAGAATAGTTATACTATGCCCTAGAAAATATAGGAAAGGCCATTCCAGAAAATATTGGATGCGATATGCGGAATCAGGAATCAAAATTATTTAAAATGATATAATTTCTTACTAAGATCCTTTAGGACACATCCTTTTCAATCACTAAAACAAATTCATTACAACATAAAATAAAATATGTCGGATGGAAAAGTGAATTTGTGATTGCCCATCTATGTTCCGTATGTTGAAAAAGTGTTTTCCGGAAGTTGTAAAAACTAATAAACTACATTCAAAATCATGGAAATAGCAAGCTAACCTAGATGACTGATGCTTGGTCATCCTTTCGACACCAATAAATCCGAAATCCGTTGTTTTTTCGCTTTTAAAGAGTAACTTGAAATCCAGCAAAATTTTCCATTTAAAACTACACTATATGAAGAAAAACAACTCCTTTTCTAAGTGAGAATGACACGCGTGAAATAAAGCATAGTGCAATGGCCGAAAAAACATGCTCCAAATAATTAAATCAATTTGCAGACTTTTACTTCATGTTGCAGTAGGATGTTACAATAATTTTCTCTTGCTAGGATATTGTATACAAAAAAAAACACTGTCCCGTTAACATAATTCTCTCACGCCGAGTTTTCAATTTGGCAAACGATTGACAAAGCATTGAAACATGTGCGAGAAGTGGCTGAGAATTTCAAAAATGACTTCCTTGAACGATTCTCTAGCTGAAGCCAAGGTGCACACCCGTCGCTAAGATGCGTCCAGAAACAAGGAATTGAAGCTCCATAAATGAATTCCTTTGGGTTGGCGAATAAATTAAATTCCATAGGTTAACTGTTTGCGCGGAAAGAACTTTCACTAGGAAAAGTGCAAGGCTAAATAATGCTTGTTTAGTGCCGCTATGAAACTCCTCAATATTCATTTATCTTCCAAGCTTCTTCTTGTTTTTCGGCGAAGTTGGTTGAAATACGCTAGAAGCAGACATTAAACTTTCGATGTATTGTCCCAAGACTTGATTTTCAGAGCGAAGTTTCAAGTTTTCTTCTTGCACACTATCCACACGTTGCGAAAGATCTGTGATTAAAAAATTTTTTGTTATGATAAGTTTTAACTTAACGGTAACCCGTTTTGCCACTTACGGCATCTTCGTACTTTTTTTATTTCGCATACCAAGAATGTCTAATAAATAGGACAATCCGTATAATTTAGCCAACCTGAATTTTGAGTTTTTGGATTTTTAATAAATTTTCAAAATATTTTTATTTTTGCTCTAAACTTGGATTGATGCGTTCAGTGATGGTCGAACAATACGCAACACGACCAAAAAAAATTTTTTAATCCTCTTTGTCAAAATTTGATAAAAATTCAAAAATAAAATTTTTGAAAAACTAAAAAATATGGCATCTGGCGAATGCGATTAGGTATGCTCATACAAAATTTCATCGAAATCGGTCAATAAATGAAAAATTTGACGAGGGTTTTTGAAACCCATTTTTTAACCCCCTGCCCCCCATCGTTCTGAAATTTATTTAATTATATTTTTTTACTCCACACATTCCCTAAGTAATGAGGAGTGTCAAAATTTGAAGTCCAGAAAATGTCGAACCAGAATTTTTTTTCAGTCCCAGGTTTCAGTGACAAATACTCTGTACCAATCTACTGTTCATATTCAATGTTCTGTATAATTATTTTATTTTATTTAAATTTACTTATGCACGTAATTTCATTGATAAAGCGATGGCCAAAGTCAAATAAACTTATTGATTGATTGAATATAAACAAATGTATTCCTGGAGGATTTAGGTAAGTAATCGATCCGGAATCTTGCCTCGAAACCTTTTCATCCTGGTACTAAACGGGTACCAGGGTGAAAAAAAATTTCATGCATTGATTCTTTGCTTCCTGTATTGATCCCGTGTTTCCGTTCCAAACGTGACTAAATTATAAACTAAATTTCCTATAATTAAACTGCTGTTGTATAAATAAGCCAGTTCGGGAGCGAACGACGCCGAGGCCCGCAATTCCTACCATGGTGTCTGTTTTTAATTATTGTTCAACTATGAATGGCTACAAGATTTGAAGGGGTGGACTAATATTTTACCACTACAGCAAAACCTCTCATTCAGAAACAAGATCTTTCCACCCCGTCTCACCTCACGCGGCGGTTACCGTAAACATTCAAACAATGTGTAAGGCAAACAATATTGAACATTGAATATACAGTGCGTTCGAATAACAAAGCGAATTTCCGCGCAATGAAATCACAAAAAATTCAAAATTTATAGACAGTCAGACATTTGCACCGCTGCTGACGGTTTATCATTCTGGAAATTTTTGCTTTGATAGTTATTTTTATTTGAAAGTGAGCAAAACGCAAAAAAAAATCATCGAACACATCTTCAGTTAGTAAAACATCGTATATCTCGTATTTCGGATTAAATTTTGAAATATTTCATAATGCTGATTAATTGTTATATCGAAATAAATTACCGTCCGCTGGTTGTAATTAACACTTTAATGCTTCTGCTTCTGCTTTTGCTCCCTACCAAGGTAATCCAAAAAATTTACAAGCTTTGTAATCACTTAATTGATCTAACACTTTCTTTCTCCAGAAACTAAAGTGGCACAGACATGCACTGACCGTAAAGGCACTGACAATTTTTCAGCTGTGAAATTACAAATAAGATTTCTAACATGAAATCAAAATATCACTGAGACCACTTGAAGCACCTTCTCGACTAGGCTAAGCACTTTGGTCTTCTGTCTGCAAGAGTGAGTGGTGAATAATTGCATCATCCACTAACTAGCAGTATCTACGAGGACTTGGCTCAACTTGGCCTCAGGACTGGCTATGTCACACACCTATGAGATTAGCTTTGGCTGAAAAATGGGCTTAAAACTATCTCAAGCCCTCTACTGGATACGGCCCCGGAAACGCTGGATTGTAGAAGCTAATATACAGGGACAGGCAATAACAACTGACAGGGGATACCTCCACTCCAACCAATCACCCTCTCAAACTTACACAAATGGGCAAACAATTTATTAATTTCCTTTGGAATTTAGAGTTAATTTTAAAGATAGGTCTGTACGCTAAATTAGTTTATCATATGCTCGAAATGACCCCCATCCATTTCAGTGCAATGGCCAAGGCGGTCATAAAATGCCCTTGGGTAGTTCTTTGTGAACTATTCTTTTTTAGTGTTTCGGGCATGAGCACTTTATTTATAAAGATGCCGAACAAACGGTGAATCCCACCCCTCCACCAACCCACTCTTCTCCACAATTCNTTTATAAAGATGCCGAACAAACGGTGAATCCCACCCCTCCACCAACCCACTCTTCTCCACAATTCAAAATATAATAAATGTGAACTCACACTTAGTAAGTGCTACGGATACATGGCTAGACCCCAGGAGGTACCTCACTCACGAGAAATGAATAAA
>NIPM01000054.1:170122-188298 GCA_002738285.1 Holacanthella duospinosa | reverse complement strand
CGAAGTAATTTTTTTTTAATTTTGACTTATATTGTAAATTCATTTTAAATATTTTGCCGCCAAATGCCAATGGTGTTCTTTATCTCAGCTTAAACCCACTGAAACAAGGTTTTAACCAGTATTTTAGTTACCTTTGACATTTGCTGGCAAACCAAAAGGGTGAGGATTCAAAATATCATTGAAAAAACTTCACCCCCATTTGATCATAGGTAAAAAAAAATTTTTTTTTTCGATTAACTTACCAATTAGGTACTTTTTGAAAATTGTTTATTGAGCTTCATGAATATTTTTTTTTGAACAAATCGAATATTCTTGAAGATGAATGGTTTAACTAATTGGTAAGTTGTTTTATTTTTAGTTATGTACCATGTCAGTTCAACCTAAAAAATTGTTTATATGGAACTACCCCCTTCTAACNAACAAATCGAATATTCTTGAAGATGAATGGTTTAACTAATTGGTAAGTTGTTTTATTTTTAGTTATGTACCATGTTAGTTCAACCTAAAAAATTGTTTATATGGAACTACCCCCTTCTAATGTTCTATAGCATCTGCGGATTGTTATTTAAAGTATCAACAAAGTTCTGAATCCAATCCTTTAGTTGAGGAATATTAATTGCGCGAAGAGGTTTAAAAATTGTCGACTTCATATACCCTCAAAAAAAGTAATGGAATGGATTTAAGTACGAGGATCGAACTGGCCACTCCGCAGGTTCTCGCCTTCCGATTCACTTGTTTGCCCAAATTCAATCCAAAAGGTTTCCAGTCAGATTTGCGTAGTGCGCGGGAGTCGTCCGGATGTCGGTGGTGGTACTTGATTACAATGAGTCACAGGTTTGGTGGTATTCGCATGACGGATAAACAATGGACGAATGTCCAGAAAAACGAAACACCAAATTGCTAATATTGCGAAGTTTTAATTCAACTATCTTTTACAACACCGATTATTCCGATGTCACACTCATCACCCTTCCGCCAACCATTAATGAACTTAAGTTATTCACACACCCTTTTTTACACTAAAAATCAATCAACATGAAATTTTAATTGATTTTAAATTAAATATGAAGTGGGATATTCTTTGCCCATTTATGGTTCAGGATAGAAGTAGGAGTGTGGGGTATCCCCTGTCAGTTGCTATTGCATGTCCCTGTAGAAATGGGAAAAGTTGGTAGTTAGAAAGTTTACAAACAGTGTACAATTAAAAAAATTAAATACTTTAGGCTACATGCACATAGAGACAGCAAATTTTACATACGCAATAACGATTTTGCTGAATCGCGGTTAGACGAATGTGCAATCGTAGACTCAATCGCGCTTAATTACACATAACATAAGCTACGATTGCAATTGAAATATTCGATTGGAAGAAATGAGCAATGCAAAACAATGTAAGAAAGCAGAGAGGCAAAGAGAGGGGTTGGTAGGTTCTCTGTTGAGTCAGGTGGAAACACACACAGGGGTCAAAACCCTCGAGTTTTTTTTTATTCAATTCACCATCTATCAGTATTACAGAATGTGTTTTGATTGGACATAAGCTAATGCAAAACAATGAGCGAGCAAAGCAGAGAAAGGAGAAAGAGGGATCGGCAGGTACTCTGTTGAGTGAGGTGGAAACACACATAGGGGTCATACTTTGATTTTTTTTTTCAACTCATCTCATCATTATAAAATTGCGTATCGTCACAAAAAATATCTCTTTCGAACAGATATGAGCGAATCGCTCCTAGGGACGATAAAATATCTAAAAACTCACATCGCGATTGAAAAAACTCGTCGCGAATCTATGTGATCGTCGTCGCTTTTGCATCAATCGCGATTACTAAAATCGTCATCGCGTATGTAAAATTCGCTGTCGCGTCTCTATGTGCATGTAGCCTTAGAGTATCAGGCATAAACTACTTTGTATGAAATTAGTTGTCATGCTGATGTTCTTATTTATACCGCAATTCTGCAAATTCTTGGTTTCATTCTTTTGGTGAAACAACGAATTTGCACTTTGCCAAGATTGCGAAGTTAGCTATTCGGATTTCGGTACGCGGAGTGTAAATGAGAGGTTTTGCTGTACATGTAAACAAATGCGACCAAACTTTCTAATTCTCCCATAAGCACTAATAGAAAGCTAAATTTTATTCCTGAAACAGTTTTCAAAAAAATTTTGTGAAAAATTTTTGCAATATTTCAAATTTCCAAGATGAGCGACTTAGAAAGCGATGAATTTTTATATCTAATTGAAAATTGAAAACTATAGTGCGACCGTAATTGACACAATTCGGTAAGACGTACTCCTAGACTTTAAATTCAAGAAATAATTTTACCATCTAACGTGTTCTGCAATTCAAGTACTTGAGTGATGAGCCTCGCCTTCTCTTCCTGTTCATCTGGATCTAAGTCTGTAACAGAAGAAGAAAACGTTAAACATTTATATGAGCAGTTTGGGAATTCAGTTCAGTATTTTGGACTGAACTGGACTGAACTCGAAGGGTCTTGAAGATGAAAAAGTACTGAACTGAAAAAAAAAGCTTATGGAAATACTGAACTGAACTGAAAAGAAGAATCTTGTCAATTACAATTGAACTGAACTGGGCACTTTTTCTCAGGAACTGAACTGGAACTGAACATCCCATTTCCCAACAACAGTGCTGGGAATGCAACAGGCCGAACCACTTTAATCCGGGCCTTCTTTTTTCGCCTTTCACCAAAAACGGCTTGGGGCAGGGAATACACAATTAGTAAATAATGGAAGTGAAGTTAATTTTATTAAATTACTATAATTATCTGTTCTGATTAGATACACTAATGCAAAGCAATGGAGCAAAGTAGAGAGACAGAGAGAGAGGTCGGCAAGTTCTCAATTGAGTCAGGTGGAATAGATGCCAAGGGATCGTACCCCATTCCTCATTCATTTGGTCATTTCTCTCAATTACCCATCTTTCAGAATTACAGAATGGCGTGTTTAAAAATAAATCAAAATCAGTTTTGACTAGACAACTGACTGCAAAGCAGTGGAAAGGATGAAAGCAGAGAGGCAGAGAGAGGGGTCGACAGGTTCTCTGTTGAGTGAAGTGGAGTAGATGCAAAGGGACCATACCCCATTCCAGTCATTCTCTCAACTCTCTGCTGCTCTTGTTAAATAAATAATTTTTGCAAAGGTATGTTTTCTCAAACATACGCTAACTTCATTCCCTCCAACTTTTATATTTCGCGCTATTTATTTGCTGTCTCAATTGTTTTTGGTGAAAGCGACTTTATATGGCCCGGATTAAAGTGGTTCGGCCTGTACTATAGCGTCCACCAGATTATAAGCATACTATGGAGAAAGTAATGATATGAAAACAAATGTAAAAAACATGATTTGCACATCCCCTTTCCTCCGATTCGCACCAGATATTTGCGCGCGCAAACTCTTTGACCGTTACTCACCATGACTAGCAGTGATTCATCCGTATTCATAGATTCTTGTCATTAATTACAGTCCATTCCAAAACTAAAAGTGAACCAATTATTTTTTCAGAATTCAAAAAATTATTCGATAATTCTTATCTCAAGTCATCAAATACTTATTCACTTTGAAGATAATCAATAGAATTTTAAGTGTCAAAAATTAATTGTGGTTAAAGCCAAAGTTAGAGATGAGATTATAACTTTAGGAAGGAGAAAGCGAGGGAAAGGCGTTCCAAAACTATAAGCGCACTCATTAGTTTTTCAGTTTCCTTAATTGTTTCGTTGGAATTTAATATCGTAAGTCAATTATATCAAACTAACAACTGAAGATTATGGATTCCGATCAAAATTTCAGTGATTTAAATGTTTTTAGACGACCTTATCAAAGGGAACGGTTTTAAGTTCATTTAAAAAGGGTCAGGTCAAACCATATGCGCTAAATAAGCTGTCAATTCCTATAATTGAAGCGTGAATTGGACGAAATGAGAGCTGCATCAAAAATTACTTTAAAAACATAAAAATTTCTAGGCAGAAAATCAAATCCGAGTGAAAATAGTTACTTTCTCCAAGGGATAAAATACTAATTCTCAAATAACATTGCAACCAGTCCATCACTTTGGCAAAAATTAAGCATAATTTGAACCTGAATGTGCTAAAACATTCCATTCAGAGGATTCTGGTGTTAGAGGGAAATGGGTTTGGTTGGGATTGGGTATGGGAAATGGTTCGGGGAATTATCAAAGGGGCAGGGTTAGGTCAGAGGTCAAACTATCACGGGACGTGAATTGGGAAAATGGGATTCCTAATAAACTGTCTTGGAAGAGATGTTGACGGGACGAGGGCTGGGGAGACAGTTCTACACCTTCCTGGAAATCTGTGATTTCCAGGATGTAGAAGCTAGATTTTGTAAGGCATGGGAATCAGACTTCAGACGCCTCGAGAGGGCGTCTGTCGTCTGGACAGTAGAAGAGAGGGACGCAAGGGAAAGTGGAGAAAGCTCACTTTCCTTCCAACACTGGCATTGTATACAAACATTAATTTATTGTTGCTGCATATTCGGACATTTGACCCGCCAGATGACCCTCATACAACTTTCGCAGTTTCTCTTCCGATTTCCGATGTGGAATTGCTTCAGCACATGTTACTACGTGCTTCCTTTTAATTTTTTTGTTCAAATCTTCATGGATGGTCTTCCATACAGTGTACTGTGAGACGTTCATTTTTTTTTGCAATTTGATTCTGGCTCGGTAGATTTTCTCTATCAGTTAGAATGTCAATTATACGAATCAGATGTTTTGATCGAATTTTACGGACGTGTTGTCTATGCTGAATTTTTAAGGAAGAAAGTCCAACTTGTTTGTGATTTCGCCGGTTTCCCATTGAATTCAGTACGTTGGACACTGCGGACTTTGAAATGGACGTCCCCAACTTTTCCAACTTACGCACGGTGTCTCGCGCTGAAAATCTCCCTCTGGAAATCTCTCGAACCCTATTCTCAACTTCCAAGTCTATTTTCTTGGTATTTTGACCCGCTGGACAAAAAGTGACAATTCTGCTGGATGTAAAATGTGTTTAAGAGCAGTGTTGCTGTTTTTTTTGTTTTTTATTTAAAAAACATAAAAAACGTTTTTATTGTTTAAAACTGTTTTTTATGTTTTTTATGTTTTTTGTTTTTTAACCGTTTTTTTTTTAAGTTTTGTTTTTAAGCATAAAAATCCCAGTTCAGAATGAAATACAACACACACGACCTAGATTAACGTAAGAAACAACTGAAATTGGTATTTAATTGTTAAGGAAGTTTTCTATATGTAAAAAAATTGAATTGTAAGATCAGCGATAAAAGAACCTGCTAGACGTGTAGTCGTCAGGACATCGATTAATACGTAGTGCAATATTAATAAAAAAATGCAAATAGGGATTTTATCGTCCATTTGTCGTGTGTGTTGCAGCTAAGGTTCAGTTTGTTTAAAACACTGTTTTTTTTAAAAAAAAAAACAAGTTGTTTTAAACATGTTTTAAACACTGTTTTAAACAAATGTTTTTTTTTCTTCGCCACACTTAAATTAAGAGTGAGTTAAAAATTTCAGAATTTTAATGCACGCGGGAGGGTAGATATAGTGAAGGTTAGCTGGCCAAATAAAACAAAAATAACTCTCTGTAAGTATTTGATGACTTAGATAAGAATTATCGAATAATTTTTTGAATTCTGAAAAAAAAGTTTTGTGCACTTTTAGTTTTGGAATGAACTGTAATTGACGGCTCCCCTTTGGTGGAGAGGTACTAATTATTTCTTTTTAGTGTTTCAAGAAAAGTACCGAAGATTAGAATCGTTTTACAGAAATGAATTTTCAATGCCCGAGTTCATAAATCAAATGATGCATTCATCAATTTACACCGACGTAGTGCAATGTTCTAAAATTTGTTACTGTTTGCTGATTTTAGGTTTTTTGTGAGCATAATCAATAGCCCATAGTATACTTATACCTGGTGGACCCTGTATATTTCAGTTTTTTAAATATTTTATATTTAGTTCAGTTTATTGGACTGAACTGGGAAAAATTTTGGAATAGGGAACCCACTCCGATTTGGACCAAAATTTTTTTGCATTTACCTTTGCCATCCTGGATCACAATTATGAAAAAATTTGCAACCGAAAATGAATAATGAGTTAATACTTCCATAACCACCCAAATCAAAATGGCGGCCTGTGTCGATGTTGCCCAATTCGAACGAATTTTTTTATATAAGTAGTACAAGGTCCACGAATCTTGTTTTCATCCAAGATCGTAGGAAAAAATGCGCATGCGCAGTACTGGTGACGCCCCCATCAGCCATTTTGACTACTTTAAGCCGATTCATATCTCGCGAACCAAACCGTCTATGAAGGTGGGATCGGTGGCAAAATAACCCTTATACATTTCCCCATCAGGCATGTTGTTCTCTCTCCCCTCTCTCTACCTCTGGACTTTTCGCCTCTCTCCTCCCTCTGCCTATACACACTTTTTCTGTGTTCTCCAGCATTTCGCACAGGTAAGTTACTAGTAAGTTTTTTAAAAGGTTAATTCTTGTGTAGAGGCTTCGAATTAATTAAATACCCTTACTTTTTGATTATTTTTAAGTTTTCATATTCCTTACAATAAATCCTTTCAAACGATATGCCATATGCCTGGTGTAAAAAAACACCACTTTGACCTTTCGTCACCCAAAGGTCATTAGAGGTTAACGACAATTGACCTCAAAATGCCTGTTGGGGAAATGTATAAGGGTCATTTTGCCACCGTTCGCACCTTCGTAGGCGGTTTGGTTCGCGAGATATGAATGGGCTTAAAGTAGTCAAAATGGCTGATTAGAGAGCCACCAGTACTGCGCATGCGCATTATTTCAAAATTTTTTTTTTGGTTTTTCTGGACCACTGGAGTATGCGAAAAACATATTCCATTTTAAAATCCGACATTTCGAAAGTCGATACTTTGGTCGAGGAGGTTATGGAAATATTAACTCAATAATAAAAGTTATAACTTTTAGCATTATTGAAACAAATGCATTTATTTCCATTTAAAATTTAATTTATTTGTGAAAAAATTGTCATAAGCTTAATTGAAATCAAATTCCAAGTTGTATCCCTCCTGAACCGCTCCTTCACCTTCAATTTGACGATGACTCTCCATTGGAATTAGATCCCGAGCCAACATAAAGAAAATAATTAACTTTTTGGTTCTTGGTTCACATCTTTAACAATCTTCAGGAACATGTCAGGCCAGATCATAGATGGGCACGGGATGGGTCCTCCACCCCTCCGCCCTCCAGTCAGCAAAGACCCCTCCACCCCTCCACTTCTCCAAGCTAAATTGACCCCTCCACCCCTCCAAGCTAAATTAATCCCTCCACCCTTCTGCCCTCTATTCAGCAAAGACCACTTCAAAGTACGTTGACCCCTCCACTTTCCAGTCAACTCAACAAAGACCTATCAGCGTCCGCCTACAACAGCTCCTACTGGATTCCATCTATCCCGCAATAATTTTCGGTTAATTTCTAATCGATTCCCTTTTCATGCTAGTAGTATTCTGTTTTTGATTAAATAATTTTACTTTATTAAATATTGAATACACCGGAATATAACCAAAACAAAATAAATGGATTGTACAAGGATTACGGGTTCAAAATGGATCTATAAAGACTCCAGCATTCCGCCCTCCGTTGAACATATGAGACCTCCACGGATAATAATACAACTCTATCCTTCCAGATCAACTTCAGCCCTCCAGATAAACTTTAGCCCTCCACTAGAGTTCTCCAAAGCTCACAAAATAAAAAGAGTCTGATCCGTACGGCTCATGAGTCGCGGCTCTCGGCTCTTATCTACAAAAAAGGCTGAGTCGAGCCAAATCAGGCTCTTTTGATTTCAGTGAGTCGACTCAGCTATTTCGACTATTTTAGTGATGAGTCGTGAGCCGCGACTCATGAGCCTAAAGAGTCGACTCATGAGTCGGCTCAGAACTGCAAATTTTTTTGATTCTTAGTTTAGTACTTTATTATTTACGTAATCTCTGGCTAATTTATAAGTAGGTGAATTTGAGTAAGAATATTATCAATGTAACCTGTTGAATCAAAATTAATTCCCGAACATTTTTTCGGCAACTGTGTCAGCCACCCAGTTACGAATTTCGGTTTGATTTTTTTGTTTGAGCCAACCTTTTAAGCAAAGACATTTTCGAGTGGTATCCGCTTTCATATTGCGTCGTTGAGGACTGCATAATAATTGCGATCCTGTAGAAAACAAACATTCAACTGGGACGGCAGTCCCTGAAACTGCCAAAAAGTCTTTTGCCACACTTGAAAGGTTAGGAAATGCTTCCTCATGTGCCTATTAGCTCTGAGTCGACTCATGAGCTTTTTGTATAATAGAAAGTCTATAGCCGAAGACTCATGAGCCGCGGCTCTTAGGCTCTGCAGTTTCAAAGAGTCTGAGTCTAATAAGGCTCTTCGGCTCCTCAAAATTAAAAGAGCTGAGGCGATGTGAGTCGCGACTCAGACTCTAAGTCCACTCATGAGTCGGAGTCTTGGAGAACTCTACCCTCCACCCCTCCGGGCAGATTTTCCCCCTCCACCACTCCCCTCCGCCCTACGCGGAGGGGGCCCATGTATGGGCCAGATATCCACCCAAAAATCTTTCTTTTTTCTATTTGCACTAGGATCGGCAGCCTTGGCAGCTCGCCTAAATTAAAAAATATATATAAATAAATTACATTGCTTGAAATAGCTTTAACCTAACAAGCTAACCTAATAAAGTTGAATTGGAATTGTGATAAGTTAAACCAACTACTTACCACGAACTTCCAATTGCGTTTGTATGAACGTCTCTGGATCTTTGAAATGAAGGGAATGGTTGGCTTCAAAGNGCACTAGGATCGGCAGCCTTGGCAGCTCGCCTAAATTAAAAAATATATATAAATAAATTACATTGCTTGAAATACCTTTAACCTAACAAGCTAACCTAATAAAGTTGAATTGGAATTGTGATAAGTTAAACCAACTACTCACCACGAACTTCCAATTGCGTTTGTATGAACGTCTCTGGATCTTTGAAATGAAGGGAATGGTTGGCTTCAAAGNCACCACGAACTTCCAATTGCGTTTGTATGAACGTCTCTGGATCTTTGAAATGAAGGGAATGGTTGGCTTCAAAGTTCTTATAATGCTGGTGTACTTTCTTCAAACCACACTACGCAGGCCAACAATTGGAATATTTAGTTGTTTCAGGCTAAATGAATCTCTCAATACAGTCCTAAAAAGTTTCAGCACTTCGATCGTCTACCACAATTATGAAGACCTTTCGACGTGATGACCACGATGATATTTCCGCTTTCCAAACTTTGATTCATCTATCTCCACTCTAGACTCAGAAGAATGTGAATTTAAACAACGTAAATGTTAGATACTAACTAACTAATACCTAATAATAACCCTAACCTAAAACCTAACTAACTAATAACTAACTAAACCCTAATTGAACAACCTAACCAAACCATAACCCTAACCTAATTAAAATCAGAATACGTAACCGAACCTAACCTTACTAACCTAAAACCTAACTAATAATTAACTAAACCTAATTGAACAGCCTAATCTAACCCAAACCCTAACGTAATTAAAATCAGAATACCCAACAGAATCTAACCCAAAACCTAACCGAACCTAACCTAATTAAAATAAATTAATGAATAAAATCTTACATTTTTTCTGGACCACCAATTTTTGTAGCCTTNGAACCTAACCTAATTAAAATAAATTAATGAATAAAATCTTACATTTTTTCTGGACCACCAATTTTTGTAGCCTTGTAATAAATGCATCGAATACAACCTCCCGACAGTAATTCGCCTAATCAACAGATGTTTCCGAAGGGATACGCNTTGTAATAAATGCATCGAATACAACCTCCCGACAGTAATTCGCCTAATCAACAGATGTTTCCGAAGGGATACGCAGTTCAAGCACGATTCTACGAAGCTGGTCCTTGTTCACCAAAAAGTGAACAAATCCCACAACCTTCCACAGAGATAGTTTCGATTTATAAAAGAAAGTATTGTATCTGCTAGACAACCTAAGAAGGTTGAATCACCCATAGTGGTGGCAAAAATTTTCGAAAAAAACATATTTTTTTTCGCACAGAAATCCGTTTCAGGACATTCTGAAGCAATTCTGAAAATTTTTTGAAAAAAAAATTTTTATTTTGGGTTTCACTACAATCGAAAAAAATTCTTCTACAAAAGTTGCTCAAAATGAAAATCTGAACAACTTTTCCAAATAACAATTTTCTCTGTGGTGACCCATTCAGGTCAAAAGTCAGATTAAAGGTCAGGTCAATTTACATTGGACTTATGGGTGGGGGCCAGCGGGTGGCGGTACAACACAGAGATGGATTTGGGGATGAAATTGTCTGGGAATGACGTCACTGTAATGCACTTCGAATTCCCTAACATTTCTCCTCGTGCATTTTCATGACTTCTCATTGAACATGCGGAAAAATGAAAAAAAAAAACTTAGAAATTTTTTGCCCCCACTATGGGTGATTCAACCCCTAAGAAGCATTGATGATTTAGTACATATCCAACTCCAAAAAGATATAATAACTTACTGCTTTGTGCATTTTTGCTCCTTCTGTTTGGGCTTTTAAACTTTTCCATAGCATCTCCTTTCCACCTTATTCCGTCGATACGATCCAAGTCTTCATAGATTGTTAGAAAGCCGATACCGATCAGGTTTTATTAAGTCCACAAGCTTTCTACGCATCCTCGAAACATGTATCAAAACTGTGAATTTTGAGTCTATATTTTGCCGCTCTGCCGCACCACTTCCAAATTGGCGAATGGGAGATTAACAGGCAAAAAATGGGTTTCAATTAATAACTTATTTCGTCAAAACTTTTCGAATTAATTTGAACTTTTCCTTGGGTGTGCAGAAACTCATTTTGAGAATGTATTTTTCATGGTTTTCGAAAATAGTTATAAAAACATTTTTGACTGAATAAATAATTATTGTTTGTATTATTTTCTAAATTAGCACTCGGCGTTCCCTCATATATTCTCGGATTAATTTGAAATTTAGGAAGCATGTGCTTGAACTCATTTTGGAAACGTATTTTTTCTGTAATTCTTTTTTTTTCAACCAGTCCTAAATATTTTATTTACAAGTATTCTGTAAAATGTGCACAAATACCTTCTCAAAATACAGTTGTTAGGTCAATCCAACAATAGAAATTGTACCGACATCAAATGGCGCAATGCCGAGTGTGAATTCAGGACACCAATGTGTAAAATAAATTGAGATGAATGTTTTTAAAGTCATAAAAAATTTAATTTTGAAGCAATTTCGAAAACATCCAAAAATACCTTCCCAGAATAAGTTCAAGCACATACTTCTTAAATTTCAACTAATCCTAGAATATTTGATGGGATGCCGAGTGCTATTTTCGTTCACCACCATTAGAAAATAATAGAAAAAAAATTTTTTTTTTTTTCAAACATAAAATGAATATGAACATTTATGAAATTATGAGATTATGAATATTTATGAACATTTTTGAAAACCACGAAAACACAATCTCAAAATGCTATTTGCACACACTAGCAAAAGTTCTAATTGATCCTAAATGTATTAACGAAATGAAAGTTATTATTTGATACCAACTCTTTACCTGTTAAATTCCATTAGCCAATTTAAAAGTGGTGCGGCAGAGCGGCAAAATAAAGACTCAAAATTCACAGTTTTGATATATATTTAGAGGATGCGTAGAAAGCTTGTGGACTTAATAAAACCTGATCGGTACAATAATCCACAGGACATTTAATCTCTTAATCTTGTGGTATAACACCAAAATCCTGCAGCTTTTCCACAATATTTCCACAATTTCTCCAATGAAAAACCATATCTAACTTAATTTTATTCGAAGACATCTGAATTATTGGACTTTAAACTTTGGAAAATGAAGTTGAATAAAAAAATTGAAAGATCCACTAGAAATGCGTAAAAGCAAGACACAGCCACCCAAATCACCCAAAAAATTTCCGACAAGACAGCCACCCAAACTACCCAAAAAATTTTCGGTAAAAAATCTTAAATTTCTCCCAAGCTTCAAAAAATCATAACTTTTTTGTATTCATTTCCGGCGGAAATTTTTTTCATATTTGTGATCCAGGGTGCCAAAAAAATTTTTGGTCAAAATCGGAGTGGGTTCCCTATCCCGAAATACACCCCTGAACTGAACTGGAAAAAGTTTGAAAGCAGTAGTGTTCTCAATTTTCGAAAAACCTTTTAATTGACAAGAGAGGTAAGGAGTTCAATGACCTTAACAGAATGAATAACTAAAAAAATTTTTGAATTTAAATGGGAAATGCAGTGGCAATCCGAACGGTTTTCTCATCAAAATTTAAGCCTAAGAATGCAGTTGTCATAGAAATGTACAGTGTGTTCAAATAAGAAGGCGAATTGTTTGAGAAATGGTTTTGCGGAAAATAAAAAATTGATTGTATGTCACACTTTTCAGTTTTCACACATTATGAACTGCTCAAGTTACTGAAAACCGTTACTATGAAAGTTTGGTTAAATTTTCTTAGGTTAAAAAGTATAGGAAAAGCATAATTTGTGAAATTTTAAAACTAGTCCCAGATTTTCGTCTTCTCATTTGGACACCCTGTAGATTATCTGGAAAGGTGTTCTTCGGACTCATTGTACTATAACTTACCTGCACTGGATAAACTATCATGAGTAAATACTGATGGAATTGAATCGAACTTCCGAGATAGCCCAACTAAATTTAAATCAGATGATGACTTTGAAGATCCACCCGCATCGCCTTCACTATCAGGGATAACAGCTGCAAATTTATCATCCAACAAACTCAACTTAATACAGTCATGTGCTGATGGGTATGGTGCCTATGGTGCCACCCCGGTTGAAATTTGGGGCGATTTATGCACGGTAAAATTCTGCATCTACTAATAAAAATTGTTTATTCGTTTACTTTAAAAGTAAAAATTTTTGCTGTAAATTTAAGTGGTGGAGAAGGTCAAAAATGACACTTTCTGTGGTCAAGTTTACCCTGAAAAAAATCGGCCCAATTCGGAAATCCGTACCCAGGTTTGGTTTTGGGCATTAGCACATCTCTGACTTAATAACAACACAGCAGCGTTTGTTGCACTAAAGCCGACTCAGTAGTTGCCTTTACGTGATTATACACTGAGTCCATTTGAAAGCGCCCAAAAGCAAAGTTTGTTACTTTACACAGCTTACAATACTAAATAGTAGAGGTATTGCGAAAGGCATTTTCCCGCTACGATGGAAGATCGGAGGGAACAAAAAAACAAAATCGAATATCAAAGGTTCGAAGGATTTGCATGTGGTGTGTCAATGAAATTAGCGGAAGCCATTTTAACGTTGCATTACGTTGTAAATTGAGAAATTAGAATTTTATTTCTATATAACAAACAAATTTAAACGCAAAGTAGTTTTTAGTACAGTGCACGACGGTTATAAGAGCTACCCTCCGTCGCCTGGAAATGCTGCTCTTATAACCGTTTGTTCTTACAACTCTTATAAGAGCAGGATGTTCTTATAAAAAGTATATGGCAAAAAAAAAAATTATTTTTTTCCAAAATTTATTTTTTACTAGCCACTCAGTTCGTCCAACGATTCTTTTCCTTGACTAATTATTTATCAAAATAAATAGTAATTTTGAACTAAACTATATTAGCAATGCTACGCTCTAATATTGCATTTTCAATTGTAGATAATTTCAATTCTAAATCTTCTGGCATCTCGGCTTGATTACAAATATTTTTTGAGAGTGTCGAGATGTTCTCTGCTCTTATATCCAACTCCCGCTTCAAAAATTACCCAGCAAAAGGCAGTTCTTACAACCGTTTTGCTCTTATATGCGTTGTTCTTATAACGCGTTAATGCCCCATGCTAACTGCATTAGAGCAAACCGAGCACGCAAAATTCTGCTCTTATAACCCGAATGTTCTTATAAAGGATGCTCTAATAAACGTCGTGCACTGTATTTNGCACGCAAAATTCTGCTCTTATAACCCGAATGTTCTTATAAAGGATGCTCTAATAAACGTCGTGCACTGTATTTGTAATTGTAACCAGGGCCCTGTTTTATAAAAATTGACAAGTTGACAAATGACAATTTGACAATTTACGATTTACAATTACAACTCAATGGAAATAGCGTTTTATAAAAAATACCAATAAATTTAAGAGTTTGACAAATTGTCGTTTGATTTGGCAAATTGTCACTTTTGATTTGACAAATTATCACTTTTGATTTGACAAATTCAAAGTCAGTGGACGCCGTGAAATTTATCCTGGGTCCTGTGCCACAATCACTGACATTTTGACAGTGACATGTTGACATATCGACAGTTGACATTGAGAGGAATGCTAAAATATCGCGCCACGAAAAAAATGTCATATTCAAGGATTTTTGACACTTGTCAAACTTTTCTGACATTTTTATGAAATANACGCGCCACGAAAAAAATGTCATATTCAAGGATTTTTGACACTTGTCAAACTTTTCTGACATTTTTATGAAATATAGTAAATATATTCGGTTTATTCTAAACTTTTCTTTGAAACCAAAATCAGTGGATGGGATGAAATTCATTCTTACTTTGTATTATTTTTTTAGTGGACGAAGCAATACGTCAATATCTTCACTGTCGCTGCTACTAGAGTCGCTGACATCAAACGTAGCCATAAGTCAACAATTTTTATACAAAAGATTTAATTTTCCAAACCTGACAGAGGTAAATCCCTCTGTCAAATATTTATGACATTTTTGACAAGTATAAGTCAATGTCGCACAGACGCAAAAAAAGTCAATGACAATTACTTGTAAAATGTCAAATTTTCCCTGTCGAATGTCGAAATTCATCTGTCACTGTCATATGTCACTGCCATCTTTGTGGCGTGATACTTTGTGTAAATTGTTGACAAATACATGTGAATGTCAATATGTCAATATGTCATTTGATTGTGGCATAGGACCCNGTGTAAATTGTTGACAAATACATGTGAATGTCAATATGTCAATATGTCATTTGATTGTGGCATAGGACCCTGGGCTTTAATTCCCTATCTAAACGAGTTATTTTCATATCAATATCGTCACTATCACTAATACTGGTGTCACTAAGATTGAGAGTGGCCATGATGTTGGTTAAGTTTAATCATTTTTGACTTACAACGGTGCTTACCACAGGCGGTTACAATCATAAACCACTACCTTACTCCAACCGACCATAACTGTGATTAATCTAAATTACTTTTTTTTTCCTAATTAACTTCAACGACCAACTAACATACTCTGAACGTTCAAGTTGAAGGTTTATAATTTTAATTTAAGTTGATTTTGCTGTTTTTTAATATTTTGAAGACTTCGATCGAAGTCTTCGAATTTTTGAAGCTTCGCAACATCTCTACTAAATATTATTTAGTATAGTAAGCTTTGTAAAGTAAAGTATAGTAAATACTAAATCAGCTACGTTTTTGAGAAAATTTCGGTAAAAAAATTAATTGGGCATAAGCATTTAGCTCAGTGTTCAATCACATCCTTTGAATTCCCTCTTAAAAACTTATCTAATGGAAATAGGGATGCGACGAATACGCGGCATTCGCCTACTTCGAGTCGCAGCTTCGATATTCGAGGTTTGGCTTTGTCGAATAGTAAACTGTTGGTTTTTTATTAACTGATTAAAGAAAATCTGTAGTATCCTCATCATTAACAACTACCTTATTCCCTAGACTATTATCCGCGGGTATTACGATGTTTTTGCCGCCGATTTTCTGCTGCGGGTTATTAGAAAGAGGACGGGTAATCTGTATTAAAAAAATTATGCGACCTGAAAACTTCGCCACTTATGTTATAATTAGGCGAACATGTGGCCTAATTATAGTTAACATGAGGGCTGTGTGAGCATGGTGCGACCCTGTCATTGTCTACAATGATTCTCAATGGTCTACTTTACCACTAGAAGTCATAACGTAGAACATTTTGTACCTATTGTACAGTATGTTCCACATTAAAGTTTACTGTGCTTTCTTCGCCTTTCCTCAAAAATGACCAAGGTGACTTAATNTGTTCCACATTAAAGTTTACTGTGCTTTCTTCGCCTTTCCTCAAAAATGACCAAGGTGACTTAATGCACGCGTTAAAACAGAAGGTGGTGTGAACTTAGCCAACATGCATCAAATCGTAAACAGTTTAGAAATTAAGGGAGTGGATTGGGCAATCAGTATTTATTTTATTTAATCACTATTTCAAAATTTAATTGATTGATCCATAGTGATAAGTCAGTTGACCAGGAGTTGGATTAACCTCAAAATTTAATAAAATCTTGAAAAATTACACACCAAAGGTCCATTTTTATAAGTTTCTGATACTGAATTTTAATTTATTTTGGACTCTGAAGATTAGGTTATTAATGTACCCAAAAGTCGCGTGGAAAAGACGCGTCTTATCAAAGGTTTTTTGGAAGAATAATTTATAAATAAGATTAATAAATAAATAAGAACGCGTCTTATACTCGAGGGCGTCTAACGTTAAGTTTATTTTATCGCTAAAGAAAGCAACTGTAAAATTTATTCTAAATCTTGACTATCGCTGTCCCAACCATCAGAAACATCGCCAAGGAGTTCATATGATTCCTCTTCATCATCAGATATTCGAAGGTGGCTGAGACAAAGCATGATTTTTAAATTGATTGCCTCGAGCTTCTTACTAACTGTGTAGGATTTTCTAGTCTGTTTTGTTTTGTTTTGGTCCATTTTCAGTAGAATTTAAAATTAATTTTTAACCTTTTCCATCCGGTAATGTTGACTTCAAACTCCTCTTCACGGTAACTCGGATGATCTTCACGACAAAATTTCTAGAAATCCTGTAGTGGAAGCTTTGCGTCGTTAACGCGCATGCACCCACCACTGTCCCGTGACGCTCGCGTTGTCACACTCTGCACTGTCACCGAACGCGGCTCCTCTCTCGAACCGACGTTTCGAAAGCTTATTCCGCTTTCATTATCAAGGTAGAAATTCGAAAAGCGCATTTTTCGGATAACTTTATGGCATGAAAAATATTTCATCCGATATACTCTACGCGAGAATTTGAAAACAACATTATATCTTACAATGAACGTTGCAGTAAAATTTGGGGCGTCTTATCAGCGGGATGCGTCTTATGATGCAAATAAATTTAAGAGGGAAAAATCGCGTCTTATGAACGAGGGCGTCATATCCATGAGGGCGTCTTATCCACGCCACTTTAGGGTAATTTTTTATTCAGAACACACCACTGCAGGTTATGTTGACGTGATGGACCATCACTGTCCTTGGGTAAGAATAAAGTTTGTAACCTGAATTAAAATGAATGCAACTCAACACCAATTTATAAAAAACTTGTAATCTTACGTAAACTTATTCTTACCCAATGACAGTGATATATAAAATGCAGTGTTGAGTTGTGAATATAAGGAATTTCATGAATAAACCAATTTTCAGTGTCCAGAACAAATTAAATCCATAATCAGAAATTTATGAAAACGAACCTTCGGTGAATTATTTTAAAGATCTTATTAAGTTATGAGGTTAATCCAAATCCTCGTCACTTGTCTTATCACTATGGATCAATCAATTAAATTTTTACATAGTGATTAAATCAAATAAATACTGATTGCTCAACCCGTTCCCTTTATTTCTCAGCTGTTGTCGATTTGATTCATGTCGGCTAAGTTCACTCCACCTTTTGATTCAACGCGCGCATTAAGTCATCTTTGTCATTTTTAGGGAAAGGCGAAGAAAGCACAGTAAACTTTAATGTGGAACATACTGTAGACATTGTACCAATACCAACGCTCAGTGTGCTCTCATGGGCTTGTTAGAGTAGTGTATTTAGACCTCCCGCGTTAATAAAATTATCATTCCTATTTCCATATCGCATCAATGTAAACTACAACAACCTAATTATCTATTTTAAATACTGTACCACTATTGTATGAATAAAATTATTGATTTTAATATCTTTATTGATGTTGTTTGTGAATAATTCGCATTGTTATTAGTGGTTGTAATTTGTTAAAAATAATTTTGAGTTTAATCGACAGCAATTCGTTGAATTTGAATAAGTTGCATGCATATGAAAAAGGTGAGGGATATCGGCGTGATACGGTTAA
>NIPM01000054.1:58354-170095 GCA_002738285.1 Holacanthella duospinosa | reverse complement strand
CCCCCCCCCCCCCCCCTCCCCACTCTGGAATTAGGGTAAGTGATACACTAATCGACGAAAAATTTAGCGTAGATTACGAATATGACATCCATTGTTTGCGGGGGCGTGTGAAGTTTGCGTCTAGACGGCGTAAAGTTAGCGCCTAGTGCCTAGCGGCGTGAAGTTAGCGCCTAACGCCTATCGGCGTGAAGTTAGCGCCAAGATTTTGGTGTCGTGAATTTAGCTCCTAGATCTGGCGCCGTGAAGTTAGCGCCAAGATCTGGCACCGTGAAGCTAGCGCATAGATTTGGCGCCGTGCAGCTAGCGCCTAAAAATTAATAACTTTAGAAATTTTTGGAAATATATCCGGTCAAAAATCCATGAAGTTGGCGCCTAGCAGCTATCTTCTAACAAGTATAATCGATTATACTTGTTAGGTGATAAGTGCTAGGCGCCAACTTCACAGTACAGTGGACCTCGGCTATAAGAAACTTTTAGGGACCAGGAAATTTGGTTCATAACAACCGATGTTTATTATAGCCGAATAATGAACAAATATGAAATTTAAAGTTATGTTCATAACATCCGATGTTTTTTACTTTTCTTCGTTCAATTATTTCCTTTTTCTAGATTCTGCTACCTCACGATCCAAATAAACCAAGATTTTACTTGAACAGAAAAAAAACATGGATAAAACTGTGGAATATCTTCAGAATTCTGCAATGCTAGTATTTACTCACGATTTAGAGATGCTGTAATAGTGGATGAAGAATAATAGATAATTAAAATTTGACAATTGTCTTATTTTGTTCACTTCGTCACGGAATAATAGAAAAACCTTGGTCCAGTGATTCAAAACTTCAATTCTTCATTCATCCACAGCGCATTTTATTAAAATGGCACAACTTTTTCAACAAAATAGGCTTTAGTTCATCTCTCACGATGGTGAAATGAATTTCTAGACCGCAAGATATGGTTCATTACACCCGAATGTTCATTTTAACCGAGTTCATCATGACCGAGGTTTTTAACATTAATTTGCCTATCTCTAGCCAGGGACCGGCGGTTCAGTTTCATTATAACCATGGTTCCATTACACCCGGGGTCATAATAGGCGAGGTCCACTGTAATTCGATTGCAAAAAAAAAATTTTTTTTTTCATTCTTATCTTTTCTCCTAGGTAGCAATTTTTCTCATGTTATTCTAAGACTTTTTCAAAAAAATGTCCGAATAATCAGTTAAACTTTTTAGGCGATAGGTGCTAGGCGCTACCTTCTCGGTAATTCGATTTCAAAAAATATTTTTTTTAATTTGTGGTTTTCTCCAAGGTAGCAATTTGTCTCATGTAATTCTAAGACTTTTCCAACAAAAATATCCGAATATCCAAATAGTGGATTCCAGCGCTAAAAGATTTTTTTTCTCGATTTTTGACCAGATATATTTCCAGAAATTCATTCCATGAAATTCCTAAACTTATTAATTTTTAGGCGCCAGGCCTAGGCGCTAACTTCACGGCGCCAGATCTAGGCGCTAACTTCACGGCGCCAGATCTAAGCGCTAACCTCACGGCGCCAGATCTAGGAGCTACCTTCACGGCTCAAGATCTAAAAGCTAACTTCACGGCGCTAGGCGCTATCTTCTTGCCGCTACGTGTTAGGCGCTAGGTGCTAACTTGACGCTATTTCAATTTCATCAAAAATTTGTTTTTTANAATTTTTAGGCGCCAGGCCTAGGCGCTAACTTCACGGCGCCAGATCTAGGCGCTAACTTCACGGCGCCAGATCTAGGCGCTAACTTCACGGCGCCAGATCTAAGCACTAACCTCACGGCGCCAGATCTAGGAGCTACCTTCACGGCTCAAGATCTAAAAGCTAACTTCACGGCGCTAGGCGCTATCTTCTTGTCGCTACGTGTTAGGCGCTAGGTGCTAACTTGACGCTATTTCAATTTCATCAAAAATTTGTTTTTATAACGTTATTCTAAGAGTTTTCCAAAATAACATCCAAAAAGTATATTCACCTTCATATTTTTTTTTGATTTGTCACCGGATTTCTATGAAGAAAGACATTCAATAATATTTTGTACCTGATTCATTTTTAGGCTCCATATCTAGACGCTAGGCGATAACTTCGCACACCCTGTTGGCGGTCAAGTGAAATTTTGCAAAATTTTTACAAATTTGTAAATCACACTAAAAATAATTTTTGCAGAAATTCGACTTGACCGCTAACATTGGATGTAAGATTAGTAATCTACGCTAAAATTCCAGTCGCTTAACATCACTTACCCGAATTCCAGAGGGAGGGGGGAGGGGGGCTATTTTACAAATAAGCCCGGTATATTTGCCCATTCTTAAATCTGCGGAAAATATCAAGAAGCGAGGGAATAGGGTATTGTTGATAATCAACGAAATTTAGAAAGCAGGTTTACCTTGAGGATCATCGTCAGCCAGAGGGATGTTGTTCAGATCACCGATCCCGAGGTTTATATCAGTTGGTGAACTCATTGTGCTTGTATTTAATTTATCGATCTTAAAAATAAATTAAATAAATCGAATTACTAAAAATGAATACAAACTTATGAATCATAAGTCATGATATCAGAGCAAAGGTCTGCGGTTTACCGCCGCTCCGCTCCCACTCTCTAAAAATATTCTGGACTCGCTCCGCTTCCGCTCTCGTTCCCTAAAAATATTACCGCTCTTGCTCCTTAAAAATATTGCCGATTTACTCCGCTCTTTGAAGTATTCCCGCTTCGCTCAGCTCTCGTACCCAAAATTCTATTGTCATCCCACTCCGCTCCAGCTCTCCCTCCCAAATTTATCAACCATCCGCTCCGCCATCGCTCCAATAAGTTTTTCCGCTCCACTCTCACTTTCAATATTTTTCCACCATTAGCTTCGCTGTCGCTCCAAAATTTCATGCTTTCAGCTCTGGCTTTTGCGAAAGACTTGTATGCGCAGTGGTCAGTAAAAGCAAAGTACCATCCACTGATTGTATCAGCCCAATGTATCAGCCTTACGTATCAGTCTATTGCACTAGTGCTAAAATTTTTTGTTAGGTTGTTAGGGTTTAGGTTGATTTGTTAACCTTGGACTAGAGTTGCCTTTGCCTTTCCTTTCTGTTAGAGGTGCTCAAGTCATCCCTCGATGGCATCCAAACTTTCTGCATGTTTCTGACCTTGACTTTCTCTTTCCTTTCTCACCTCGTCATTTTTCTAATTTGAAGTAACTTTGGATCGTGAGTTCGTTTACCTAAAAATCTTGAAAGGTGGTAAATATTAAACCAAGAAATTAAAAAATACATATACTCTTAGATCATCTGAACATAAAGATAGAAGATTCAGTAAATGCGCACTATTTTCAATGAACCAGTCGATCGCTCTGAATCATGTCTAGTTTGTGAGCTCAAACTGTTTCCCCTCGCCTTTCCTCTTACAGAAGTAGAACTCGGTTCTACTTTAAGTTGAGCAAGGCAGGATCAAGGAAAAAAAGTGAGAAAAGAAACTATGGATGTTTTGCTTTCACATCTCGTACCTATAAGATTCCCTTGGTAACGTAGTGGGTACGAAAGAAGAAAGTTTGCATCGAGATATTTGTCGAAGGCATGGGTAAAAAAAGGGAATCTCTGGATCCAGCTTTAGAATGCAATAGGCTAATGCATAGGGCTGATACAATCAGCGGACGATGCTTTACTTGGACCCAGTAAACGTTTACGTGAGTACTACACAGTTCACATTGTAGATTTGTAGTGGATCTATGTATGGGTAGTAAGAATTGTATAAGCGCAATGGAAACTTATATGCGCAGAGAATATTTGTGTGCTCAGTGCGCATTGAACATGCAGTGGAGATTTTAACGCGCAGTATATGTACACAGATGACGATTGTATCCGAAGCACGGATTGTACCTGCCTAGTGGACATTCACAAAAGTAATAGGTATTGCACACGCGCTGTGGTCCTAAGAAAGGAAGAATTTCAAACAGGTCCGAGCAGGCACACAGTTGTGTGAAAAGAATCGAGAATAAAATGCCGAGGTTTGATTCCTAGTGATTTGGAAGCCATATGTATCCAGGTCGGTGTTATAATAGGTGATCTGTTCACGATCAGTTCATTCTTAATACGGGATTTAAATCCATGGTAGACGATTTTTAATCTATGCTACGTACCATGAATTTAAATCTATTGTTGGCGATTTATAATCTATGGTGATGACGTCGTACCACAGATTATAATCCCAAACCATGTACAGGCCGAATCACTTTAATCTGGGCCTTCTTTCTTCGTCTTTCACCAAAAACGGCTTGGGGCAGGCGATACACAATTAATGTCTGATTCAGTAATCAGTGTACTTGTACCTATTCAAAATTTCACTTTATTTTACGCAACTGAACAACGATTACTGACAATTATGCGTATTATTTACATTTTTTTTGTTCAATTTCGTAGGAATAGGGATTAATATGTCCCTGTCCCTAGATAACTAAAATAATAATATTCAAGTTAATCAGTATCTTCAGAACTTGACTTTACGTTATTAATCATACTAATTATTATATTAACCATTAAAAATTTTTTTAGTACTTTCAAAGCAGCTGCAGTTTTTTCAGTAACTCTTTGGAAAGGAAATGGTAGATTTGATTCTTGGATTGCGCCTGAATTAATTGATCCTTCGATTAAAACTTTTTCGTCTTCAAAATACTTTTTCACATTTAGAATAGTTTTTTTCTCCTCTTCAGTTTTAGGCTTCATTGTTTAGTTTACATTCTTAGAACTTAGAATATGAGAAATATTTTCAAACTATTATTTGTATTCCAAAAGAAAATTAATCAGAACAGGTTTGTTTATTTACACATTTCTGGGAGCAATGAACTCTGCGAGAAGAATGCGCAGACTCATGAATCTTCTTCAGGAAATGTTTTTTAATTTTCTAACCTTCCTGTGCAGCAAATTTAAAAGTATTATTTTGGATAGTTACAAGTGGGTAATTCCATATCAACAATTCTTTTTTAAGCGTTCGGGCATGGGCACTTTTTAATGTGTTCAGATGCCGATTGAGAGAAACACACTCCCCACCAAACACACTCTCATCCACTTCCAGTGGGAGGAAACACTACAGAACTCTTTTTTCTAGCATACAGAGGTCTGTTACCATATTGTATGTCTGGAGACATACGATTTTCTGTCTCAAGACTATGCTACGTCATGCCGACGAACCACAAGTTTGGTTTCTGTGAGGGGATAATAGGGGTGAAATGTGCGGGGGACAAAGAAAGTTTAATACAAAATCTTGAGATAGGCTAGAAATTTGGATTCAAAAAAAATATGTGAGGTGTTATTGCTGCGTCTTTCCAACATAACAGTGTGGTTTTGGATAACTGGTTATAGCTCAAATAAAATCCCACACGGGTTTAGTGGATTGGCCCGTTGGCTTGCGGAATATATCTCGTAGAGTCAATCAATACAAAATCTTGAGATAGGCTAGAAATTTGGATCCAAAAAAATTGTGAGGTGTTATTGCTGCAACTTTGTAACATAACGGTGTGGTTTTGGATAATTGGTTATCGCTCCAAAGAAATCCCACACGGGTTTAGTGGATTGGCCCGTTGGCTTGCGGAATATATCTCTTTAGTCAATCAATACAAAATCTTGAGATAAACTAGAAATTTGGATTCAAACAAATTGTGAGGTGTTATTGCTGCATCTTTCAAACATTACGGTGTGGTTTTGGATAACTGGTTATCGCTCAAAGGAAATTCCGCACGGATTTAGTGGATTGGCCCTGTTGCTTGCGAAATATATCTCTTGGTCAATCAATACAAAATCTTGAGATAGGCTAGTAATTTGGATTGAAAAAAATTGTGAGGTGTTATTGCTGCATATTTCCAACATAACGGTTTGGTTTTGGATAACTGGTTGTCGCTCAAAAAAAATTTCACACGGGTTTCGTGGATTGGCCCGTTAGTGTGCGGAATATATCTTTTAGAGTCAACCAATACAAAAACTTGAGATAGGCTAGAAATTTGGATTCAAAAAAAGTGTGAGGTGTTATTGCTGCATCTGTCTAGCATAACGGTGTGGTTTTGGATAACTGGTTATCGCACAAAGAAAATCCCACACGGGTTTAGTGGATTGGCCCGGTTGCTTGCGGAATATGTCTCTTAGAGTCAATCAATTCAAAATCTTGCGATAGGCTAGAAATTTGGATTCAAAAAAATTGTGAGGTGTTGTTGTTGAGTCTTTCCAACATAACAATGTGGTTTAGGATAACTGGTTATCGCGCAAAGAAAATCCCACACGGGTTTAGTGGATTGGTTCGGTTGCTTGCGGAATACATCTCTTAGAGTCAATTAAAGTAAACAGTATTAAAAGTTGACACTAACCAGTCCCTAACTTTTTCAACGTCAAAAATTTTTTCAATACTTTTAACTATTATTATGCTATTATATCTACTTCCCTAATGATTTGCTGAAATATAAATAATTATTGTTGTTTCAAGCACTCTTATAATTCTATGTATTTTTCGGGATGTATTTTATCACAATTCTTCCCTCACAATTGTGTAAAATCATCAATTCCTGGATTTTGACCTGCGCTATAAAAACATACAGAGTTCTGTATGCTACGTCACTACACTACAGAACTCTGTCTTTTAGCATACACATGTCTGTATGTTATACCATACACACCTCTGTATGCTAGAAAACAGAATTCTGTAGTGTTTCCTCCCANTGCGCTATAAAAACATACAGAGTTCTGTATGCTACGTCACTACACTACAGAACTCTGTCTTTTAGCATACACATGTCTGTATGTTATACCATACATACCTCTGTATGCTAGAAAACAGAATTCTGTAGTGTTTCCTCCCACTGACTTCTCAATTTGTAAATACAAATTATTTTGAATTTTCAACTTCTGAATAAATTTCTTTTCCTTCTTGCTTCAAATCCGTGTACACCGTCCATNGTTCTGTATGCTACGTCACTACACTACAGAACTCTGTCTTTTAGCATACACATGTCTGTATGTTATACCATACACACCTCTGTATGCTAGAAAACAGAATTCTGTAGTGTTTCCTCCCATTGACTTCTCAATTTGTAAATAAAAATTATTTTGAATTTTCAACTTCTGAATAAATTTCTTTTCCTTCTTGCTTCAAATCCGTGTACACCGTCCATTNAAATTATTTTGAATTTTCAACTTCTGAATAAATTTCTTTTCCTTCTTGCTTCAAATCCGTGTACACCGTCCATTCAGACAAGCAGCTGAGGAGGTCACAATTGGGGTCATTTATTGAAATTCAAACTAATCCGCAAGCAAGCCAGGACCAATCATACTTCAGTCAATCATTCAGTTATTCTTGAACTTTCACTCATTCATCTATTCAGAAACACTCATTCATGCTCATTCATTCTAAGTTTCTTAGGAACTATGGAAGGTAAATGAAAACGATGATAAACTTAATTTCAATTTAGCCTTAGAAATGGGGAAGGAGACGGGAGTAGACAATGAACCAAAGGTTCATTGTTTTTAACTTTTTTTGCTAATAAATTATTTAGGACAATCATTGCATCATTGGTGAAATATACCATTCGACATGTCATTCTTTTGCAGAAATATCTAAAGGTTTTACGGCCTTTCGTAATTTATCCCTTGACAACAAAGAAGCGCATACTTCAAAACTTGAGATTGGCAACCGCAACTTGGCAAGCTTCTGTAATCATCAATGGAAATATGTGAAATTCAAAGACCCGAGTACAAAAAACTCACCTGCAATGGTTATGCAGGAATTACGCATACAAAACCTCTAAAGAGTTAATCAACTCAGCGTTACTGTGTACTTTGAAAGCTTCGAAGGAAACGTTTTCGGAATCTATCCAGGGAGTNGAGTTAATCAACTCAGCGTTACTGTGTACTTTGAAAGCTTCGAAGGAAACGTTTTCGGAATCTATCCAGGGAGTTCCATATACAAACGCTGTGAGATTCATTCAAAGACAAAGATCTGTGAGTTAGCTTCAAATAAGCGGAAGTTAGAGAACGCTGATTTCATTTCAGAGGTGGATCAGTTAGCCGAATTCAATAAAATTCTGGAAGTAGCTGGTTTGTTACCATTTGAAACAAAGAAACTGAGNGAGTTAATCAACTCAGCGTTACTGTGTACTTTGAAAGCTTCGAAGGAAACGTTTTCGGAATCTATCCAGGGAGTACCATATACAAACGCTGTGAGATTCATTCAAAGACAAAGATCTGTGAGTTAGCTTCAAATAAGCGGAAGTTAGAGAACGCTGATTTCATTTCAGAGATGGATCAGTTAGCCGAATTCAATAAAATTCTGGAAGTAGCTGGTTTGTTACCATTTGAAACAAAGAAACTGAGAAAGTCTGTCCAACGAGCAACTGCGGTACAAAAAATCAAAGACATTGTAAACTCCTGCATTTCCATTTTGAAATCCGCTGGGATAGATGTAGATGTCTATCTTTTCAATGAGACTTCTTCAGAAACTCAGAAAATTGAAACCGCTTTCAACAGTGTTATGAGGAACCTAAAACACAAATATTCAAACTCTGGCTACAAAGGAAAGGTTCAAGTTTTGACCGCTGCACCAGAGAATTGGACAAAAATTAGATAATGGAATTTTTTACTGATGAATCAAGTACTTGTCCAATTTCGCAAGTAAATAAAGCTGTGGAACTGAGAAGATCTGACGGCCCACTTGCAGATCTAGGTCCGAAGAAAGGAAAAGGAGTTAGTGAGGATACTTTTAGACGTGTAATCGAATTCTACAACAATGACATCAACAGCCGAGCTTTCCCAAACATGAAGGATACTGTAGGAGTAATGGAAAATGACATTCGTGTGCGGCGAGCTAAACGGCTTATTCTTGCCAACTTAAAGGAACTCCACAAGGTCTATCTCCAGTCACACGATGAAACTAATCCTGTCAGTTTCTCAAAATTCTGTTCTCTCAGGCCTAGAGAAATGATTCTTGCAAACGCAAGACGGGTGCATAATGTTTGCGTTTGTGTGTATCATGGTAATGTTAAGTTGATGCTGGAAGCAATTGGACAAGGAATGGAATTGAGATCTCACTTGATGAATGTAATGGAATGTGAAAACACAGTAGATGGAGAATTTGTTCGTAAGTAGGCATGTATGTTAGGAACGTGTGGACAATGTATGCGCCCAGAGGCGGAAAAGTTCAAACTCTTTCAAAATTTATTATAAGAGAAGTTAGAAGTTAAGCGCATCACATAGCTTGTTACTTATTTTCAATGGGATCTTGCAGAAGGTAGAAGCAAATTACAGACGCATATGGCTACGCCTGATGAATTTATTCAAACTATGTATCAGCAATTTGTGACTTTGTTGCCGCATCACTTTATTTCTACCATCCAGGCAACCAATTTAAAAATATAAGGTCAAATTCATATCTTGGTTTTGACAAAGCTGTTGTCCAAGTTGACTTTGCCGAAAACTATAGTTTTTTAGTGCAAGATGCGATTCAAAGCTTCCACTGGGAAACCTCCCAAGCAACAGTTCATCCCTTTTGCGCTTGGATCGCTGAAATAAATGGTGTGAGTGTGTATCAGCTGCAGTTATCTCGGATGAGAGATGTCACGATACAGAATCATTTTTTTGCTTCCAGAAGTCTTTCGTTGATTGGTTAATCCGAGAGTATCCACACATTAACTACATTAAATTTTAGTCCGACGGATATGGAGGGCAGTATAAAAACTGCAAAAATATTAGCAATTTGACATATCACAAAAAGGACTTTAAAATCTCTGCGAATTGGAACTTTTTTGCTACATCACATGGAAAGAGAGCTGATGATGGATGTTCTGCACGGATCAAGGATTCCGCTAGACGTCAGCGCTTACGAGCTGTTGCTAAGAACCACATCTTGCAGCCAAAAAATTTGTTTGATCACTGTATTTCTGCTCTTCCCAACATTCGTTTCTTTTATGTCACTGTCCAAGAGGTAATAACATGTAGTGAATACGGATTTGATGAACGATTTAGTACTTGTACCACTTTTCCACAAACACGAATGTGTCACCGCCTGGTTTCACATAATGATACAATCTACATGCATCGTACGTCTACAAGCTCGGTTCAATTCTATCCAGATCCAGCACGTAACACCATTGTTCATATGGAGATTAGTTGCGGCGCTTGGTTAGCTTTAAAATACCTTTTTACCTGTTGCTTGGGTTTAGTTGTTTCTACTAATCCGGAAGCCGGTTTATTCCAAATACACTATGTGAGCACTCCTGGCAATTCGCCTTCCTATAAATTTTCTGGAAAACCTGAACACAGTACTGCATGGGTACCTCTAACTGACATAATTAGGAAAGTAATCACCACTAATGGAAAAACCACAATGACCAGGTCTCACTTTTATATTACGGAAGATGAGCGTGCGAAAATTGTACATAGCTTGTAATATTTAGATATACATTTACCTTAGTAAATATTTTTATTTTGTAGAGATTTGAAATATTTGTTTTGCCATCATTAGTTTTGAAATTGCTTCTAATTTTTTCTCTATTTGTTATATATTTAATATTAATTTAGAATTAAAAATTGTATGCAATAAGTTTGACGACTGCCGTACCAACAGACGAACTCACATACACAAAAACTATGATACCCCGCTCCTACTGACTCTATGAGTAATAGTATTTGTGATAAGAATCTCGTTTTTGCCAAACTATAGTGTCTCAAATTGAATTTGATTGCAGGTGAAGTTAATTTTATTATATCACTATAAATATCTGTTCCGATTAGGTACACTAATGCAAAGCAATGGAGCAAAGCAGAAAGACAGAGAGGGGACTGCAGGTTCTGTGTTGAGTCAGGTGGAATAGATGCCAAGGGATCGTACCCCATTCCTCTAGTTGGTCATTCCTCTCAATTACCTATCTTTCAGCATTACAGAAATGCGTATGTTTAAAAAAAATCAAAATCAGTTTTGATTGGACAAGTTATTGTAAAGCAGTGCAAAGGATGAAAGCAGAGAGGCAGAGAGAGGGGTCGACAGGTTCTCTGTTGAGTGAGGTACAGTAGATGCAAAGGAAACATACCCTATTGAACTCATTCTCTTAACTTTCTGCTGCTCTTGTTAAATAATTAATTTTTGCAAAGGAATGTTTTCTCAAACACTAACTTCATTCCCTCCAACTTTTGTATTTCGCGCTATTTATTTGTTGTCTCAAATTTTTTTTGGTGAAAGCGACTTTCTACGGCCTGGATTAAAGTGGTTCATACTGTACAGGGTGAACCAACTTAATCCGGGTCGTAGAAAGTCGCTTTCATCAAAAAAAATTTAAGACAGCAAATAAAGAGCGCGAAATACAAAAGTTGTAAGGAATGAAGTTAGCGTGTGTTTGAGAAAACATTCCTCTGCAAAAATTAATTAATTTAAACAAACGCCATTCCGTAATGCTGAAAGATGAGTAGTTGAGAGAATGAGCAACTAGAGGAATGGGGTACGATCCCTTGGCATCTATTCCNTCCGTAATGCTGAAAGATGGGTAGTTGAGAGAATGAGCAACTAGAGGAATGGGGTACGATCCCTTGGCATCTATTCCACCTGACTCAACAGAGAACCTGCCGACCCCTCCTCTCTCTGTCTCTCTGCTTTGCTCCATTGCTTTGCATCGGAACAGATATTTTATAGTGATTACAATAAAATTAACTTCACTTCCATCATTTACTATTGTCTATCGCCTGCCCCAAGCCGTTTTTGGTGAAAGGCGAAGAAAGAAGGCCCGGATTAAGTTGGTTCACCCTGTATTATAATCAAGGACGCCCATTTTATGCGCAAAATTCAAAAATTTTATGCGGCATTCACAAAAAAATTATACGATATTATGCACGGTGATTAAAAGCTTATATTAAACTTTTAAAAGTACTTCCATAAAAATATGGGGGGGTGTGATCTCAAGTTCATTCTATTAATTAACGTTTGACCAATCAGCGTTCGATTTAGGAGTAAAAAATTACTCTTGGAAATCTATAAATAAAATCTTATTTCCTTGTGAAAGGTCATTCCAACAGGTGACGTCAAGACGAGAAGTTCGAGAAGGTTTATCTCCGGGCGGGTATTGATTTGGTGACATTGCAGCTACCTGCAGCAGATTCAACTTGTCTTACTCCCAATAAAGTCAACGTGTCTGAGGGGAAGAAGGATTCTGTGTCGGTTCCAAGTGACGATGAATCCATGATTGCTTCAGTTGAGCTACATTCAGTCCACTTCCTCACCATTCTAAGTAGAAATGAAAAGAGCTTCCAGATTAATGATACTTACGGCAATCGCGAAGTTCCAATAATGGAAGGGGAAATTCCTACGTCTAAGTCTAGGTCCGAACTTGAGCCAAATAGTGGGTCCTCAGCTTCTGAAGACACTGATGTGATGGCGCAGCTTGACGTAATCAATCGGAAAGGAGAAACTTGATGCTATCTGAAAATCCGTTGATCGAAGTCTATTGTGGCGGGGCTGACCCGCCACTTTGAGTTTGAGAGAGGGATTGCCACAAAAATTTGGTCTCTGGTGGGGTATGATCCCACGTCTTGGGTATTCCGGACCCAACACACTAACTATTTGTGCTACAGAGCCTAGTTGGGCAATCCTGTTCTCAAACTCAATACAACTTCCGAACTCTCCTTCCTGGTCATTCATTGCCAGGTAAAGAGTCTACTGTCTCATTTATGAGTACAGTAGTGGGGATTGAGTCTTATGCTCAAATCCCCACACTATGAATTCATATCAGTTCACTTGAAGCAACATCAGCGGGACGGTGTTCAGTTGTTGTGGGTCAATTGCTTTTTGCGTGCGGATTTGGAAACGGCTGCATCTTTTCGCATTGTATGGGCCTTGGGTAGAATCCTCTGGTTGGAGTGTGATCTGGTTGCATTTATTGAATAGTCACGTCGGTTTTGGTGTGTAGCAAGTTGTTGATCATTTGACTAGATTACTTGAATTCTAGTTCTTTAAAAGCTTTCAGTAGTTCTTGTTCTGTCTTGTTCGACCTTGAGTTTCGTTGTGCCGGTAATTGACAGATTGTTTAGATGGATGGTCAAAGCCTTTCAATTTAATCTAGCCTAAAGAATTAACCTAAAATCAAATTCTAAAATCCTAACCTAACGTAGATAGAACAAGTACATCACAAGCTAATAATCTAAAATCGAGTTCTAAAATCCTAACCTAACCTAACAACCTAATAATAAAATAATCTAACCTAACATCTGACCTAATCTAGCAACCTACCCTAACCTAATAATCTAAAGTCAAATTCTAAAATCCCAAACTAACTTAAAATCAATAAAATAATTCACGCTGGTCCCTTGAAAGTGAACCTTAAGGCTATATCCTTCCAAAATAAATGTGGCATTTGCAATCAGCATCAAAAATTCCAAAAAATGAAATACCTTTTTATGAAATCGGGGTGAGAATACTGAATTAATTCCATTTCCATTTCCTTGGATTATTTACCAAATTTTGTTGTATTATGGGCCCATCTATTACACAGGGAATAAGTGAAACTCAAAGGATGTTTTTTCAATACCGCAACTCCTGAGTTTATTTCTTTGAGGTTGTTATTGAATTTCTTTGTATTGAATTGAAATTCGGTCTCTTCGCAATCAGTATTTTCATAGTCTAGTGTATATCCGATATAACAACACCCATCATCTGACGAATGAGTTATAACGAGATTTGACTGTAATACGTTTATGGAGCAAAGTGGGGAGTAAACCGCCGACCTCTAGTTCACGTAAATGATTTCGATTGTGATGGACAGCACTAAACCAACCATGACTAATCAGAATATTGTACGTCATGTGGATTAATTAAGCACTAATCTCACAGCTAAACAGCTTACAATAATTTGTACGAACTTTTCTTATTTTAGAATCATGGATATGGAGATACCAACCTTGTTTCCGTGCTTATAGACCAAAATGAAATTCTGACTTCCAAACTTGAAGCATGTGCCGAAGAAGAATCGGAACATAAATCTAAATTAGATGATCTCAGAATTGAAATCGAGAGCTTAAAGGTGAAATTAACAGACCTGGATAGAGAAGCCGAAGAAATTGAAGAGAGCGCAAGCGCCAAGTGTAGAGGTGACAGTACCTCTGAAGAAATCCAAAATTTACTTCTTACTTATGAACGTCTTAAGTCTGATGAAAGGCAATTCAAGAAAATGTGCAACGAGGAACTGGAACGCTTACGCGGCTTAGCATCGCAGGCAGGTATGTAAGTAGTTTACAATGTCATGCTTCATTCGCCGCGTTGTGTTTTTATAATTAATTACCAATTCAAATTTTGATAATTTGCGTATTTATTCTTACATAGATGACGTCGACACGCCTCAGAGTGATATCGAAGCACAATTGCAACGTGCGAGGCTCAGATTAGAAAGTGGAAAAGCTGAACTTGGTGCAATAAGTAGGAAATTGGCAGTTTTAAAACGTCAGATTGAGCAAGTCCCTAATCGCACAGAATTACGAGAGTATCGTCTCAGATTCTCAGAGCTTTACAATCAAGGTAGTTTATCGAATGTCTTAAATCATAACCGAACAAAATTCAAATACAACGAATCAGATTGGTACAGAGCTCTCAATAAATAGCCCGCAAAAGAAATCAAAAAGTAGTAAGCATATAGTGAAGAAGAAGCATGTTTTTTTTTGCGGGTTTTTTGATTGAGCGCTGTACAAAAACTTTCAATTTTCAAATCTGAATTTAATTTTCTAAAAGCATCAAGTATAGGACAAGCAATATAGAGGAAAATCCAGTTCTTCGANTTCTTCCTTTCGGTAAAATATCAAAAAATTTTGAGCTGTTGGTAAAACAAAATTTGCCCCCATATTCCATTACTTTTTGTCCTTTAAATGTGAAATATAAAAAGAACTATAAATGTAACAAAGGTACTTTGTCCCACGCCGTGAGGGTGGGTGAGCCCGTGAAACTTTTCTGGGACCAGTCCAGAATTTGCAGACGCTTCTCGTCTGCGAATTTTCCTGGGGTGGCCCCAGAACAAATTTCCCCGGGTAGGTACGTATGCATTGACGAGCATTGGGATTTCCTCTATGACCCAATATAATCGGTTCATCTAAAAGAATTGTAATAATGTTACTACTGCAGTCTCGGCTACGCATCGACAGACTAAACAATTCTTCAGTCTCTACAACTCACTGGAAGATACTAAAAGATATTTAGAGAAGGAATTATCACTTTTAAATTCTATTGTGGATTCCTATCACCAGTAAGAAAACTAAAACTATTCTGCTAATTACTTTCTGAAACCAATAATTTTATATTCTGATTTCAGAGTATCTCATACTGCTTCTGGTCGGGTGGATTTTTTTAACCAATTGTCATCCCTACATGATGGGATGAAAGACACTTGCAACAAAGTTGACAAGAGATACCACACTGAGCGTATATCAGGTTAGTTTCAAAAAGTTATTATGGTTAATTGTCTTATACTAATGAAATGAATAATGTAATTTTTAAGTCGAAAAGCTCCAACACGAACTACAGAGACTCTTGGATCAAAAAGTAGCGTATGAAAAATGTTTGAAGGAACTCGAATCAGAATGCAAAAACAACGATATATTGCTAGCTAGATTAAAAAAGAAAGAAGCATCACAAAAACAGTAAAATGTAGAAATTTCTGGCCAATAAAATCAAGGTNTCACAAAAACAGTAAAATGTAGAAATTTCTGGCCAATAAAATCAAGGTGATTTAGTTGAGGATTCCTGCTTAACAAATTCGTCAAGTAAAAACTCACGGCTCAAATGTGTTCAATTGTTATTTTTCAATTAATTATTGTAAACTTTATTCACAAACGATTCCTTATTTTGTTTTTCACTTGTCGGTTGTCGAAAAAATGCGCTAATTTCTCTGTGTGGGTTAATCAAAAAAATCTTCTAAATCAATGTTTGGATCCAGAAGACTCACGTCACCAAGCTTTGAAACGTCGAATTCACCAAGGATCATATTTTCAAAGGTTTCCTCAAGATTTGTATCACCAATAAGAACTGCGCCTTGAACTTTGTCCTTCTCGATCACAATCTAGTTGAGCAGATAAAATTATGAGTGACTATTGTGCTATGGTACGGTAGCATATGTGAACAGGAAGTCCTCACCTTGATGTATTCTTCACTTGGAGTACATCTTAGTTCTATCCTTTGGTCTGATTTAGGAATACCTTGTCCGTTATACAGTCCGAGAAGGACCACTTTGAACCCAAAGAATTTGGTCACATGTGTGAAAATATCATATCCTCCAAACATTTCGTTCATAGTCTCGGACAGTCTTTTTTCCATTAGCTCATCATCTGTCGGTGTTCTTTTTGCACTAGAAAATTATTATAATCTCTTGTATTGAAGACAGTGGATACAAAAATTAGCGGTTTTTTATTCACTCCGGTTGCCGGTAGATCAAGAGTCAAACTTAATTACCTAAATGAATATGTCGGAGGACGTATTTGTGGATTAGCGAAGCACCTCCAAAACAAGAAAATTCAGGAATTACCACTCCTTTTAACTTATATTGAATAATAACTATGAACAAAAAATTTTTTTTTAATTTTGGATTTTGCTTATGATGGAGGTAACGAACAAAATGCTGCAACTGAAGGTTTCGATAGACTCCAAAAGTCCTCTAGTCTATCGTATCAACAGGTTGTCCAAAGAATAAAGTTAAGAGAAGGCAAATTATATCTAGTAATGCATAGGGTTCATTAGGAGCTAAGTATGGGCTAAAACTCGAAAGTAATTTCTCAAACGTCACGTCTAATAAATTCCGCATTGTTGTTAACGCTGACAGTGTATGTCTTGGCTCACCTACCGAGAGTTATCTGTACTTGATGAATCAGCAGCAGTAGACATTGAAATCCCTGCACATATCCCCATTGTTCTTCCTTGACTCCATAGCCGCATCTTATTTACAAAACCAAAATAAAGATTGGTTACTTTTGTTATATAAGTTAGAGCGTTACCTGAAACCAGTGCTTTTGTCTTGGCCAACTAGGATAACAGACGTCCCCTGCTGCATAGACATCTGGAAGTGAACTGTGCATCCAATCATTGACATAAATTCCGTGCTCTGGATGTTTTAGTCCTGGGAACCAATCCGTGTTTGGTCTAACACCAGTGGCCGAGAGGATCCAATCCACTCCAAATCTCTTTCCATTTGTCAATTCCACATAGGTTCGCCATTTCTTAGCCTCTTAGATTAAGAAGTCTCTAATAATTATACTGGATGGTATAAGTATGGTCTTTGAAATCTTATTTATAACTGACGATTGGATTGGCCATAGAGATACAAATTCAAAAATTAAAAATTCCTAGAATAGAGGTGCCTAAGGTCTGAAAATAAATAACTTGTTTGAAGCCGTTTTTTAAGAGGCTCGGACGTAAATAAACAATGCTAACCAATAGAAAATTCGAAACTTTCAATTAGGTAAAGCCCAGTTGACACCGTGCACCAAGGATACACAAATTTATCTTTAGAACATTTAATTAGAAAAAAAAGATGAAGGAAAGCTTTCTATGCAAAAATATTCAGATATTATTTAATCGAGTTATTAGCCAATCAAAATAACCTATTTCAATTCCTGCACCAGACACCCACACCAAATTCGACCCAGAATTCTCCAGTATTTATTCAATTGAATTTTTTTTTTGGCAAAATGGTCTGGTTAACCTTTGTGCTCCCAGTTAAATACGAAAAATGACGAAAATTTGGTTCGTGCTGAATCTGCGACTGGGCCCAAAAATTTGCACACCAAAAATGCCCGTCCCAACTGGGCCGGAAATTTTGCACAGCAAATTGTGAAAATCATCACGTGGTGTGAATTTTTGCCATGTTGTGAAAGCGCATATAATCAATTCTATACTTGTGCATAGCATTAGGCACCCTTGTGGAGGGTGTGTAAAAATTTTCTTCGTGCTGGGGAAAAATGAAGGTAAGTGACGTAAAAAATTTTAACACATGACAGCATGTACCGACTTTTTATTTCAGCTTTGACAATCATACTAAACGGCTGACAATAGAAAAAATACAATCTGATCATAGCCTCGGAAAACCGGAATCGAATGGTGTATCGCATATGGGCATCCAAAAAAATTTCTTTAAAAGGAGTATGCACAAATAAAACCTAACTCAGGCATCTGTTATTTCTATAAATGATCTATGTCATCATGTTGGAAATGTCCTGAACAACAACTTTGCTAATGGCACTACCCCAGTGAAAGTTGATCCGTGACCTTGAGAGGTCATTAAATTTAACATAGGGTCAAGTGAGGCACCCGTTCGTTTGAGCTAAAATTTAGCACTTGTAGATTCTGACCTCCTGAGTAATATTTGAATGGGACTCAACCTCTAACAAATTGATCCGTGACCTCTAGATGTCACCAAAGTTAACATGGGGTCAAATGAGACACTTGTTCCATTAAGTAAACTTGTACCGATCCATGCAGAATATGTAAGAATTTTTTTTTTTTTTACTCTCCCATTTCAGCTAACCTCACTCCGTTTCTCACCTAGTGTTGAGGCTGACTCAAGTTGAGTCACTGACAACAGGAGTCACTCAACAGGAGTTATTTTTAAAACCCAAGTGACAAAATATGTGAGGCAGGTCAGAGCGGAAGAGTAAAAAAACCAGTGTTCGACGAATCCCCACTTTTCATACCAATCCCCTGGGGACCTGGGGAATCCGGGGATATCTGGGGATTTCTGGGGAATGTGGGGAAGGTGGGGAACATAGAAGGTGCGCATGTGCCGATTTGAAACTAACCAATGAGAAACAAACACGTGACTGTAGGTATTTTGGGAGTTCATTTGACCTAGTGTCAGGTGATATAAACTTACCTGGTAATACTCCATGGTAGATAGAAGTTTTCTGAAGATTAAGTTGAAATTTTTTGATCAGGTGGTTTACAGTTTCAGAACTGGTATTATGCTATTATGTTGTTGTTTTTAATTTAGAGAAAAGTTTAAAGTTCGTGCAATTTTGTCTCGAGTTGACCGAACAATTCCATTAATTTTTTTTATTCCCCACCTTCCCCACTTTTCCCAGCGCAGCCGCAAGCCATTCCCCGGGGATTCCCCACATTCCCCACCCCAATTTCCCCATCCCCAGTGGGGGAGGGCGAACACTGAAAAAAACTCAAAAAATTCTTACATATTCCGCATGGATCGGTAGATTATGACGTCCTGAGCAATGTTTAAATGTGACGCAAACTATCATATGGACACATTTGACATGGTATTTTTTAGCCTTCTCTCACACCAACAAGTCCGCACCCCTCATTACACCGAAACCACCCGAAGTAGATGGACAAATCCTGAAAGTTCTAAGTAGCCGTAAGAGTCAAAAAATTCGTTTTGTATTTTGATTTAGAGAAGGGGGATTAGGATACTCTCAGTTAGAAAAGTTGGGTTCATTTACCAAGCTTTTTCACTGGCACTTAAGTTAAATAAATCATCTAATCTATACATTTGTCGGTGATCGAAAAATTTGACTTGAAAAAAAAAATTCTGGATTTGTGTATCTCTCCACGAATGCGAAGAATGCGAATTTCTCCACATGTGAAGATGTTTTAGACAGTTTTCCAACAAATAAAAAAAATTCAAAAATTTTTTATATTTTTTAATTTTCTTTTTGATTTTCGTATTTCTCCTGACATCATGATATTTCAAGACGTTCGTTAGGTTGTGTTCAAATTAACCTAAAAACCTAATAAATATAAATAAAGNAATTCAAAAATTTTTTATATTTTTTAATTTTCTTTTTGATTTTCGTATTTCTCCAGACATCATGATATTTCAAGACGTTCGTTAGGTTGTGTTCAAATTAACCTAAAAACCTAATAAATATAAATAAAGAAATTGTGTGGTATTTAAAAAAATCTGTTGCTTCAAACGTCAAGTTACTTAGCTTCAACTGTCATGATTTATAGAGAAATTCAAAAATCCTGAAAAAAAAAATTTTCGCTGACTAACCAATCAATTATTCTATTTGAAGAAAATTTAATCTTAATTCTGCTGTAAAAATCAACTGAATCAATTCAGATGAAGAAATCTATACCTGAATTAATTCAATAATTGAAGAAATTGAATTTAAAGAAAAAGTTTTCTGGATGTTTGCATTTCTACATAAATGACGACATTTGAAATTGTTTTACATAGTTTTTCTACAAAAAAAATTTTTTTGGAAACATTTTTTCAAAGCAACTCAAAATTTCTTTATTTATATTTCCTAGGTTGTTAAGGTTAGTTTGAACACAACCTAACAAACGTCTTGAAATATATGAATTATAAATATCATGATTCTGTGAGAAATGCAAAAGTAAAAAGTAATAATAACAAAAATTAAATTGTTTTGTGATTAGAAAATTTTTTTTAAACTATCTGAAACATCTTCACATGCTATAGTTCGTGGAGAAATTAAAAACTCCAGAAATTTTTTTTTCAAAAACCAAAGTTTTCGACCACCCACTAGTGTTCTTCATGACTCTGAATGTTGGAAGTCGACTTTCGGAGTCATGACTCTGACTCCTTGAATTTTGGGAGTCCGACTCTGAGTCAGAGTCAGAGTCATGACTCCGGAGTTACATAATACAAAAATTGAAAATCGGGTCTGAAATTCTTTCTAAGTTTTCTAGTTTTCTAAATTTCCTTAACAAGAAACTAAAAAAGCCACTTTCATCAGGTTAAATAAATAGTTCGTAACTTTTTTTTTAAATATTTCTTTGTCAAAATAACTAGCGAAATAATTTTTGCATGTAAATTTTGTTTGCAGCTCCATTGCCATACCTTGCGTCTGGATGTCGACCAACATTCATGAAAAAAATCTGTGATTTTTAAAAATTTGCAACATATGGTGTAACCTGATGAAAGTTTATTTTTTAGTTTCTTTTTGTCAAGGAACCTTGCGTTAAGTGATGAAAGTAGGTGAGAAAAAAAAGTTAAAAAAATACTCCCATATGCCCATGTTTCAAGAGTCATGACTCCCAAGTCTGGGAGTCCACTCCCAGAGTCATGAATCTGACTCCCAAAACCCTTGGAGTCAGAGTCATCAAATGACTCCCGACTCCCAAAAACCCTGAGAGTCAGAGTCCTGACTCCGGAGTCAGAGTCATGGAGAACACTACCACCCACAAATGTATTGATTCGCTGATTTATTCAAGTTAAGCGCCAGAGAAAAAGCTTGGTAAAAGAACCCAAGTTTTCTTACCTGCCTTCACTAAATCAAAATACAAAAAAAAATTTTTTGACTCCTACGGCTACTTAAAACTTTCGGGTGGTTACGGTGTAATGAGGAGTGCGGAATTGTTGGTGTGAGAGAAGGCTAAAAAACGTCGAAAGTGTCCGTCCATATGGTACTAAAAATTGACGCGCGACCTCTAGAGGTCATAAACGCTAACATGGGGCTACGAGACGCACATGTCCGATTGAACTTCAATCAGTGTTTCGTCCTACGCGGTTTTTACTGCGTAAAATTGGTGCGTAAAACGCAAAAAAACGCGGTTTTTNTAAAAATTGACGCGCGACCTCTAGAGGTCATAAACGCTAACATGGGGCTACGAGACGCACATGTCCGATTGAACTTCAATCAGTGTTTCGTCCTACGCGGTTTTTACTGCGTAAAATTGGTGCGTAAAACGCAAAAAAACGCGGTTTTTATTTGAATTTAACGCGTTTTATAACAAAACTGCGTCAAATTAAAATAACTCACTTTGAGGCATGCTGCAGCATGCGCGCGAACAAGTTAAGCACTTTAAATAAAAATAATTGCAAAAAATCAATCAGGCAACTTCTCAATTAATTCTCTGTTTTACTTTTACTCTTCATTGTATAATCTTTTTCAAATTAATTAATTTAACCTATTACTGGAGTCGGAGATTCTACGACCCACTAAACTACTTTCTCGATCATTAATGGAGCCAATTATGGTAAGCTATTTCGCGTGTAATGTTTCTGTTGTAATTTCATTAAATTAAGTCAGTGACTTTTCTGTGAAGAATAGTTTAGTCAGTAATTTGTATTTTTTTTTTTTGGTTTTTTCTGATTTTTGCTAACAAAAAAAAAGAATGTAGTTGTTTCAAATTTGAATTTTGGCGCCGGTTATTACATTTTACGCTGATTTTCTGTTTTACGCGAAAAACCGCGTTTTACGCGTTTTTTTGCGTAAAACGCGGAGGGTACTTAAAAAACGCGCGTAAAACGAAACACTGACTTCAATTGACAACTTTATTATTTATGACGTCTTAATGGAAAGAACTAGTCAGCCCAAACGCTGCATTAGAATTCAGGTTGTTATTTTTCAGTAATTTACCGTAGCAACGGAAATTTTATAACAGCTTCAGTCAACGCTTATATCCTTGAATTTAACCCGTTGGGCACAGGTTGAAAAAATCAGATTCAAACCTTAGTAATCTAATCAGTGTCCCACCGTCAGGAAAACCTAAAGGTTTCTTCCCGCCGTTCAGGTTTAAATCAATTCATATGATAATTAACTTGACTAATCCAATAGTCAGTATTGAGTTTGAAATCACCCAGTACTTTTTTTTATCATTATGATCAAGGACGCCGTTTCTATGCATTTGCATAATCGCAGTGAAGCTACACAAATTGATGATACTTTAGATCTTCACGATTTATGAAAAATTGAGCCGATTAACGCAATGTTAATTCGCATAATAACGCATAATCTCAGCGTAGACGCATAATTTATTTTGCGTCGAAATTTTACAGTTTTTAGTACATTTTGTACCATTATAAGAGCATATTGTTGTTTGAATACCAATAAGTTGACGATTTTTATTTATCGAACACATTTAACCAATTTTATTTAAAAAATTTTGCTAAATCTAGCAATATCTGAGTGCGTTTCTTTGTCGGGGATACTAAATTTTTGAAATTCATGGCTCTAATTCAACTTGTTATCGATAAAGGAACGTCCATGCTGCACATATATACGCACACAAACTCTTTTCAAAGTATTGATGTGTATCAGAAGGTCAATATAAGCTTTTAATTCACCACGCATAATATCGCATAATTTTTTTATAAATGCAGCATAATATTTTTAAAATTTACGCATAAAATGGGCGTCCTTGATTATGATATAAGAAACCTTGGAAGAGTAACTCACCATCAGCTTCCTCTAACCCGAATTCAATAACAAGGAGATCATAATGCACTTCAGGAGCAAACAACCGCTGGACTTCCGTCTTGTATTGGATATCTACACTTTTGCTCTCCGAAAGCCCATGGAGGAGAAACTCATTGTGCCAATCAGGACCAAGCGCACTGCCAGGAGTATCAAATTCTGTTGGCAACAATCCTGATGGAGTGTACTTAAGCCTTTTAGATAAACTGGAACCTTCGGTAGTCTCAAATCTGGAAAAGCCAATCTGGGATTGATACTGTTTTGATGCAAGCAGGAAACATGCCGCTCCGTTGTCAAAATAATGAGAAGAAATTGAAGCGTCCTTGACTGCCCACACAATATCAACACTTTTGGTTTCATATCTGTAAGATAATCGAAGCTTTTAGTATAAAAATAAGAATGAAATCCATCTGTTACTTCACTCACACAAATTCTGTTGCAATTCCACCATTTCCGACAACTAGAACCCGTGATGAATTCGAAAGAGAAAGAGATACTTTGGCCACTGATTTTGTATCACGAATTCCAAGGATGTGAGAGGAGAATTCATATCCATCAGTTTGTGTGTACGAAATTAGTTGAGGTGATCCTCCTGTACAAATACAAAGGTACTCATATCCATAAGAGACGCTGTTTTCAGTCGTCAGAGCCTTTTGTTGATTAAAAAAAGTTATTTTACTGTACTAAAATAATCTCAATCGATTTTTTCTTTGTACTGACTCTCATACTTACGTGTTTCTGAGATTCTAGAGCGACAACTTTATCACGGATAATAACTAGCATCTGGTCCACATCTCTAAATGTTTCAAAGCTCTTCTCCACTATTATGAACTCCTCCAAATTTAGAGTGATACGGTTTACCTTTGACGCAGCTTGAACAACATCCGATTCAGTGATCATCAAAATACTACCAGTTTCATCATACGACCTAATCTGTGCAAAGCAGTTAGTCTTAAAAAAGATTTATATTTCTCTAACATGAGATAATACAGTGGAACACGCTTATAAGACCATTGATTTTTCACGGAGAATTCTGGTAGTTTAACCGTCATTGTCTTATAACGGTTAAAAATTTAGGATTAGCTAATTTAATCAATTCTACGGCAAAGGCTTGAGGCTTATGTAAGAGTACTGTTACCAGATCTTTTAACTCTTAACCAGCGTTCGGAAAACATTTATTGCGAAGAACTCAAGGAGCAAAGAGTGTGAGTCATTTACCTTCGGAGTGATTAAACGGGATTTAAATCCATGGTAGACGATTTATAATCTATGGTACGTACCATGGATTTAAATCCATTGTTGACGATTTATAATCTATGGTGATGGCGTCGTACCATAGATTATAATCCCAAACCATGTATTATAATATATGGTATCTCTGCGCAATTGCGCTAATGACCCAGTGAACCCTGACCCCCGGAAAATGTTTTAAATGAAACTTTAAGCATTTATCTTCAATTTGGTCTTTGCAGAATTCAAATAAACATTTCCAAAAAAAAATTTTTTTGCCGGGGCCAAATTAATTGGCGATTATATTTTGCATTTCAAACTATGAGCAACTGCGTTGCGTTTACTTTTTAAATTTTTCAAAAAAAAAAAATTTTTTTTTTATGTTACCTAGTTAATCCAATTTTGAAAAACTCTAATTCAACTAATATTCGATATAGGAACGTCTGTCGTTCTCATATAACGCGGACACATATCCTTATATAGGTTTTGATGCTCATCAGAAACAGAATATAAGCTTTTAAATCACCGCTCATAATATCGCATAACTTTAAAATTTTGCGCATAAAAACGGCGTTCTTTCTTATAAAATTTAAATTTAAACACAAAATTTTTTAATTTGATGAAGTAGGTTCCCTCCACAACATACATTTGTGACGTAGTGGTGAAACTTTACTTTCATCGTATCCAGAAAGAAAGCTGGACATGCTATACAGCCGAACTTAGGTTCAGTTCGATAGGAAGCTACTTTTCGCAAATACTGTTAGCTGCAGAAAAGGCGAACCAAAAAATAGATAATTCATCTCCAGCAGATAAAAAAAAAATTTTTTTTTCTTCGTGGAAAGTGCTATCAGTTTCAGGAAGATCATGCAAAAGTATAAAAAATAATTTTAAATCAACTGTGTCTGAGGCGATTGCAAAAAAAAAGGATTTTTTAAATTGCAAATGGCAATGAAGACAGTGAATCAAATTGAGGCACCTGTTATTTCGAAGAATTAGTTCATATATAGTAGTCGTCCATATGACCAACTTTGCTCATCGGAGTACCTCTGTGAAAATTTACTCTTGACCTGCACGGGTAACTAAAATTAACATGAGGTCAATCGAGGCACCTGTTCGATTTCCTTGAAATTCGGCACAATCATAGGCATTAACCTGTGCAATGTTTAAGCGAGGCTTTAGCTTCAAAATTTTGATCCTTGACCTGTATAGGTCACCAAAGTTATTCCATATTGCAATTATAACAATATTATAGGTATCAGGCATCACAAATTGTTATATGAAGAAACGCATACTCGTGTATGGGTCTCAAACATTAGACATTTCTCACGAATTTGATATAAGAAAAAAAATTCGAATTTCTCAAATCGACTTCGTGAGTCATACACATAGGGATACGAAACATTATTGTATTTTGACATACGAAATGTTACACAGTGAAGTTTTGTCAAAAGCTGTGGTCACGCGACGACTCATTTCCATTGCTACGAAACTCACAGAAAATTCACGAGAAATTTTAGGAATGAAACTACTAGGACTCCAAAAAAGAAACAAAATGTGTTTTTCAATTTAATTGTTGTTTTTACAATAATGTAGGTGTAAAATTGACCATTGTTCAATCCATTAGTCATTACGTGAGATTGAAGGCAATAACTTCAGGACTCATATGGGTTTAAGAGGCGGAGGAGTAAAGTCAGATTGACACTTTCGACGGTCGCTAGATGAAGCGGTCATTGAAATATTTTACCTTAAAGGTGAAGCTCCTTTGTTCCTACCTAAGCAAAATTTTGCAACTAGAATCACTTGGGCATAATACTTTTATTAGTCTCTTACGTCAAAATTCCTTTCAGAACTGTGTCAGCCACACCAAGTAACACTTGTTAATCACTCTTATATAAAGGGATGACTGCTCAGTCAACTTTATTCATACGTGAGTTAGTTGCCTGTCGTGAGTAAAAACTATTGTAGAGGATCCAGATCATAAATTCTTCCAGCCATGACGAAGGACAGCTCGGTCCACAGTTTACTGGCAGTAGTTACAGTCCTAATCCTCTCATTTAAAATTTCTTGTACGGTCGGAGTTAATGTATGGCTGAATTTACAAACACTAGATTTGAAAACTGATTAATAAGTTTTAATCGTTTTAGTTTTACGGAAGATTAGGTGAGATTGATCCAGACAACAAAGATGTAAATTCGAATTCCTATATATTGCTTACAAACGTTCATTTTCAACTAACATCAATGTAAGTATCAATTAGCAGGAGTTGAGTAAAACTTGACCAACAAACTTTTCTTATTCATATCCATAATCGAAGTAGATTGGTTTGAATCTATTAATAAGATTTTATTTAATGTAACGTGGGGCACAGTAGAAAAAGTTGTAATTACAAATGAGTGACACTGCTTAATTCATGTTAAAGAAAGTAGGTATGAAGAAAAATCAAATATGAGAAATTAATGAATGTTAGGGAAGTAAGAATCAATAATGTTGATTACAAAGCAATATCGACAGAAACCGATCCTACTTTAAAGACGTCCCACTTTAAATGCATATTCTGGATGTACAGAAGGGCGAAAATATGTTGGCAAAAGAAAACTAACTTATTATTCTAAACATTCAACTCCATGGTAACCAAGCAGCGGCTCTTACCTTGAAACAGGAAAGAATGCTAAAAACCATCCTTATCCATTTCAATTTCCCAATCATTTCTGGCCCCGCTGTACACTCTATACTCATTAAGGTTAAATTAGTACAATATAAGCAAAGAAACATGAAAGATAACCGAATATTTTGCCATTCGAACATTGGAGCAAACAGAGGCCGACATATCATCTCAGGAATGCCGCCTGCCACTATGGCTATTCACTTTGAAATGGCCTAAAAACTCACAAAACACGTTTGGGACCAAATATTATTAATGAAATCGATAGTTTTGATATTTTTACGTAATGTATTAACATAATTAAACTTATTTAGAATTAATTATCATGTTTAATTAATGATTAACTGGTAATTCCCATTACCTAAATTACCCTACCTTTATGCGCATGCGTTAAACTTGAGGGAGTGGGTTCATTACCCTCAAGTTTAACGCATATGCACTTATCGAGAAATCAAAGAAAACTATTCATTCACCTGAAGATTGGATTGAAGTAATTTCGCGAGCGCATCCTTGAAGACCCTATACTATCTTGAGGATGAACGAAGGTAGACTTTTAAACATACAAGAACTTCGAAACAGATGTCAGTGGCATGCCTCCTTGAAAGTCACAAAAGTCAAGTGGATACGGATGAGGAAGAGAATCCTAACGCATTCTTTACAATGACAGAGCTACCCCTGTATTAAAACTCGCTACCACTGTCAGCCCTTACGAATGATCTTAGAGCAATGCAACCATTTGTATCTTTAGGTTCTAGAGCATTTTGGCAATTTTTGGAACAGTGGATATATTTCCGAAATTGACGATGCTTGGCATACGCATGGTAAAACAACTTTTTGAATACAGTAACTGAAAAGAAATGACAATGGTTAATTATATTGGTGCTTTAGTTTTGAAGGTCGTCCTCTTGGATGGTGCTAAGGTACATAGGTTTGTAGCATGGCGTCTAATGCAAAACGTAAATGAGAAAAAAGTGTTAAAACATTAAAATTATTCCATATTAAGGTTCTAATCATTTATCTAATAATTATTAATAATGTATCCAGGATGAATGAAATATGGCGTTCAAGAAGTTGATTTCTCACATCGAGATCTGGCAAGTACGCCCTTAAAGTAATTTTAAATTTTTTGAATGTGTTATCGCTGATTATAGATGCTCCTCCAAAAAAATAAAAATAAAATTTAACAAGAGAAGAGGTTGAACATTATCTAACATAATTTATTACATTTGCATCTGCTTTCACGATTATTGTTGTTCTATATAAAACAATTAAAAAAAATTTTTTTAATTAAAAATGCATCTGAAAATATTTAATTTGCTAGAGAAACCTAAACATGCCAAGTTCACTTTCGTAACTAGGTAAATTTTAGAAATGTTGAATGGAGATAGCACGTTTTTACACTCAACCCCTCAAGTATCAATTTTTTGGTTCGCCCTTTCTGCAGCTAACAGTATTTGCGAAAAGTAGCTCCCTATCGAACTGAACCTAAGTTCGGCTGTATAGCATGTCCAGCTTTCTTTCTGGATACGATGAAAGTAAAGTTTCACCACTACGTCACAAATGTATGTTGTGGAGGGAACCTACTTCATCAAATTAAAAAATTTTGTGTTTAAATTCAAATTTTATAAGAAAGAACGCCGTTTTTATGCGCGAAATTTTAAAGTTATGCGATATTATGAGCGGTGATTTAAAAGCTTATATTCGGTTCTAATGATCATCAAAACCTATATAAGGATATAAGTCCGTGTTATATGAGAACGACAGACGTTCCTATATCGAATGTTAGTTGAATTAGATCCATGTATTTTAAGCTAATTTAGTTTCTCCGGTTAAAGAAACGCACGCAGATATTACTGAATTTAGTAAAATTGTTGAAATAAAGATTGTAAAATGTGTTCGATAAATAAAAATAGTCTATTTGGTGGTATATTCGAACAACAATTTGCTCTCACGATAGTACAAAATGTGCTAAAAGATGTTAAAGTGAGACACAAAATGAACTATGCGCTTTCATTGTGATTATGCGTTATCATGCGAAGTAACATTCGAATTTTAATCGGATTCATTTTTTATAATTCATAAAGATCCTAAAGTAAAGATGTTGCAAAGATTCGAAAATTCGAATACTTGGGTCGAAGTCTTTCGAATTTTCTGGGCAATCTTCGACGAAGTCTTCGATCGAAGTTTTGAAGGTAAGGATTCCGCATTTTAAGCGTGGTCGACTTTCACGCGTTTAGATTCATTTCATTAAAATGACATCACTCGTCGTTCTTTGGTTGAAAATTTAAAGTGTAAAACTAGAATTCTCGATTTCTGTTAAATGTTGACTTATCCAGCTCACTGGGAGTAAATCTTACACTACACCCAAGGACCCAAGGAAATGGGAATATTTTATCAGGATTCACAAGGGCTGAGGTAGGGTCCAAAAAAGTTGAAATTCACACCATTTTGGATACAATACATTTACATATGACTAATGTTCTCCATGACTCCGGGTTTAGCCGGAGTCGGAGTCATTGACTCCGGAGTCACTGACTCCGACTCCGAGAAAATTTTGGAGTGGCTCCGGAGTCACTGACTCCTACTCCTTGAAAATAAGGAGTGACTCCGGAGTCGGAGCACTGACTCTGGAGTCAAAATTCACATTTACTTAGATTTCGCAAGCACATATTATGCACATGGTTCTTTTTGTGTGGAAGTGGGGCAGTTGTCAAGGGAATTCCATTGAAAAAAAACTCAAAATTCATCTAAAAGTTGGCAAATTAAGGACAAATGTCTCTAAAAGAAGTAAATTAAGTTAGGAAGTTATCATGAGAGAGGTCAATGAATTGAAACTAATTTGTGAAAGACTTGCCGACATTTGTCCCGGTTCTTGTTTACGTATTAGTCTTAAAAATTAATAAACAATTTCTAATTTTGAGTTGTCGGATACTACGTCGGCATGCCTCCATTATTTAAAATAATTCAAATTTTAAAATGCTCCTAGAAGTAGGAGCAAAGCAACTGTATATTGAAGCTACACTTATATTAAGCAGCAGAGCTGTTAATTAAAGCGGCCCCTATATATAGCAGCAGAGCTGCAATATTTGTGTATCATACCTTACTGACATACGTGTATTCTGTTTGTGATGAAATGCTATGAGGTCTGCGCATGACATTTTTTGGAGCTGACTCCAATTGTGGAGTCGACTCCGGAGTCATTAGAGGAATTTAAATATTAGGTTTAGGTCTGGACCGACATAATTTTTCTCGACTTTCACACTCTCGGTTTGAGTCTGAGTTTGTTGTAACTTAAGAGGCTAAAATATTAAGTCCAGACCAACATTTGGCTTGATTGGTTGGATGCTTAGATTAACCACCAGTAAAATTTAAGAAAACTAGTTACGATTTTAATATTTTAGATGACCACTGTTTCCTAAACTGCCGGTTTCATAAAAATGATATGCTAAAATTATGAGAATGTTTAAATATAAATTAGCATCCACAGAAAATGGATTAACTGACTGTTCGTACCGAAACAGCCAGATCGTACTTTCGATTTTTTTCGAAATTCAACCTTTTTTAGATCCAACATTTAATTAATTATTAAAAACATTATGTGATTGACAATTAAAACTAAAACAAATGAAACTGAAACTTAAATATTGCTTATAAACTGAAGAAAAAGAAAAAGANGATTGACAATTAAAACTAAAACAAATGAAACTGAAACTTAAATATTGCTTATAAACTGAAGAAAAAGAAAAAGAAAAACTCTTGGTTTGGACTTAATCTCAGACCTAAAGTGAGAGGGAATTAGGTCTGGAATTAAGTTTTCGAAAGACGGACTAAGTCTTGAGGAAGGAGAAAGTCCTTCTACGTCCAATATTTGTGGCGCGAATCTCATAATTAGGTCTGGTACAGACCTAAACTTAATATTTAAATTCCTCTATTGACTCCGACTCCTTGTTTGCATATGCCTGCTCCGGAGTCATCGACTCCGACTCCATAGCAAACCACGGGTGACTCCAGAGTCGGTGTCAAGGAGTCGACTCCGACTCCGACTCCGGAGTCATGGAGAACACTACATATGACAATAAAGTAGGTAATTATCATTTAAGCTTAAACTGTGAAAATGCAAAATTGTTATTGCGGAAGTATTAGCCATTGAAACTCTTAGCTGAAGTGATAAATAAGAACGATGGCAAATAAAGGGGAAATTTGTTGTGATAAAATGAAGAATCCTTTCATTTTAATTCAACGTCATATTATTTGTTCATGATTGTAGGGTGTAAGATTAAAATTGAATTGATTAAAATTGAATTACTAAACCACATAAAAAATATGATTTAGTGATTAATTCGTAGTTCTCAGGTCAGATTCATTCACTCACTGTCGGCTCTCTGACTCTTTTGGTTAGTGAGCAACTGAATGAGAGTAAATTGTAATAAAGCAGTGTTATTCATGACTCTTACTCTGATGCTGACATAACTCTGACAGGGTTTTTTGGAGTCGGAGGTCATTTGATGAGCCTGACTCCTTTCCGGTTGGGAGCCAGAGTCATGACTCTGGGAGTCGACTCCAACTTAAAAATGATGACTCTTTTCTAAACAACTCTTTTCCAACATGCGCCAATATAGAACTTATTTTACCTACGAATTTTAAGAATTTGGTGGGTAAAAAGAATTTATTTCTCAAAAAGAAGTAATGTTGAATTTGTCCAACCAGTACAAGGTCTACTGGAACGTTACCTTTTCTATTATTACTAATGCTGGATTAATTAAAAGTCCACTCATACCTTTGTAAAAAAAATGGCTGGAATTTTATCTCAATAGATTGTTCATAGTTTTCTTCCTTAATTGCTGATAGTATCATGTCCTTTGTAGATATATTAATAAATTCAGAAATTGGTTTAGCAGGAGACATTAATTCCTTATTTACTTGATTTCCTGTTGATGTAAAAGTTTCTGCTATTATATCAGTAATATCTTCAAAAACTTTCAGGTTAAAAATTTTTTTTTTGGATAAGAATGATTTAACCTGTTTTTTTTATTATAGATTGTTAATCTGTTTATAATTTTACAAAGAGTTTTTACAGTACTGGTCATAATTATAAACATATGGAAGTTACTTTTGGCCCGTGGGGTTTGCTGGAGAAAGTAACTATTTTATAACTATTTCCAGCTTATCTCGTTAAGTAAATTTTTCTCGGATTAAATGATATTATTTTATGAAAGAACATGGAAAAGTAGGAAAATACATGTAAACTATTAGGTCTCTAGGATCAAAAGATCAAAAGTTATGATTTATTGAAAATCAACTGTTTTCGAACATACAGTACTGGTCATAATTATAAACATGATGGAAGTTAATTTTAATTTTGGCCCGTGCGGTTTGCTAGTATTTGTATTTGCTAGTATTTGCTAGTTTGAAAGTAACTGTTTATAATTATGTGCAACGTATCTCATTAAGTAAATTTTTCTCGGGTCAAATCTTTTGATTTTATGAAGGAACATGAAAAAGTAGGGTAACACGTGTAAAAAATCAGGTCTCAGGATGAAAAGTTCAAAATTTATGATATATTGAAAATCAACTGCTTTCTAAGATAATTCTGAGACACAACAATAAATGATAAGCGTATCCTAATTACATTCGAAAACAGTTTAATTTTCAATAAATCATAACTTTTGACTAATCCTAGAGACCTGATTTTTTACACGTGTTTTTTACTTTTTCATGTTCTTTCATAAAATCAAAAGATTTGACCCGAGAAAAATTTACTTAATGAGATACGTTGGACATAATTATAAACAGTTACTTTCTCCAGCAAACCGTACGGGCCAAACGTAACTTCCTTCGTATTTATAATGATAACCAATACAGTAAAAGATAAACGTCTCAGAATTACATTAGAAAATAATTGATTTTCAATAAATCATAACTTTTGACCCGTTGATCCTAGAGACCTGAATTTTACACGTGTTTTCCTACTTTTCCATGTTCTTTCATAAAGTAACATGATTTAAACCGAGAACAATTTACTTAACGAGATATGCTGGACATAATTATAAAACAGTTACTTTCTCCAGCAAACCCCACGGGCCAAAAGTAACTTCCATCATGTTTATAATTTTGACCAGTACTGTATATCACTATAGTGTCCTTCAAGTTCATCTTAAACTGAAGAATTTTTATTGCGGAAGTACTAGCCATTGACACTCTTAGCGTCTTAGCTGACGTGGTATTGCTATTTGTCTCAATGTATTAAAGTTATGCGATATTATGAGCGGTGATTTAAAAGCTTATATTCTGTTTCTGATGAGCATCAAAATCTTTATAAGGATATATGTCCGCGTTATATGAGAACGACAGACGTTCCTATATCGAATATTAGTTGAATTAGTTTTTTAATATCGGATTAACTAGGTCACAGAAAAAAATTTAAAAAGTAAACGCAACGCAGTTGCTCATAGTTTGAAATGCAAAATATAATCGCCAATTAATTTGGACCTAGCAAAAAAAAATTTTTGGAAATGTTAAAAATTTTAATATTTCCAAAAAAAAATTTTTTTGCTGGAGCCAAATTAATTGGCGATTATATTTTGCATTTCAAACTATGAGCAACTGCGTTGTGTTTACTTTTCAAATTAAAAAAATTGCTCGGGCCTATTTAATCCGCGATTAAATTTGGCATTTACCTGGTTCAAATATTATGTTAAACTCTGAGCATCGGATTTGAGTTTATTTTTAACATTTCAAATACAGTTATTTGCTAGGACCAAATTAATCCGAGATTATATTTTGCATTTTCCTAGTACTTAACATGACTCTTACCGCTTACTAATTTGTATTACTTTATTTCAAAATTTTTTTTTAGTAAAACTTTTTTATGGGGCCAAATTAATCCGCGACTCAATTTTGCATTGTCCTTATATTAAATAGAAAACGAGAAGTGCCATATGATCAGAGGCCGGATACTTACTTATCTACTTGTTTTTGGGTATTGCATCTACACCTACACCTCTGTAACGTCGTATCTTTAAGATTCATGTAATTTGAGGATGGATGGAATGCCCTTATAAAAAAGTATTTTAAGTATTTTTGGTTTTTAGGCATTAGGAAGTACTTTCAAAAGTAATTTTGAATATGAAGTAATTAAAAAGTACTTTATCAAGTATTTTGATATATTAATCGTTTTTCGAGAATAATTTTCCTCATATTCGCTCTGAATTTGCCGATGAGTCAAAATGATAAACTGCAGAACGTAAAAGTTCACAATTTTGGTCAAAGAAGTATATTTAAAATTAAATTTTCGGTAAGGCGAATTCTGAGGGACCGAAATAAATTGGACCCAAAGATTTTAACCGAACCTTCAGTTGCAACAAACGCTTTTTTGCGATCCCAGTTATTATAAAGACATGCTTTGACGTGTGTTAACACGAGCGCCAAATAATGGTATACTTTCTGGAGAAACTAGTTTTTTTTTTCAGAAAAAATTTAATGTAAATATCCTTTAAATTATAAAAAAATCAGCTGACTTATGTATTGAAGTCGCGATAAAGTGTTTAAATAATCATTCCTTAACCAATAAATCAAACAATTTGATTTTTATGCTCTAAATTAGCATACAGCCGGGTTTTTAGGCTTCAATTAAGTGAATTAATTAAAAAATTGTGAATCTTACCAAAAATAACAAAGTATTGTTAATTATTTTATACTTTTTTATCAGTATTTCGTCTTTTTTGGCAATTATTTAAGTAAGTAAAACGCTGTTTTTTAGAAAGTATATATTCGCTCTCTGCATATGACATTCCTTTGGCACAATTTTTGAAAATAAAATAAAATTATACACATATCAACACAGGATTCCCTTGTGGACACCTTTGGCTCTCGACATTATGACATATACACACGACGTAACCTTAAATACAAAGGTCGTTGACCTTTTGGGTGTCGTGAGAGCTAGTAGATTCGACAAAATTTTCCGTCGGGTAAGGAGTATCCATGTTTATACTGTCGGGTACTCCCTACCCGACAGCGCTGTCGTGTAGGGAGTACATACGACCCGACAACTGTCGGGTAGGGAGTACCCGACAACTGTCGGGTGTCGGGTAGGGAGTATCCCCCACTTGAGGTATAGGTTACCCATCATGGTGTTTTTTTTTAAACTCGAATATCTCGAGAACGAAAGGGTTTATTTCAATTCTGCAAAGACCAAATTGAAGATAAAAGCTCACAGTTTAAGGATACACTGACCCCTAGAAAGTTTCTCAAAAATCGCTACAAGGAACCCCTCCGGTGAAGTGTTTGTGTTGGGGTAGGGTTTCCCCTATGTATCCATTCCTTACCTTTTCCACTACAGAAACTCCCGTAATACCACCACCGATCACAATGTACTTAAACTGTCTTTCCTGAATCGCTCCATCCATTGTTTTCCTTTAATTGCTGCCAATGACTGTATAAATTAAAACGACGACAGTGAATTAACAAAAGACAAAAATTATTATTATTGATTTCTCTACCTTTATTGTCCATTCAGTAACGGAGACTACAGTGGAAGTAAGCAGCCCGCTGCTGGATCTAGCATCCACTAAATTTAGTAACGGGCTGCTTAGATTTAATAAATCAGCCTCTAGATCTAGGACTGAGCTCTTAGATCTAGCGTCTTAGAGCTGCTATTCCGAATCTGGCTACAAGTATTCAGGATTCTGGAACGGTTTTCTGTAATGAATAGAGGATTCCGACCTTTGCTTGCTGGATTAACATGGCACACACCATTCACGTTCGTTTTATGGTTTTTCTTTTTTCAACTTTTTGTACAGAATTTTGTAAGAAAACCTAATTGGAATCAATTTATGCTTTCTGCATGTGTTGTGAATACGTTGTCTAGGAGTTTTTTTCTGTAATGTTTTGTTTGAAGAATTCATTTATGGTTTCCGTTCTCTTTCTCTTTGCTTAATCTTACCGTAAACCCAAGGTTCCTTGACAACAGAAACAACTGCTCTTGATATTGTTTCTTAGAGTCGAGAAACCTTGCCGTAAACCATTGAAAGTTCAACAATTTTAACTTTTTTCTCTACGCAAAGTTCACGTATAGAATATTATTTTGAACCCTTCTATTATCTACGTTATTGCAATGAGTGCCATCAGTCGTGACAATGAAGAAAAATTAATAAATTTGTTTCGAAATAATGCATGCTTATTTGAAAAATCAAACCCAGACTACAAGAATAAATTGGTGAGGGAATCATAGATGGGTACGGGATGAGCCCTCCACCCCTCCGCCCTTCAGTTAGCAAAGACCCCTCCACCCCTCCAAGCTTAATTATCCCCTCCACCCCTCCAGCCCTCCATCTCTCCAACCTAAATTGACCCCTCCAGCCCTCCACCCTCCAGTCCTCCACCCCTCCAAGCTAAATTAATCCCTACACGCCTCCACCCTCCAATCAGCAAAGACCGCTTCAAGGTAAATTGACCCCTACACCTTCCACCACTCAACAAACACCTATCCGCGTCCGCCTACAACAGCTCCTACTGGATTGGATCCATCCCGCAATAATTTGTGGTTAATTTCTAATCGATTTTTTTAGTAGTGTTGTTTTTGTAATTAAATAAGTTTACTTTATTAAATATTGAATACACCGGAACACAACCAAAACAAAATAAATGGATTGTACAAGGATTACGGGTTGAAAATGGCTCTATTGCTCTGTAAATAGACTCCAACCTTCCGCCCTTCCTTGAACATAAGAGCTCTGCACGTATAATAATACACCTGCACCCCTCCACCCCTCCAGATCAACTTCAGCCCTACAGCTAAACTTTAGCCCTCCAGCCCTTCAGCTAAACTTTAGCACTCCACCCCTCCGCCCTCCACCGAGCAGAATTGCCCTCCACCCCTCCGAGCAGATTTCACCCCTCCACCCCTCCGCCCTCCACCAAAAATTTACCCCTCCACCCCTCCCCTCCACCCTCCGCGGAGGGGGCCCATCTATGGAGGGAATCAAAGTGGACTGAAATTGGGACGTTGATGGGCACTAATGGTAAGAGTACTAATGTTAAAAAAAATAATTCACTGAATTTTATAAGTAACAATTGATTTAACGGAAAGTCGTCGTAACACAGTGGACGACGCTAAGGAGCCAGTTCATGCATGACTCATTAGAACAGAGCTGAGCTATTTAATTTTTAGGAAAAAGCTGGGGAGAGTTTAAATTTTTTTTTCTTTTTTCTTTCACTTTAGTTTATTACAAAATTAACAAGATTTTACAATTGTTAACTAAAGCACGGAAGAAATGAGGGAAATTATTACAAGCTTTTTACTTCCGACCACATTTCTCTTCAAATACTTGGTAAACTTTCTCCTCTACAGTACGACTAACATTAATGTACCTTACGGAAGAGACTTTTGACCCATACACTTTTGCTAGAGAAAGTAGGTTAGTTTTTTTTTCGCTGAAAAAGCAGTTAATTCAAAAAATTTTCTGAAGCAACACTTTTCAGTTCCAGAAAGACCATTGAAAAGTAGGATATGAAGTTGAAAATATCAAGTTTCTATTACCATTGTATCATAAGTTATGATTTTTTGAAAATTAAAATTCTTGGACATTCTTTTGAAACGCCCATCTCTTAATTACTACGTCTCAAAAAAATATCCAAGAATTTCAATTTTCGAAACATCATAACTTATGATACATTGGTAATAGAGACTTGATATTTTCAACTTCGTATCCTACTTTTCAATGGTCTTTCTGAAACTGAAAAGTGTTGCCTCAGAAAATTTTTAATTAACGTCTTTCTGTGCTAAATTAAAATAACCTGCTTTCTCCAGCAAGTGTATGGGTCAAAAGTCTCTTCCCTAGGATACATTAATGTTAGTCGTACTGTATAATGAAATCATTTAAAAAACAAACACTCATGTCCGTAGACTCAAATCGTTTCCTTTTAATTCTTATTTTTTCTTCTTAAGTTGCTAGTAACTAATTATAGCCTTGGGTTATAAATAGCTAAAAGTCTAAGATTCCCTACAAATAAAGGAAAAGTCAACAGTTATCGCTGACTCAGCTTCAAGGACTTTTACTTCCATTCTTAACCCATTCGCTTAACTCCAGTCAAAACTAAGCGCACCTACAGACTTCAAAGATAGTTCTACTCATGGTGAAAAGTTAATATTTACTTATTCTTGTCTACGCCCCGACCACAGTTGCTAATCCGATACCAAACCCGATACAAGTATCGGGAATGGTATAGCCGATACCGATACCTATACCGATACTTTGGCCAAATTATCGGTATAGGTATCGGTATCGGCATTGTTTAAAAAAAAACTGTCGGTATAGGTATCGGTATCGGGTTCCTTTTTGGAAAAAGTATAGGTATAGGTATCGGTATCGAGATTTTTTTTTGAAAAAGTATGGGTATAGGTATAGGTATCGGGAATTTTTTTGAAAAAAGTATCGGTATCGGTATAGGTATCGGGAATTTTTTTGAGAAAAATATCGGTATAGGTATAGGTATCGGGATTTTAGTTGGTATCGCCGATACTATCGCCGATACTTGCAGGTTTTGAAAGAGCACTCAAATAACACGTAGAAAAAGAAGGAAACTTAATTCGCACCACAGAAGGGTTAAATTCGTATCCAATTCATTAACTGTAAGCTTCAAAGTTGATCAATCAATAACTATTTATTATATTAAATTAATGAGTCTTAACAGAAGTAAAGAAATCGTATTTGAAAACGAAAACGGATTAAGTTTTATACACACCTGAGTGTTTCCAATAAGTCAACGTTCATTAAGTTTACTAAAACCGGTTGGTTCATTTAGTTTTGGTTTAGTAGTTCTGAAACAAAATATTTTATTCATTTTCTGGAAGAAAAAGCTAACGATAAAGTAAATACAACTACGATGTTTAACGTCCCAGCAATAGCTGTACTGAACAGTGAGGGAGGGATGTGTGATAGTGCGGGAGGGATGAGGGAATAGACGGGAGACATGCGGAGTGAATGGGAGGGATATGGTATAGTGCGGGAATGGACGGGAGGGATGCGAGATGGTGAGGTGGGGTGCGGGTATGGATGGGAGGGATGTGGGATAATGCGGGAATCGACGGAAGGGATGTGGGATAGTGCATGTGGGATGCGGAAATGGATGGGAGGGATGTGGGATAGTGCGTGAGGGATGCGGGAATTGACGGGAGGAATGTGGGATAGTGCGGGTGGGAAGCGGGAGTGGATGGGAAGGATGTGGGATAGTGCGGGAGGAGATTAATTTTTTTTGTACCAAACACTGAATTAATTATTAAAAACATTAAGAAATTTACGAATAGTAATAAAAGGTAAGAATTTACTATCGTGGAAAAAAGGGGATTTTGACCCCCCTACCTTCCTGATCACAAAAATATATTTTTTTCGAAGCGGACTTCAAAAATAAATTTAAGAAAATTTTTTTTCGAAATTTCAAAAAAAAAATTTTTTTTTCACCAAAATTCATTAAAATAATATATTCACTAAATTTGAGTATGGTTAGGTTAGGTTGTTAGGGTTGTTAGGTTCAGTTTGAGTATTTTCCCATACTCAAATTTAGTGAATATATTATTTTAATAAATTTTGGTGAAAAAAAATTTTTTTTTTGAAATTTCGACAAAAAATTTTCTAAAATTTATTTTTGAAGTCCGCTTCGAAAAAAATCTTCTAAAATTTATTTTTGAAGTCCGCTTCGAAAAAAATTTATTTTTGTGATCAGGGGGGTAGGGGGGAGGGGGTTCAAAATCCCTTCTGGTCCACGATAGTAAAATAATTCCGTAATAAAATAAATGAAACTAAAACTTAAATTTTTCTTATAAATTAAACAAAAACAAAAAAGAAAGAAGTTTTGGTTTGGACTTAATCTCAGACCTAAATTGAGAGGGAATTTGGTCTGGAATTGAGTTTTTGAGAGACGCACTAAGTCTGGAGGAAGGAGAAAGTACTTCTACGTCACTGATTCTTGCGCCAATCTCATAATTAGGTTTGGTTCAGACATAAACCTAATATGTAAATCTCTCTATTATTTCAAATCGTAAATGGAATTGTGCCATAAAATTAACGCAAATAGAAGTTTAACATAAGAAAGATAAATAAAGTCAAGTTTCCGTACTATTTTCAGGATAGTCATACCTTTAATATTTATTTATTGAATAAATTCAGTTTGTTAATAAAAAGCCAACTGTTTTCATTAGGCATAAGTCATAACTTTAGGTATCGCCGATACTTAGGTATCGGTATTGGGTTTTTTTTAAAAAAGGTATCGGTGTCGGTATAGGTATCGGGTTTTGTTAAGGAAAAGTATGGGTATAGGTATCGGTATCGGGAATTTATTTCAAAAAAGTATCGGTATAGGTATAGGTATCGGGATATTTTTTTAGACTAGTATGGGTATAGGTACCGGTATCGGCTTCAATTTTGTAAAAAGTATCGGTATAGGTATAGGTATCGGGATTTTTTTTGGAAAAAGTATCGGTATCGCTATCGGTATCGAGGTGCAACACCAAGTATCGGGTATCGGGTCGATACCGATACTTAGCAATTGTGGCCACGACACAACGAAGAAATATATACCAGGTGATTAATCTTTTTTGCACCCACTTTCTCCAATTTTGCCGTAGCTCCTCCCAACCTATACAGGGTGTTCAAAATAAAACGTTACTGAAGAAAGTAGCTTTCACTCAGAAACATTTGAGACATCCTTTTAGCTGGCGCTAAAGTCATAAAAGTGGAGGGAGTGTAGCCAGCATCAGTATTATAAACATACCCAAACAGTTAGGCTCAGGTCTATAAAACTACGACAACGTATCAAAGCCAATTACAATTACTCTCCAAATGTAATCGATTAAACATTACAGTAATTGGTTGCTTGTAATTATAATTGTGTAATTGACAATCACCTAATTACGTAACTGTGTTATTGACAATCACACAATTACGTAATTGTTCAAACTATATATCCATACTTTTTTGATAAACATTCAGGCCGACAGTTTTGCCTGCCCAAGTCGCCGTTAATCTCGGTTGCTCCCTAACTGCCAAAGTGAAGTTATTTGAAAAAAAAATAATTGAAGAAGAAAATTTGTTAATTATTAAATTTATAAATTTAATAAATAAGAATTTAAAGTGATGGAAAGTCTATACGGTTAAGCTCACAGATCACAAGGACAACAATGTTTTTGCAAAATCCATCCAGCTCTTGCACGTCTTGTAAGTCCCTCACAACCGAATCAGCATTTTTGTTTTACTGAATATCTAAAATATCTTTCTTAGACGCGAAACTTCATTTCATTGAACCAATGTCATAATCTTATTTTGTAAAAGGTGGAAGTCACTTATTGGTATCTGTATTACACGTACTATTTATATTTTATGTTGGGTTTGTTTGATTTTTTTATAGTTTTTATTTTGTACTTAAATGTAAGACAACTTCACCCAACTGCCACAGATAGTGTAATTTGCTGGATTCAATCAATTTTGGTGAAAGTCGGAGAAAATCAGTAACGTTTTATTTTAAACACCCTGTACTTTTGCTGGCAAAACTGTGTAAAAAAATGACGTCATGCTTTTTAGGGTGGAGCAACCTTTAATCACCCTGTATAAACTAAGTACCTCATATGTACCCAAAAAACCTGAGGATTTCGAACTAAAAGCAGAGAAATTCAAAAATTATTTTTATTATTATGTAATTCTTATTACTATTATTAAACTCAGCAAAATTAATGCTTTTTTTTTTGAAAACTGAAAAACAAAAATTGATTCTGCGTAATCGCAGCAATAAAAAATTAATTATTCCACTTCATATTAGTAAAATTTAAAAAGACATGTTATTTTCACGTAATTAATCCATAGCTTATTCAATGTAATCCACTTATCTTATTCTGCCAGGAAACTGAACCGTCGCCATTAAAGTAGTTCATAAGCTCAACTCTAACTTTAGTTGCTTCCGTAGTGTAGTTATTACTCCCCTGAAAAGTTAACCCTTGAAGAAGTCTTTCATCTCTCTAATTTCCAGTGATTTCAGAATCATCAGCGGAGTCAGATGTTATTGAATTAATATAATTATTTCGGATCAAATAATTGTAAAGAATTACTGCAGATTGCACTATTTTTTGTCAACTCTATGTCGGCTATGATTGAAGTATGTAGAATCCGCCATCTTGCAGATAATATTCCAAACGAATTTTCCACCTCCATCCTTCCCCTAGATTGTCTATAGTTCAAAGTCCGCCGTTCCTTCGTCAAAAATTTTTCAGGGAAAGGCTTCATAAGGTTCGCCTTTAATGGAAAGGCATCATCCTCCAAGAGAACGTGAAGTAGAATCGATTCACTTACAAGGTTACATTTTGGTATATCAAGATTCCCGTTTCTAAGAGCTAGTTCGATTAATGAACGAGCGAATATTACGCCGTCCGATTGAGAACCGGCAGATCCAATGTCAACGTATGTAAAAGTATAATCAGGTCCGGCAATTGCTAATAAAACCAATGAAAAATAGTTTTTATAATTGTAATGCGTTGATCCAAAGAATGAAAGACCCTGGATTCTAATATGCTTCCCATCTATTGCACCACAAGTGTTAGGAAAATTCCTCTTCGAATTGAATCCAATTTCATTTTTCATCTATAACTCTTCAGTTGGTTTCGGCAAGTACAATGTCTCCATATGTTTGATTATTGAACTGATTACTTCTCTAATAATGATTCCAACAGATGATAGAGATACACGGTAATTCATAGCAAGCAAAATTTGTGAATTACCAGATGTTAAAAATCTACAGAATGGATAAAATCTTCAACTGTTTTGTCACTTTCAAGAATTAATTAATATCACATATACCTCAATGTTATGGCGAGTTGTTCCATTGGTGATATGAGTCGAATATGTGTCTTCTGGTGGGTTAACTCAGGTCCAATGAAAGCGAGAATTTCGTTGAAACTCTCCGTCATCCTAGAAGTGATAATCAGTGTCTAATTATTATATAATTGTTATTACTCAAACCATCCTTAAATTTTTTACCTGAAATATTTATGATGGTATTGTGGATCGCTAGAAAGTTCTTTAACCAAAATAATCTCCCCTTGACATTTTCTGTTTAGAAATATATTACTTATGGAACTCTCTCGATGTTTTCGTCTCCATCTTTTGTGAATACGGTAAATTAAAATTAATTTTACAGTATTCAATTCCTTTATTTTAATTTTCGCTTTACTTACGCTCGTTTATGGTTTGAGCATGCGTTGTGTATTCCTTGTCTTATCGTTCTCATAACGCGCTCCACCTGTTTTTGAATTTATTTATGCTTTCTCTAATCATTTATGTACAGAATTTTTTTGTAAAAAAAAAAGTTAAAATTGTTGAACTTTCAAAGGTTTACGGTAAGAATAAGCAAATAGAGAGAGAAAGGAAACCATAAACCAATTCTTCAAACAAAGCATTAAAGAAAAAACTCCTAGACAACGTATTCACAACGCTTACGCCCGTTTTATGCTTTGTCAAAATCTGACTTTGCTATGGAAATTGTTATAACAACACACAGATAATCAATATATGCTTTCTCAGTTCGTTGTTTATTCGTGGTCTGGGTGTTGTTGTGACAAAAAATTTTGTCATAACAATCAATATATGCTTAGTTTTTTTGTTTTCTCGTCGTTGTCATCAAAAAGTAGAGGTAGTTCCAACTTTTTGATGACTACAGAGTGACAAAGTAAAAGTAAAACTCGTTTTCTATTTCTTTTGATTGAATTTGTTGTAATTTCAAAACATCATAATTAAAAAATGGGAAGTGTACGTGATCAAGAAGACAAATTAATCAATCTGGTTCATAATAATCCTTGTCTTTATGACAATAGTTTGGACTTAATATTTTTATTTAATCAAGCCCTAAGGTAATGGGCAGAAATCGGAGCTTCAATTGATACTGATGGTGAGCCAAACAGAAATTGAACTCTGTATTTATTTGGTTAATGTATTTTATACATTGAAACNATTGATACTGATGGTGAGCCAAACAGAAATTGAACTCTGTATTTATTTGGTTAATGTATTTTATACATTGAAACAATTCTTTAGGCAAAACAAGCAAAAGTCAATGGTCCAAGCTACGTTAAGTTAAATACGTCAAGGTTGCATAGCTGAAAAAACCAAGCGGAAGTGAAGGGACCACTCGCCCTTATTTTCGTCATGAAAGTGTCATGGCATTTCTCAAAGATGCACCTGAGCTTAATGAGAGGTATGTCCGAGGATTTTGAGTAATATTTTTATCTAAATTCTAAAGTTATTAATGACACTTATTTGTGCAGTTGTAGAGGTTTAGTATTTTTTGTTATAGAACCATCTCTAATCTGGAAGAAAATAGCAAATCAGGANTTGTGCAGTTGTAGAGGTTTAGTATTTTTTGTTATAGAACCATCTCTAATCTGGAAGAAAATAGCAAATCAGGAGAAGTTGATGATTCTGAATATAATTTGGACCTTAGACTTGGCAAACTGTATCTACTAAACTGAGAATTGGGAATTTCTGTACCAGACAAGTCCAATAGTGACTTTGTTCCTCGCAGTAATCCAACACCGAAAGCAAGACCTCACAACAAAGCCACTAAGCGCCAAATGGATGATTTTGAAAAGGAGCTTTTGAATCGACTATCCCCTGTGCAGCTTGATGATGAGTTTGACTATTTNCAAATGGATGATTTTGAAAAGGAGCTTTTGAATCGACTATCCCCTGTGCAGCTTGATGATGAGTTTGACTATTTTACAAAGATGTTAACTCCAAAGTTAAGGAAACTTTCGGACCTAAGTCGACGAAGATATTTGAAGTTACAAACCGATGTCAACGCACTTGTTAATGAGGCAGAGCTAGAATTCATTGATTGAGTTATACTCATTAGTTATTACCACAGTTTCAGGCCCAAAAAATTGAAAAAATTTTTACGCATGTATAATTAAAATAATATTTTTCCCACCTTAACTCGAATCAGTTCTCGGTGGGATGTAATTGGCGCGGTTAGCTTTTGTTAAAGTTGAGATAGTCTGGTTTCACTTGTTTCAGAAAATCACTATTGAATCACTTCTTCCCCCTCACCCCCCATACCCTAACGAATACTCTTGGGCTATCTTGATTGGATTCGGTTACCAATTGAATAACCGTGTAAATTAAATTGTTGAGAAACGTCAAATTTCGATTGCATAAATCTCAATAATATTCTATCATTTCTGTTTATCAAATACCAAAAAAACGTACAACAGATATACAGGGTGGTTTATCAATAGTGATCTGAGTCCTCTCTACTCTTTTTCTGATTCGTGGAAATTGTATCTTTTCTCTTAAGTGATTGGTCCTCGGAAAAGCACAATATGATTCTAAGCTTTAGCACAGCTTTTAATTAAAGCTGAGCTTTAGCAGTAAAGTAGTTCCCACTTTATTGTCAAATATTTTGATCACCTCTCCATCTAGCGACCATCGAAAATATACTCATCTCACTCTACTCCTCCGCCTCTTAAGCTCTCTTTAAAATATAATTGGTCAATTTCCTGAACTTAAGATTTAAGTTTCCTTTAAATTTTCTTAAAGAAAGTTAAGGAAAGCTTAGTCTTACCAGTAACAAAGTATCTCATTTATGGGTATGGACTTTTACATGTTATAAATATGGTTTGTATGGGCTTGAGTGGGTGGTTGGAGGAGCTTTACAGGATATGCCTCAATTCTTTAATTCAAATTGATATTTCATTCAGAATGAATGACTGCTGATAAATTACCTCAAAATTCTTTGAATATACGGCCTTGTTTGCCGTTACTGCATCAAATAATTGGAAATTTTCGGGTTAATCAACAAGTGACGACGNGTTAAATCTTTTTGCATAAGGTGAAGGATTTCATCGAAGCTTTCCTTGTTCATACTAGAAGAAATTTATTTATTTTTATTTTTATTTTTTTTTATTTCTTCGAAATGTAGCACCTACCGGAAATATTTGTGATGATAAAAAGGATCATTTGCCAATTCTCGAACTAAAACACTTTCTCCATTGTTAAGTCTATTTGAGAAAATTGGTCTGATTGACATGGCCCTTTTCTTCCTTTTCATTCTCTTGCGAAATCGATTAATCAAGAATAACTTCAAAATTTGACTGTTTTTAGAATTTTCCATGGTTCAAATTTATGCTTCGTCTAGAAAATTATGTGACAATTGATGTGTCTTTACACATACAAAATTTTGTCAAACAACAAGGAGACAAAGCATATATAAATTGTCCTAACAACGAATTTTCTATGACAACGCCTAGAATACGAAGTGACAAAGCATAAAACGGGAGTTAGACAAAACTGGCAGAAAGCATAAATTGATTCCAATTAGGTTTTCGCACAAAATTCTGTACAGAAAGTTGAAAAAAGAAAAACCATAAAACGAGCGTTAAACAATCGGTCACAGACGAGATACAAAAAAATTCTGCACATAAATGATTAGAGAAAGCATAAATAACTTCAAAAACGGTTGGAACGCGTTATGACAACGCTAAGACAAAGAATGCNCATAAATGATTAGAGAAAGCATAAATAACTTCAAAAACGGTTGGAACGCGTTATGACAACGCTAAGACAAAGAATACACANCGAGATACAAAAAAATTCTGCACATAAATGATTAGAGAAAGCATAAATAACTTCAAAAACGGTTGGAACGCGTTATGACAACGCTAAGACAAAGAATGCACGCATGCGGTAACCATAAAACGAGCGTCACAGTTAGTGCTATAAGGGACCGCATAAATGGCAACGGTGCCATACACTATTTTTATGGTGTTTGCAGTAGTGATCACCATGACTCCCAGATAGGCCTGAGTCAGAGTCATTGACTGGGAGTCATGACTGACTTAAATGCTGGGACTCGACTCTCGGAGTCATGACCCTGACTCCTTGAATTTTCGGAATCGACTTTGAGTCAGAGTCAGAGTCATGACTCTCTACTTCGGAATCACATAATACAAATATAAAAAATAGGGTAGGACAATCTTAAATAAATTTTTTTATACCAAGGTTCAGGTTCACTGAAGGTTCCTCGACAACAAAAAACTAAAAAAGCCATATTCATCAGGTTAACTAAACTAATTTGTAATATTTTTATTTATTTATAAGAATATCAAACGAAATAATATATGCAAGTAAATCTTGTTAGTTGTCACTCAAGATTTTAGTGACATGCCGAATTCAAAAATCTTTACTTTAGAGCACGTAGGATAACCTGTTTCTGAGATATTTGACTTTATTTGCGCAAAAAGATCAAAGTCGGTAAAATTGCCTATCGGCACAATTGCCTAACGCGCATGTGCGGAATCAATTCTTTTTTATGATTAGAATACGTAGTAAATTCTGATTCAATTTGCAACTATAATCTTATTGTTCCTCTCTTATAATGATTTTAATTTATAATTAACGTATTATTATATTATTGCACTGAGTTTACAACATTATTCCAAATCCGCTTCATCCCCTAATCCCATTATTTCAGTCTGTAGTTTAAGAAACCGGCGACAACTGTGGTGATCTGATACATTACGCATTTTAATTACGAGATGTTTTGCATATGAGTCACATTCATCATCCTTTCTTCATTTAGCCAAGTTAAGAAGCTCTTTTTCAAACTCATGCATACTTCGTTTCGTTCCATTTGTATGAGCTCTTGCTTTCTGTGGAGCGTTGTGTCATTTAACGTCTTGTGAGTTTCTGGAAGTGGTTAATCCTTCTATCTTTTCCAGATCCGCTTCAAATTCAAGTAATTCGTGTAGCTCGAAAGTTTCTATAGTTGTACTTTGGGAGTTCAAAATTGCTTCAACCGATTCACCATACCCACTACACTCCATGTTACTAAACGTTACTAAACGTTCTACAAATAAAATATATATAGTAATAGTAATAGTAATAGTATTAGTAATAGTATTAGTAATAGTATTAGTATTAGTAATAGTATTAGTATTAGTAATAGTATTAGTAATAGTACTAATATTAGTAATAGTACTAATATTAGTAATAGTACTAATATATACAGTAATAATTTCTGTTACGTTTCATTTATTTCTGCAGCATTTTTTAAGAAACTCATGGATTTTTTGTGACAAAAATATGGTCGTCTATTGGCCTCACTTCCACTCGAATTCTTTAGTTTGCACATGAACTGCGTGAACTGGCTCATTAGCTTCGTCCACTATTACGACGACGTTCCGTTAACTTATTTATAAAATTCAGTGAATTATTTTTTGGCCATTAGTGCACCAATCATTAGTGCCCATCAACATCCCAATTTCAGTCCATTTTGATTCTTTCACCAATTTGTACTTGTAGTCTGGGTTTGACTTTTCAAATAGACATGCATTATTCCGAATCAAATTTATTAATTTTTCTTCATCATCACGACTGATGGCACTCATTGTAATGACGTAGATTATAGAAGGATTCAAAAAAATATTCAATACGTAGTATTTGTGTAGAGAAAAAAGTTAAAATTGTTAAACTTTTAATGGCTTACGGTAAGAATAAGGAAAGAAAAAGAGAACGGAAACCATAGATGAATTCTTCAAACAAAGCATTAAAGAAAAAACTTCTAGACAACGGATTGATAACGCTTAGACAACACATACAGAAAGCATAAATTGATTCCAATTAGGTTTTCTTACAGAATTCTGTACAGAAAGTCAAAAAAAAAAGTCATAAGATGAGCGTAAGTTGAACACGCTTAATTTATTTCTGAGTAAAAAAAAACACTTCAGATCCCTCCTTACCCTCACTTGTTTTACAATTAATTGGTTATTATTTATTTATTCATTTTTGTACTGAATATTTACAGCAAAATTGAAAAATATGCTATGAAAGGTAGCCAACACTGCAAGCCCCTAGAAGTAGAAGCAAGCACCTAGAAAAGATGGAGGAACCTACACTACGTCTAGCACCAGAGAAAGCTGCTAGATATAGCATCCACTATATCTAGCAGTTTAGCAGCTATTTCTAGTGTGTTCACATTTACTGTCATTCCCACTCGCAGTCTCGGGTGCAAATTTGAATTCAAAACAGACGAGCTTCGCGGCTTCATTGCGTTAAAAAATAACACATTAAAAGTTTTGGAGACTAAAATCAAGTTTCAAAGTTCAAATTACCAATCTACAAAATTGATTACAAAATGATTACAAATTAAAAAAATTTTCATATCCAAAATTACAAAAAAAAAAAATAGAATAAGCTAAGCTTCACTTTCACCAGCAAGGATCTACGATCTAGACAGGAAATATACAAATTTGAAAATTAAAATTGAAACTCCAAAGCTCAACTTCCTATTTCAGGCAATACTTTCTGAGATAAAAAATTTTGTTAAATGACAAAATTGTTAATTCTTAGTATGACTTTAAGAATAATGAGAACTCAAACCAAAGCAATAAACCATCAGCTGATTTCAAGTTCATATGAAAAAAAAAAACCTTTCCACCAGATTCGCCTTGTGCCTTCTTGGATAATGAAAATGATTAATATCAAAGAAATTTACTCATACGATTACTGCAACATTCTCAATTTGTCGGAAAAAGTAAATTATAATGTACTTGTTTAGATTTATACAAAATCTTATATTTTCCAAACCCAATTGAAAGCTTTGAGAAAATATTTCTCTATAAAACTCACCTGAAAGATTCAAAACATAATGGTTCTATTACACTTCCTTCTAGAAAAACTCAAATGTTCAATAAATCTTTTCTTAATAGTGCAATTGTGTTGTGGAATAGTCTAATTTCTAATATTTCTGATTCGGAATTAATTCTTTCAAGGAGTTCAAGACATTTATTAGGAAGTGGGTAAAAAAGAAAGACCAAATGAATTTGTAAGATGATAAAAAAAAACAATAATAATAAACGACTAAAAGTCCACGGTTAATTAATGAACATTATGAACTAAAGAGCTGAGAATTCCTAATAATCTTTTCTTTAGTCGTAAATTAATTAGTTATATTAAAAAAAAAGAATACCGTACCTATTGCCTGAATGGGTTAGGTGTGTTAAGGTAAGTTCTCATGGCCGCTCCTACATGAGCTTCGAGCGTTCGGTTTACGCGAATTCGCAGATGTTAGAGCGTCTGCATGAGAATCTATCTCGCTTCAGACGCTCCTGAGTAAAAGCGCGTCAACATTACTCGCGAAGTTCGCGTGAAGCTGGAAGCTCATAATTTTGAACTTCTTGCGTCAAACTACACGCGTTTTTACTCTACTGGGGTATCCTAAACACCTTTTTGGAGGGAATTTTAAATAATTTAAATTTCAAATTTTCAGTAATTTTGAATAATTCAGTAAAAAATTAATTTTTTCATTAATTATGTAAAAAATTAATTAATTCAGTAACAAATTAATTCAGTAATTTTCAGTTCTTTTATTTTAATGAATAAAATAAATTTTATTCAATATTTTAAAAGCCTTATTTAAAAGGGTAAATAAAGTAGGATCAGCTGTTCAAGACAGTATCTCGCTTTTCGCTTGAGCTTTCATGAGAATTGCTTTCGCAGCGGACGCCGGGACTCGGAAGCTCATAAAAATCGCTCGAAGCTCATATACGAGCGGCCATGAGAACTTACCGTTAGTGTGTTCGAATTGAAATAATGCCTAACCAAATTACAGCGCATTTGGAATTTTTTACTAAAAGTGAAAAAAATTCCAGTGTTATTTGTTAGAATTTTCACAAACTCCGAGTTGATTGTCAATGTATTACCATATTCTTAATGGAGACATGGTTTCGGATTGATTGACGTATCACTTACCCAAATCCTCCAGGAATACAGGGTGTTTAAAGTTTTTTGCACCCTCTATCTCCGCTTTCATCGTTGCTCCTCCCATTCTATGTCCCGGCTAGAACGAGAACTTGCCTCGAAGGCGATAAGATAAATCTCTTGAATTTTTTTGCTCCCTTACATTCCTTTTGCGCATACCAGGTGGGTGATGAAGGTGGCTTTTAGTATGACCAAATTTAATTTTAGTTTTGTTAAATCTTAAATTAAAATCAAGAATTTCGTTTTGTTATTCGCAAATGGGTATTTCTTCCTGAACTGTGTTAAAGTCCGGCGCACTATAGTTTTTAATTTCGAGTTTGATAGGATGTTTAGTTACGCGAACCAACGCTGACTAATTCCCTCATCTTCGAATTTTGAAATAGATCGAAATTTCTTGAAAAATATTTTTTGAAAAGTGTGCTTTTTTGTGTTAAAATACAATTTTCTATTAGAGCTTATAGGGAAAATGAAAAGATTGGTCGCATTTGTTTACATTTCGGCGTCAAAAAGGAATTTTCTTCTTTTAATGTCATTAAACTACAGCTAATGTATAGTAAGATGGAATAAAAAGCGTAATTACTTTTTGACACCGAAGGCTTGAAAAACTTTATTGAATAAGTGTAAATTTGTCGAAAATCGTACAAAATCCGGAACCATGTTGCCAATTGTCACTTTATTTTATTTCCTCATGCTACATTATTGGATATAGACTATTTAGGGTTTATAGCATCATGGAATAAAGCTATTAATACAGAATAAACGATAGTTGTAAAACTTTTAGCTTTCGTACCATACGCATCTATCCCTTGGGTTCCCGCAGCCTACCCGTGGGTTCCCGCAGCCCATCCGTGGGTTCACGTAGCCCTTCCGTCGGTACCCGCAGCCCTCCCGTGGGTTCCGGCAACCCTCCCTGGATTCCGGCATCTCTGGCGCGGATTGCCGATGTCCTGCTGTAGGTTCCCGCAGCCATCCAGTGGGTTCCCTCAGCCATCCCGTTGGTCCCCGCATTCCTTCCATAAGTTCCCGCAGCCTTTCCGTAGATTCTCGCAGCCCTCCTATAGGTTCCCGCAGCCCTCCTATAGGTTTCCGCAGCCCTCCCACGTCTTCCCACAACCCTCCCTTTGGTTCACACAGATCACTCGTGGGTTCCCACAGCCCGCACGTGGGTTCTCACAGCCCTCTTGTAGGTTCTCGCAGCCCTCCCGTGGGTTTTCGCAGCCCTCACTAGTCTTCCGGCAGGACTCCCGTGGGATCCCAAAGCCCTCCCGTGGGTCCTCACAGGCTACCCGTCGGTTTCCACAGTCTACCTTTAGGATCCTACAGTCCTCCCGTGGGTTTTCGCAGCCGTCCCGTTGGTTCCCGCTGCCCTCCCATGGGGTCTCACAGCTCTTGTGGGTACCAGCATCCCTCCCTAGTCTTTCCGAAGCCTTGGCGTGAGATCCAACAGCCATGGCGTGGGTTCTCGCAGCCTTTCCGTGGGTTCCCAAAGTCCTCTCGTGAAATTTCGCAACCCTTCCGTGAGATCCCACAGCCCTCCCGTGAGTTCCCACAGCTCTCCCATGGGTTCCCGCTGCCATCCAGTGAAATCCCACAGCCCTATCGTGTGATCCCACAGCACTCCCGGTGGATTCCACAGCCCTCCCGGTAGATCCCACAGCACTCCTGTCTGTTCCCGCAACCCTCTTGAGTCTTCCTACAGCGAGTTTTCACAGCCCTCCCGTCGCTTCCCACATCCCTCTCGCGAGTACCCACAGCCCTCCAGTGGGATCNACAGCGAGTTTTCACAGCCCTCCCGTCGCTTCCCACATCCCTCTCGCGAGTACCCACAGCCCTCCAGTGGGATCCCTCAGCCCTTCCGTCTGTTCCCGTAGCCCTCCCGATTGTTTCCTCAGTTCTCCGGTGAGTTCCCGCAGCCCTCCCGAGTCTCCCCGCAGCTGTCCCGTGGGTTCCCACAGCCCTCCCGAGTCTTTTCGCAACCGACCCACGAGTTCCTACAGCCCTCCCGTGGGTTTCAGCATCCGTCCCTAGTCTTCCTTCAGACCTCCCCTCTCGTGGGATCCCTCAGACCCTCCCTTGGGTTCCCACAGCCCTGCCTAGTCTACCTGCAGCCCTCTCGTGGGTTCCCACAACCCTCCCGTGGGTTCCCGCAGCTTTCCCGAGTCTTTCCGCAGCCCTCGCATGGGTTCGCACAGCCTTCCTGTGGGATCCCACAGCCCTCCCGTGGGTTCACGCAGCCCTCCTGAGTCTAGCCATTCCGTGAGTTCCCAAAACCCTACCGCAGATTTTCGCAGCCCTCCCGTGTGTTCCTAACCACCTAGTGGTACTTGGACAACTGTGCTAGCTTGATGGTCCAAATGTAGTATATGCCGAGTTAGTTGGCTAATTCTAAGCTATAAATTTTTATTTCAACGAAAACGGAAATATTTTGATTTTCTGGGTCACCAATTACCTAGGTCAATAAAAATTCAATTTTTAATTAATTGTACGACTAATTAACTGATCAACCGATTAAAATCGATTTAGTTTTTAATTACAGCAAAATAGGAGATGTTTTGAATTTTGGTGGTCACCAATGACCTATGTCAACTACAAGTAATTAGTATAATATGTGCAGCTGACTTATCACAGTGACAAGGTGCAATGACCTGAATAATTGTCAAATCAATTCGCAATTAATTTTTAATTTCAACGAAGTTGTGGTACGTGTTGACAACATCTATTGTTTTCGAATGCCACAACCATGAACCCATTGAAAATTTGAATCCACATCAACTTTATGAAATTGACTTTATTGAGGAAGAACTACCCAAATGCAAAAATTGAATTAATCAAACAAGGATACCATTGGGCTTATTGACAATTGTGTACTACTCAAACTTAGGACAGTGAAGAGACCTATCAGTTCAGGTATCAGACATATCCAGGTACAAATAGTTCAGGTTAATGTTTACACTACATTTAGTAATTATAAATGAATCTGAGGTCGATTTTGAAGACTCACCAAAATGCGAAAGCAGAATAAACGAAGGTGACAGATATGAAACTTTAGTTCAACGTTTCCTTGGTCAGCAGTTTACTCATGGCCTTCAGAATCGGCCTCTTTCTTTCTAAATGTAGCATAATTTTCTGGCAGCACTACCATCTGAATGGAGTGTTGGTTATTAAGTGTTGTTCTACTTATCTCTAATTTTAAAATTCCAAAAATTCCACAAAAGACACTGAGCTTGGAAGAGCGATCTTGGACAGCGGCTCGTTTTTTAGAGACTAGAAGTACGACTTCCGTTAGGAATGAATGGCCATTTCCTTCCACACCACCGAACAAAAACGGCATCAGATATTGCACAAAGAAATTTCGGCAAATAGGGAGCGTCTGCAACAAAGCTGGCTCGGATCGCAAAACACATGCACGAAGTCCATTGTCGCAGATAAATAGCAACAGAATAGCCGAAAATTTTCAAATGTCCCCTACTTCTTCAATACGAAAAGCTTCTGTAAAATTAAACATCCCTCCATCAACTGTTATGGTCAAATTGAAGGAAATGGTGAAAAGGGCATATCATCCTACATGAGTACAACAGTTGAAGGAGGGTGACCAAGAGCTAAGATAGATTTTTCATCCCATGTACTAATTAAAAATAACTGAAATCAGAAATACTTTCGTGATTTAAAAATCTGTACTCAGGTTGCAATTCTGCAATGAAATGACCAATCGGTTCATTGATGATCCAGCTTTTGTTGATTGCATTTGGTGGACAGACGAAGCTACCTTCAACTTAGCTGATACTGTCAACAAACGCAATCAGGTGATTTGGGCGGATGAAAATCCACATTATTCTAAGACCTAATAGGGAGAATTGAATTTGCTCATCAATAAATATTACTTGCGTACACTATACTCCATTTTGTCATTGTATTTGGTAGCTGTAGCCACGACATAAAAAATGACGTCATGTGAAAGCATGCTTTCTAGGGTGCAAAAAAACTTTAAGCACCCTGTACATCTGCTTATAATTATACAGAACATTGAATTTGAACAGTAGGTTCGTACAACTAATTGGTTGGAGAAAGACTTAATTTATTCTTGACGTATTCGGATGGGAAAAATTCAATAATTAAATAATTGGAAGTGAAATGTCATTAGGAAGTTTGTCGATTTTGCCAATTTAGTAAATACCCGCATCCTGACATTACGAACTATGTGTCAAGAATAAATTTGGCAAACTTTGAAAGGAAAAATTAGGATTTGGTGTAAAATTACATCCAGGAATTTTGTAGATTATTTACCAATTTAGGAAATACCCGCGTCCGAGGACTATGATGATAGTCCTCAGATTTAGAAACTACAGACCAATTTTTGATGTGATAACTCGTCGTCATTATTTGGTCAGCGAGCATGCTCTGTTTCTTTCCCTGTAGAATTCACGTCAACAGCGTCTTGGGTACGAAAAATCGAATAAATGTATTACACGCACAGATGAAACATGGAAACAATTTCGAACCCGATCCACGAACCGATCCAACAGGAAAAAAGAAATCGAACCCGATCCCCCAACCGATCCAAGAATAATAAATTAATCAAACCCGAACCGCGAACCGATCCAACATTCTAAAAATCTTTCGATCCCGAACCGCGAACCTATCCACGAATGAAAACAATTATCGAACCCGAACCACGAACCGATCCAACAATGAAAAAAATTATCGAACCCGAACCGCGAACCGATCCAACAATAAAAAATATTTTCGAACCCGATCCACGAACCGATCCAAGAATCCAAAAATAAATCGAACCAGATCCAAGAATGAAAAAAAAATTCGAACCCGATCCACGAACCGATCCAACATTTAAAAAAAATTTCGAACCCGAGCCACGAACCGATCCAATTATCCAAAAATTAATCGAACCGATCCAATGTTATAACACCTTCCCCTATAAATTTAGGAGTAAGCGATCCACGAATCGAGCCAACAGACAAATCGATCCGAACCAACAAATCGAACCAGGAGACAAAAACAAATCGAACCGATCCACCATTTTTAAAATCTTTCGAACCCGATCCACGAACCGATCCAACATTCCAAAAAAATTTCGAACCCGAACCGCGAACCGATCCAAGAATGAAAAAAAAATTCGAACCCGATCCACTAACCGATCCAACATTATAAAAACTTTTCGAACCCGAACCACGAACCGATCCAATAAGGGAAAAAATTATCGAACCCGATCCACGAACCGATCCAACATTTAAAAAATCTTTCGAACCCGAACCACGATCCGAACCAACATTTTAATATTCTTTCGAACCCGATCCACGAACCGATCCAGCTATATTTCTACCGATACCGATCCGATCCGAACCGTGGTTCGATTCCTGGATCGAGTTTCATCTGTGGTTACACGTCTTATTAATCAATTTTCAATATTATATTTGTTTCAAATATTACCTTCTTCACACCCTCGATAACCCGCATATTTTTGCCGCTAACTGAGCGGAGTGACAATGCCGATTCAACCTATTTTTAATTGGTTTTCCCAAATCACAAGTTTTTTGCTTGTTGCTAAGGCATTTTGATAAAAAAAAAGCAACCACCTTACCAAGCTATGGATGATGGTCTCTTCACAGTTGCAGAATCGCAACTATTTCACAACTAGGTTGCGGCAGGTTGCGAGTTGCGGTTGCGAAGTTGCGGAGCAGAATAACGAAAATTGCGAATACGGAGTTGCGGCCAAATTGAGAATTATAAAAGTTGCGGTAGCGGCGTTGCGGCAAATTATGGAACTTGCAAAAGTTGCGGTTGCGGCGTTGCGGGACGTAAAATGCAAAAGTTGCGGTTGCGGCGTTGCGGGACGTAAAATGCAAAAGTTGCGGTTGAGGCGTTGCGAGACGTAAAATGCAAAAGTTGCGGTTGCGGCGTTGCGGGACGTAAAATGCAAAAGTTGCGGTTGCGCCGTTGCGGGTGTGAGAAATAACAACTGAAAATGCGGAGTTGCGATCTCTGTGAAGTAGTTGCGGGAAATAGTTGATATTGTGCGCAACTACTACGCCCTGACTTGGGATGGGCGCGGTTGTGCTGGTCAAATATGTGAAGATGTAAAGCAGCTTTGTATAACCACAGATCTAAGTTCAGTAAACTCGAAACTGAAACCGAAATTTAGTTCTTTATGTTACATTCAAACACCTGTGTTACAGAGGTCCCAGTAAAAGAGCGTCGCGCCATTCAAATTCAAATTATTTATCAAGGAGTAAAGTCCCAGGTGCGGTTTGGTATGGAGTCTGTCTTTGCAATCTCAAACGCTCCTGTTGAGTATGACCTGCAAATCCGCAATGACAAGATAAGGATTCCTTATTTCGGCATAAAGCACAACTTCGAAATTGGCTTTATTTAATATGTAAACAATCCTTTTCGTTCTCGATTTAAATTTCTTTAAAACTTGACACATCAGTTTCAAATCTGAAATTAAGTTTGTGTAACGCTCACTTACAATTAATTGTTTTAACTAAGCAAACCCAAATTTTAATTAATGGATTGTTGTATTTAATTCTTGCATATTGAAATTGAATAAATAAAATTCAAATGCTATTTTTATGTTCTAAATTCGCTTTAAATGTTATAGGAATGTTTCTTTTATAATTTTGTCGAAAGTTGCGAAAAAGTTGCGGGAATTCTGGTTACGTGTTGGTTGCGGTTGCGGGAAATTTTGAATCCAAAATTACGAATGCGGCGTTGCGGCAAAAATTAAAAGTTGCGGTTGCGGCGTTCTAGTAGAAGTATTAACATACAAGAGTGCGGGTTGCGGAGTTGCGGGCATCAAAGCTCAAAAGTTGCGGCTCAAAATATTGTACTCAAAGTTGCGGTTGCGGGACGCAACCGTACTTCTGCAACTGTGTCTGCAATCCAACAAGTAGGATTAATTCATTCCACAAACTATCGAGTGAAAGTGTAATTTATTATAAAATCCAACTGAGCTAGTCATTTGCGCAAAGTCAACCGAGACATTTGAAATATTCCCGTTCATTTAACTTGATGATTCTGCAGCGGGTTGAAAAGGCCTCCAGCGGAGGCAGGAAGGGTCAATCTGCTTCGTTTCTCCCCGTCTCCTCACCCTCTCCAAATACTCCTCTAATACATCCTGCTTCTTGAGAACGATATGTTTCCCCTTCCAGTACTTTAGCATTCCCAGAAATTGAAGAGTTGAAATTAAGTCTCCACTCGTCACTCCAAGCTCTTGACTCAAATCTAACAAAAATGGATTAAGTAAATTACGAATTCGATACATAAAAATCAGGCACCACATACCCTTAACCACCATGTCTCTAGTGGCGCATGCGCACATCCGTCTGAGAACCGCGTCTTTCCAATACGAACGGTATGAAATAAGTCCTAGATCGCTGAGAGGTTTCTCGGGTGATCCTACTTTACCTTCCACCCGTGTCAATAAATAACCTACAGATAATTGAAAATTATTTCCATTTACATAATGCCAGTGATTAAATATTCAATTCTAATAAGTTTAAACAGACGTACTAAAATCAATAAGCAGTCGTCCAAAACCTTTCCTTTGATACGGTGGAAGTGTAAGGATGCAAGATACATTGTAATTGAGAAAAGAATTCTTCTCTTTAGAGAAATAGCCCACCAAGTGACACCCTTGAGAATCGGCAACCGTCATAACATAAAACAGAAATGGGTCTACGTCCAGATACAGTGTCTTGTGGTCCAGGAAACATTTTGCCAAGAGACAGAGGTTTTGACAATAAGATTTTTGGCTTTTCCCATCTACTTCCCATACAGAGAGACGATCCTTTCTACAATCATGCATAATGAATTAATTAGAAAAAGTAAAACATAAATTTTATTTTTCTTAAAACCAGACTTCAAATATAATTCTTGAACTTATTCACCTGTAAATTTCATCTCCTGGTGGATGTCTCCAGACGCATTTGGCACAATGCCTCCGCAGAACCGTCCCACTTTGGACAGGTTTCAAACAAAATTCACAAATAAAAAGACGACGGGAGTGACAGAGTGGTTCTGGATATGGACTCTCGCACCAACATGACATTTCAAATTTCCCCACAGCCACACTCCGATATCCAATCGCTTCACCTTGTTCATCTTCTATTTTTCCAGCGGCAACGGACCTACAATAATCAGATATCAAGAAATTTCATTCCGAGGAATTTATATAATTCGAGGACTTACAGTGCGTCAACCCAAAGACCCATATCATATTCAGAACAAAGACCTGAAATAATACGTTGCGTGTAATTAAGTATGTATACATTGAGAAATAACCTGAACAAAACATATTTCAATCCTCACCATCTTTTGTAGTCTTTTCTTTGAGACCCTTCAATTTGGATACCCAGTGTTTGGCATCATGAGATAACTTTATGGACCGTTTCTGATGTGGGTTGGCAATATTATACACTTTCTTCCTTTCAGTTTCACGACTGCGCCGTTCTTCCGCATTTTCCTAAAATATGGAACATTAGGAGGTTTTGTAACTTCTTGCTAATGCTCACTGATGTATCCATTCATGAGTTTATTCACCTTGCATTCTTCGGGTGAGAATCCTTGATATTTTGGACATGTAGATAGCATAGAATGTGAAGGATACTTCCCACTAAGATGACCTGAAGAATCACACGTCGGGAATGGACATCTTCTTTCTCTTTCCATCATATCCTCTTCGTCTTCCATGGGTCTAGGACGGACCTTCTGAGATGTTTTTGCAGGGACTCGGGACAGGATCCTTGTCTCGTGATCATCAGATGCTGAGTAATCACTCTCCCAATGTGTCAGTTGAGGTGAAGATTTGGTTACAACACTAACGGAATAACAACAGTCAATTTCTTCTGAGGATCAATGCTCATACGCCGATCTTCAGTTACCTTTGAGTAAACATAGTTGTGGTTGGGATTGTTTTACTTTTCACTGTTCTCCTTCGCGTAACTGGTCTCTTTCTGGATGACGGTGACTTTTGTCCAGACGATGAGTCTCGCTCACAGGTGGGCTTCTTCTCGGAATCACCGCTAGAGCCAGATGATGATTCAGAACTCGAGCTGTTGCTAGTCGTCCCTGTTCCTGAGGCTGAACAAAAGTTGTGATGGAAATATTGGCAAATAAGTCATTGCATGGCACAATATTTAATTTACGCCAACTTACCCGACATGGAAGAACTCGATACTGCCTTTTGGTTGGGCGATGGAATAGTTTTTCTATTGTTCCGAATTGTGGTAGCTGCAGTACTACTTTCGCCTTCACCGCCAGTTACTGTCTTTTTAGCAGGTTTCATTGGTAGCTGTGAAATAGAAGATTTTTTGTGTGATGGTATTTCGGACTCTTCACTAGAGTTGTCACTGAATATGCTCTTCAGAATTGACTTTTTCTTGTTTGAGATCTTTGTTGTTGATGACACCATACTGCTACTTGACTTCTTATTTGAGAGTTTAGAAGTTAAACTAGAATCATTCAGTTTTGGGATGAGCTTCTTCAATGGATTCAAATTAGTGACTGTGCCCGACTTTTTGGATGTAATGATTGACACTGCGGTAGGTTTACTACCCACTCGTTTCACTGGTCTTGCTTTAGCGACATTGTTGCATTCAGATTCTGTAATTTTAAATATTTAAATTTAATTATAGTCTTTCCATGACGCATTGGCCGATGATTTGACTGTTCGCATCGGTACTAGAGCAACATCGACAGAAAGCTGAATCTAAATTTTGATACTAACCGTGGATGATTTAAAATTTAACCTGTTGTTTATTTATTTATTTTAATTGTCTTTAAAAAAATTAGTTGTGTTGCGGATATCCGGCGCGTAAAACTCTGCCGAATAGACTATTCGCCGGATACCAGATACTTATAGGTATCCGCGCGGATAATTTCCTAGACAATTTTTTAAGAAATCCTAAGAAATGAATCAATAGTTTTATTAGATTTAATATATTGGACTTTATATTAAATATATTAGTGTTTTTAAAATTGACTCCTGCACGTTCGCGTGAAATGAGTCAAAACGCATCTTGTTTTGATAAAAAATTATGTGCAATACGAGTTTAACCAAGCATATGTGCCGGATATCCGATATCCCACAACCAAATAACGCCGAATATCTGATATCAGGCAAACCTACAAGACATGCTATCCGCATACACCTAAAAAATACATCCAATTCAACTTAAAGAAACTCTTACACGCGAAAAAATTGACGAATTCCATCTAACAACCATCTAAACTGATACTTTTTTTAGTATCAGTTTAGCCGATTCAGTGTATGGCCCAATTTGAATTTTAAGCACATTGGGCCAACACTGTTTAATTACAAATTCAATTTTTAGACAAGTCAGATTTTCTTGTTAACTTACCAGAGCTAGACGCTGCTAAACTCTTCTTCTGATTAAATGTTCGCTGTGCCAATTTCGTAACCGGCTGTGCCTTCAATTTAAGATTCGTTTTTGCATTAGTTCCAGTACTCACTTTGGATGTTCCTGATGAGGAGGTATTAGCGCTCCTTTTTATAGATGCGGTTGACGAAGGAAAAGCTATTGGATCCTGGTTTTTAACTATTCCAGACAGCTTACTAGAGGCTAAGACCCTGGATTTCGCTGTTGAATTACTCTTTCGAGATCCTTGACTTCCTCTGCTAGCTTTACTTGCCCTGGTGAACAAAAAGTTACAATAATTTTTGACACTTTTCAAGTTAGCAAGTTATTCAACTGAAATAAAATTCTCACTGTGAAGCCGCGGTGCCTGAAGAACTAGATTCTGACCCTGACCCTGATGAGGAACTAGAAGAGGAACCAGACGCCGAAGAAGATGAATCTGAAGAGGAGGACCCTGTGCTCTTCACACTGGATGCGGATTGTGACCTAGATCGTGTCATCTTACTATGAATTCGAAGTACACTTCACTTAAACTTCGCAAAACCTCGACTCTGAGTTTGGAAACAAACGGAATAAACAGAAGCAAGAACCTTACATATTATGTAATGATAATTAATTGAACATTCACTCACGTTACAAACAGCAGACTTTACATGTACTTATCTACAATTCTAGTGGGCAGCGGGTGCGGTGTTGCACCGTCATACTGCACTTAAACTTATTTTAAACACATGGTAGACTAATCAATGGTAAGGAATAAAGCACCATCCGCTGATTCTAATCACCCTAATGTTATTATCCCATCGCACTAATGTTTAGAATTCTTTGTTAAGGTTATTGTTTTGTTAGGAGGCATTGCAAATGTAATAAACTCAGCGGATGATGCTTTACTCTGACCACTTATCATTAATACTGGTACACAAAGCTCGGCGGTTTGGGATTCCGGCTCTAGTTTCGGGCTCTTGCTTTACTTCGGGCTCCTCTGAATTATCTCAATAAGAAAGAGGTTATGGGAGCACTCTTAAGTTAGACTGAAAGGCATACATGGGCAAACTACCCACGTGGCCTTTCGATTAGAGTGGGGGGGGGGGGCAGCTATTATCATGAGGGCACGAGGGCAAACTTTATTCGTAAGGGCAGGAAGGCAGGAGGGCAGAAGAGCAGGGTTAGTTCGTGAGTAAATGAGGGCAGGAGGGCAGATTTGGGTAGTGATGACATTAGGGCAGGCTTGGTTTGTGGGACCATGAGGTCAGGAGTGTAGATTAGGATCGTGAGGGCACTAGGCTAGAACTTGCCCGCACATAAACATTTTATTTATTTATTTAATCTATAGTTTTCTGTGTATTTAAATTGGAACCTAGTTTAAAATGCAAAGGTATTGATTCGGCTTGCTTTTAATTTATTTGGAAAATAATTAAATTATAAACAAATTTACTTGGTCTTTTTTATCAAAAAATTCCAAGTTGCCAATAAACACGGTAATAATATTTACAAATAGTACATTATAATTTGAAAGTACGTTATCAGTTTTTTGTTTCTCATGTCCTCTTCTTTATCTCTGTATCTAAACTCTTGTTCCGACACCAATTCCTAAGTGGTTCGCTTTATTTGCATCGGAATATTTCTCCCGTTTTGATTCTTACATAGGCAAAGTTCCCTCCTGCTCTCTAGATGAAGGCAGCCATGAGGGCAGGAGGAAAGACTTGATTCGTGAGGGCATGAGGGCACGAGGGCCGAAGGGCATGAGGGCAGGTTTGGTTTGTGAGGGCAAGAAAGTATGAGGGCAGGCTTGGTTCGTGAGGGCAAGAGGGCAGTTAACATGCCCATGTATGCTGAAAGGATGATTTTTGAAAAAGCGCCTAAGCCCCCACAGTTAGATTAATTTTGGAACATTTGTAGAATGTGCCAAATGTCACTTCTCTGGAACTCGGGTAAGTGATACATTAATCCACCGGAAATTTAGCGTAGATTACGAATCTGATATCCATTGTTGCCGGTCAAGTCAAATTTTCCAAAAATTTTACGAAATTGTGCCAAAAAAATATTTTTTTAGTTTACCCAATTGTACTGATCGGGATTGCAGCAAGTTATACGTCAATCGAACAAAAATTTCATGCAGATTAGGAATCTGACATCAATACTTAGATGTAATCACCTAAACCTAAAGAAACTAACAACCTAACTAACCGAAAGAAAAACTAGTGACCTAACAACCTAAAAGCAAACCTAAAGATAACCTAAAGAAAACCTAACAACCTAAGCCTACAGAAAACCTAAAAACCTAAACCTAAATAAAACCTAAAGAAAATCTAACAACCTAAACCTAAAAGGGAAATAACCTAAACCTAAAGAAAACCTAACAACCAAAACCTAAAAAAGCTAACAATCTAAACCTAAATAAAACCTAACAACCTAAACCTAATGAAAACCTAACAACCTAAACCTAAAGAAAGTCTAAAAGAAAACCTAAAAATCTGAAGCAAACCTCGCAAGAAAACCTTAATATCTAAAAAAACCTTAAAGAAAACCCAAATACAATGTTAAGAAATCGTGTCCTCTACATCCGGTTGAGCGGATACTTCCTTTCCGACACCCGACAGTTCTCGGGTACTTCCTACCCGACACCCGACAGAAGGTAATACCTATCCGACAACCGACAATTGTCGGGTCAAGTCTACTCCATACCCGACAGTTATATATATTGATACTCCCTACCCATCAGACAATTTTTTTATTCTACTCTAGGGGTTTTACCTCTTCAATTCCCTCATAACAAATACTTTAGTATGGATTTTTTTTGATTACTTGCGTCAACACATACTACCTTATATACCAATTCTAACACGGATGCTAATAACAATCACAGATCAGACTGATCTACATGATACTATGCACGTTATTGAAAACTGGATTAAAATTATGAAAGTTGAATGCCTGAAAGATGAACTCCAAAAACTTTCCCGAGTCATACGGAAGCAAGAGATATTTGTCCGGGGTGGATTTAAAAAAGCTCACGGGAGTATAACTCCCGCCATCGATGAAGTCGGATCATCAAGTTCAGGAACAGATACTTCTTCCAGCGAAGTCGCTAATCCACCAACATTTGCAACTTCCAAAAAAGCTTCACGTCTAAGCCAAAATATCTAATTGACACGTCCAAATTTGTAACAACAAAACTTTTACGTAATCCAGCACGTTCCAATGAACCACACACGATATCAAAACTTGGAGCGTCGAAAAGTGTTCAGAAATCATTAAGCTCCAATGATCCATCAAAGGCCTCAGCACCAAAAAATATATCGAAGCCATCAACATCATACAATCCACCTACAAAGTCGCCGTCCAAAACTTTTGTCACCTTGTCAGTCACCAAAGATTCACGCGTCAAATTTACTCAAAAAATAATTTCGATTTCTCCGGTTACAATATCTGAGGATGAATCAACATCTGATGTAGATTGCACACCAAACAAAAGCTCACAAGCATCAAGGTCGTCATGTAGATCATTTGTATCTCCGGAGCGTCACCAAGAGAAGTTTAAGAAAACAACCTAAATCTACAGAGTTCAAAACGGGTACCGTTTTGTAGTCTTCCAATTACTCCTTGGGTAGGAACTATTCTCACTGAAACAAGCAAAATTCAACTCAAAAACAGGTGTAATTTTGACGCCCATTTACAGGTCATTGTTTATCTTTTCCATTACAAAATTATTTACGACCAATTCATTGCTTCAAAATTTCATGAAGACAACTTTGGAGCTAAAATCTCAGCATCGTAAGATAATTCAAATTTCAACGAAGCTAAGCTCATTTGGACCAGAGATGTTCTAAACGTCAAACTTCAAGGCTGTCACTGGAATTCATGGGCGAAGAACGTGCTGGTAAGGACCAACCGATGCACAAATAAGAATTGCATCAGGATTAAATTCAGAACCAAGTCATACAGTTCTGTTGACAACTGCGCAGCTAAGCTGTAACATCTCATTAAATCAATGCATTCAGGTTTCCTGAAGGAAGACTATTATCCTATGAGTAAAGGATCAGTCAACATATCTTTTCAATTCAAAGGTAAAGAATGTAACATCACATTGGTTTAGCACAGTTGGAAATTTAAGTTAAGCTTTCCTATCCATTTGTAGATAAAATACCTGATTTGATTATGTTCACCTGTGATGCTATGTACACAGATTCCAAATTGAATTTTAAGGTAATTCAGTCAAAGGAAAGGAATCTAGGAAGAGAGCTTAGTTTTCTCGGAGAGAAATACGAAATCCATCTTTATACGATGTACACAAATAAATAATAATAAAAATAAATTGAATTTTTTTTTTAATTCGAATTGATAGCCAATGATGAATGTTAAATTTGTAATATGACTTAAGTTTATGATCGATAGATGTATAACTTATTGAAATCCGGACAAATATCGTTGAGTAATTCATAATTTAAAAAAAATTATTAGCAAAAATTTGCAAAATTTTCTTTAAAATTTTAACGTCATTTTTAGGTTTGCTTTTAAGTTGTTTTCTTCTGTATTCTAACATTTTCGTTAGGTTTAGATTGTTGCCATCGAATAATTGATGTCAGATTCCTAATTTGCATCAAATTTCTAGTCGATTGACGTATAACTTGCGGCAATCCCGGACGGATAGTTCTTTATGAACTATTTTTAGGCTGAAATGACTTTTTACAAAACTAACAACAAAACAACTGACAATTTAGTTAAGCCATTTCTCTTCATGATTAGTTAATTTTTTTAAAGAAAAAATAATCCTGATGCTCTGTACCTCGGCTCCAAAAAGTGCCTAATTGGTGAGTCAATCGACAAACTGAAAAATTTTACCTTTGAACAGATGAGGGGAGGGGAGTAAGAGTTTTCCAATGACGTTTTGAATTCTCACCTTTTCTATTTGCGAGAAAATATCCAAAGTATCAAAAATACTAATAACAAGCTTGTCTCAGTGGTTTTAAGCTGAGTTAAATTTCACCATGGATATTTCTCGGCAAAATATTAAAAATGAATTTTTTAAATATTGTGGCGCAGTGATCATTTTTCACTTATTAATCCTGATAGTTATTATGCCCGTTTGGGTTTACTCCGTGTGGGAAGGATTCCTAATATTGGGACTGGTCTCGGGTCTCTATATCTGGGCCTCTCTTATTCCGGGATTGGATCGGTTTGTCCCGGATCTGAACTACTGAATGGACTGTTCTGGGATGTTCTGCGGAACGGACTGTTATAGGGTGTTCTGCGGAACCGACTGTTCTGAGATGTTCTGCGGAACGACTGCTCTGGAATGTTCTGCGGAACGGACTGTTCTGGGGTGTTCTGCGGAACGGACTGTTCTGGAATGTTCTGCGGAACGGACTGTTCTGGGATGTTCCGAGGAACGGACTGTTCTGGGATGTTCTGCAGGAGGAACTGGATCCTTTCCTCCGAGACGTACTGCGGGGTGATCTGGATCCGCTCCTCCGGGACGTTCTGCGGGGTGATCTAGATCCGTTCTGCCGGCATGGTGCTCTACCCCATCCGCCGACAACACTCTGCCTTGTCCTCAGGATCTACTGGTAGTTCTACGGGGATACTAAACACCGAACCCGTTCCGAACTGACGCACTGCATTACGGATCCGATCCGAGCTCATGTACAGAAGTACGGACTTGAACCGAACTCAGGCACAAAAGTACGGACTTATCCGAACTCAGTCACAGAAGTACGGACTTACCCGAACTCCCTATTTTGGGGACTCAATATTTTGGGACTTCTGCCACAACGGACTGGTTACTTTACTGTACTGAGTAGAACTCTGGATACCGGACCTGTTCCGAGTCTGGTTCTAGTGATCAAACTCGTCCAGAACTTGGGACTGGAATTGTTCTCCCCCGTGGTCTGGTATTGGAGTCCGGACTCTACGGTGGGGAAATTAGTAAACCTGAAGGGGAAACTCACAAATCTGTTCTGTGGACTGGAAGAATTCTGTTTTCTGTCTCTTGGGAAGTTAAACGCCTGCTCCTATCTGAAAACTCCAAACGTCCCGTTCTGCTGGAGAAGTGGGGGTCATTCGCTTTTAGCTCTCCGGAATACTCGTTCGTCGGGTGAACTGATGATCTCCGCGGACTCTTCGGCAGTGCTCTCAGAGCCACCGTTCAACTAAACCAGGACTAGGGAACTTACAGGTGGACTATAATCCACGTCTTCCTACGATGAGGTCGGGTTGTACTCTACCGTTCTGGCAGGATTGCGTGGAGAGCTAAAGTTGTACTGGGTCCCGATGTCCTGGGGGTGACCGGAGCGTTTGGGTCCTCTGTTCTCTATCACCAGGCGCCTCGTTCAGCCCAGCCACATCGGAGGTATCGGAGACCGAGATATCTGAAAGGATGGAAATTTATGAAAGGAAAAATTGTATTTGTCACTATCGTGCTTTGAAATGTTGGATCAAGTTGGGATGTAAAGTGACTAATGTTCATCGCGCAATAAAATTTTCAGTCACCATGGTTGAAACCATTCATTGGTTTCAATACAAAAAACGAAAAAAATTCATAAGTAAAATTAAAATTGCTTTTTGGGAATTGGTTTCAAATGCTTGCTTCAGAAAGTTTGTAGAGAATAAGCTTATGCGAGTCAACATTCGTCTCATCACGGATAGAGCTAGAGCATTGAAGTTTAACAAAAGCCTACAATACAAAATATCAAGATAATCAACCAAGACCTTGTACTAATTTCACTCATGCGTTTGGAGGTCATCTTGTACAGACCAATTGCTGTTGGCTCAACCTGTCTAGAACTTTCGAAAGTAATCATGTTTGATTATTGTTATGATTACTTTCAAAGAAATATGAAGACAAGCTACACTTGATATATTATGGCCACAAATCGATTGGTGTTAAAAGGAGAAACTCAAAATATATTTCAAGACATGAAAGCCGATGAAAGTGACAGATTCGATTTAAGCGATTATGATCCAAACCATTCCTATGTTGGACAATATCATAGTCTGAGAAACAAGAAAAAACTTAGGTGCATGAAGGATGAAATGGCAAATGCTATAATTACGCATTTTGTAGTCAACAAGTCAAAGTTATATGCGTTTAGATATATAAAGGACAATATTGATTCCGTCACAGGACTAAATGTGACTACAGAAGAATTTAAAAAGAAAGGAAAAGGAATCCCGAGACTTGCTCTTCAACGACAATGTCAGTTTGATCATTTTGTCAACGCAATTGAAAATCCTATACAAACACATGGGATATCCAAATCAATACGTAGATTGGATCAAAAATTATATACTATAAATTCAACGAAACAGGCAATTAATGGTTTTGATTTAAACCGATTTATTTTACCACACAATGTTAATACATTAGCCTACGGTCACAAGGACATTGTATTATATTATTCTTAAGATAAATAAACGTTTACAATATCTGAAATTTTACTACTACAAATTACACATTTTGAAATGGCAATAGCAAATACATTACACGTGACAAAATGACGACATGGGAAATAGACAACGTTATAGTGATTGTCTAAGCAAATTTTACAAGTAATAGTAGCATCACTTTGATTTGGGAATAAATCTTTCACCAAAAATATACAAGGACAATATGACCTCTATCTTTCGTGTTCAGTCTAGTGGTCATCAGTTGGCTCAAATTTATAAATTCCAATTCCACAATAAAAACAACATACCTTATCCTTAGTTCCCAAGTAAACTAATCCTGCAGCTGCCAATTCAATTGAGTTTAGAGTATTGTTCTGTTTCAAAAAATTTTAAACGTGATTCCAGTGTTACAAATGATTTAAATATACATCCATATTCTCACAACACCCGTGGCACTATCCATTATCATCATGTGGTATTTACTGTACAAGACTCTGGAAAGATTGAGTCACGAATTCTGTAATCATTATCTTGTCTTAAATGCAAGTCGACGAAAAAATGTCCATATGGTTTTTTCATAACGTCTTGGTGCGCAGTTTCAAACACTGTAGTTCTTTTATCACCACAGAATTGACGTCCGATACAATACACTTGATTTGTTTCCCGTACGTTTTTCATAAAACAAATGTACTGGCATTTTAAAGTCAATGTCCTTAGTAATTTATCAAAAAAGTTTTGTCAAAAATATGATGCTGACATTACGGTGATTAGACGTTCTTGTAAATGGACATCATATTGGTTATGATTTTGAAATTATTATCTAAAATAATAATTCGATGATCATCAAGAGGATTAGCCAATTTTTCTTCTAGTCCTTTCTGGAACTTTATTTCCGGAATTTTTTTTGAGTAAACTAAAACACTAAAAAATACAAAATATCATCGATTGGCACGTCAATTAATTCATATCGTCGTAGAAATCTTGATGTAAGTGTTGATTTTCCAGATTGTGCACAGCCAGATATTGTGATGCAAAATGGTGCATGAAGACGATATTCAAAATCGATACCTTCTATCTTGATATTTAAAACTAAATTAACACGTTATTCTACCACGTTGGGAATTTTGAGACTTGCAGAAAAACTTACATCCAACTATAACTCTACGTATACAACATTTTTTAACACAATCCAAATCTGAAAAATATATTTTATCATGAGCAGGAGACAACGGCATATGACACCTTATGGGTGTCATATGTCCCGTATGGGTGTCATATGTTTATGGCCCGTAGGGCCATAGGGATCGAGCGGTTTCCACACCAAAGCCATAAAATGTAACCTTTATTGACTCGTGTCGTTCTAAAATGAATGTTCACAATCTCCGTCTCCACTTTATTGTAATTTCGTTTAAATACACGCAGTCCTTCGCGTACGTTTTTAATAAATCAAGCTCTGTAATTTTGTCGACGAGTTTATTACGTTTTTCTTCAAAACGTTGTCGTCTCATTGATTTTTTTTGTATCCATTTTTATGTTGCTCAAATGAAATTAAAATTGTAACTAAGAAATGTGAGATTGATTCATTATAAGTATACCGGATTAGTAACAAAGAGACGTAGAATAGAATAAAATTTTATTGAATTATGGTAGGAATCGAACCTACAAAAGTAAGTGTGCAGACTAGGTGAGTTATCACTTAGCAAGTACAATTACTAGAAGATTGTGCTTCAAATTACAGCTAGTGGTTTAGGAGAATGTGGTACAACGTTCACGTCAATTTTACTACGAAGTCCACCTTAATTTGAGTACAAATTTTAATTTAATTTCCGTTGAAGGTTCATTGATTTGGTCGTTATAAAAGCCACAAAATGTTTCAAAACTACATATGTTGAAAGCGATACTTTAAAATGGCAATAGCTCTTATCGCGTATGGTAGAACCCATTTGAAAAGTAGTGATATGGATCAAATCAGTGTCGTGAAGATGGAAACAGAAAATTGTTAATATAGTGTAGAGAAAAATAAACACGTTGTAATAGAATTGGAGCCAACACTTGTGGAAACTATGGATCATGTTACAATAGAAATAGTAATGGAAACCGCGGCAAACGACACTTGGTCAAGACATGTACACCAACTTTACCTAGAACAGTGAAGGTAATCAAATCAATTTGCAACTACTGAATGGCGAATAATTTACCAATGATGGATATGCAGGAAGCAGTCGACTACATGTATAAGTCAATCTACCAAAAACAATTTTCATAATACACTTTCTTAAACAATTTGTTAGTATTTTAGAAAATAATGTTTAATCGAAAGAAATCTGATGTGTAGTAAATTTACAAAGAATTTCAAATGTGTTTACCGCTATCTGTGTAGCACTAATTTTTGTCTGTAGTAACTCCGTTTCAAATTCCCATCTTAGTCACCAACTTGAACATATGTCACATGGTTCGTATTTTTCATACGTACAATTTGGTATACCATGTCATCGAAATATGACGAGTGGCCCTTCTTAAAGACACTTTTTTCACAAACAACGTCTACATTTGCACCAATGTTTAATATTAATATGTCTGGCGATAGGTTTTTGTTTTTCATACAAATTTTGCCACTTGGGATACTGTCTCCTTATTTACACTAGCTGGTATACATTTGATACTTGTGTGATAGCAATTTTGATATCCATTTTCAAACTCTACCAGCTTTTGTACGAAACGTTTTGTGTTATTTTCCGTCATATAACGTGCAAATCGTTGAAATATTGTTCGAATGAACCTTTCATCAAAGAATCACTTGTGAGGTGAATGTACCACAAATTGTTTTATATTATTATCCAAACAAAATTGCTGCATTTGTTTTCCCATAAATTCTTTTCCTTAATCAGAGTATGGATAATGTTGGCTTGCATCCAAATCGTTCAATTATTAATGTCAGAGCTGACAATACTTGATCACATGCCTTTTTTTGTATTGGTTCCATCCATGCCATTTTACTAAAGAAGTCGACTACAGCGAGAATGTAACGTTTTCCATAATTCGATTTGTTATATTTTTGTATGTCGATTAAATCAATGCCCCATTGATAATTCTGTCCTGGTACATATATCGATCTGCGCGGCATTTTTTGATTTGAGGAGACATGTAGACGATATCCCTTGACTCCTAGTAGGTTTCCTTTTTTATTTATCTTTCCAATAAATTTTTTTGTTTTATAACAGTTGGTTGCACTCGAGTAGCATCCTGGATTTTTTGTACCCTTGTATGTTTTGTGATCCTCGATGGTAGACTGAATACTAATTCATACATGTTACTTTATATGACGTAACTTGTCATAAAGAAAGACAGTACTATTTCAACTACCAAACTAGTAGTAAACTTGGGTGCTACGAAAACAATCATATGTAACAAAAAATTTCTCCGGAGATTGATAAAAACCACACCACAAAAGCGTAATGGTGTCATTACCACGGCAACCACTGACGAGTTGGAACCAACACGTGAAGCAATTTTGAATGTGGCGAACCGAAACGTTCCAGTAAATCAAAAGACGATTAAAACCATAGACTGTCGTTGAACAAGTTGGCATTTACAAATCCCAAACCAATGGCAACTAGAAGGCTTTTGATTCAAAGGGGTGGATTTTTACCTGCACTAATTTCTGTTGTACTTTCATTTTTGGCGGAAAATTTGTAATGGCCAAACATATGAAACTCGTTCTTGAAGCTTTCTGCCACAAACTACTATTACAGAGCAAACAATTTGAAAATGTGACTGAAAAAAAACCAAAGTTAGAATACGAATTATGGAAGAAAATGGACATCCAACTAATCTCTTGTACAGAAAAAAATGACAACTTACCCACATAAATTTGATTCTGACTCCTGTAGACATTGTTTGTTTTCTAAAACGTTGACTCCCGGTCTGAGTGCAAAGTTGGTAAAATGTGCACAATAATATCCAATTCCGCTCCCATTCGTTTCGTATGTATTCCAACCCAATGCTCTCCATTTTCGTTTGACGTTTGGTTAGTTACACACAAGAATAGAAGATAAATGTTTATTTTCAAACTGTCCAAATGATCAACAAGGATGACGTCANAGAACCAAAGTTAGAATACGAATTATGGAAGAAAATGGACATCCAACTAATCTCTTGTACAGAAAAAAATGACAACTTGCCCACATAAATTTGATTCTGACTCCTGTAGACATTGTTTGTTTTCTAAAACGTTGACTCCCGGTCTGAGTGCAAAGTTGGTAAAATGTGCACAATAATATCCAATTCCGCTCCCATTCGTTTCGTATGTATTCCAACCCAATGCTCTCCATTTTCGTTTGACGTTTGGTTAGTTACACACAAGAATAGAAGATAAATGTTTATTTTCAAACTGTCCAAATGATCAACAAGGATGACGTCATACCGACAACGTTTTTTTTCATTACTCTTTAAAAACTGTTATATATTTCCAGGGTGTTCATATTTATTCTCTTGAGTAATCCTTCAAACTTATTTGCTGGTTCTTGTTCACGTAGTAGACTGACTCATATTCAGCATATACCACTACTGATATAGTACTTTTAATTGCGCTTTTGAAACATGGATTAATTGATACATTGCCAAATTTTGAGAGGCAAAATGTATCCCTTATATGTCGAATGTTGAACACGTGCAAAATTTTTCCATTCTTGTACCCATTCAGGTTAATATGAATTCCACTGTCGCAATTAATTATTTCCAGGTTGTCAAACAAAGATAGGTATGGCAGTACAGCTTTGTTTTCTTCAATGTCCATGTAATTTTTTCAGTCACTTTTTCTCCATTAGCTTTCACATTCAGTTGTGTCAAACCAAAAATGGTTAAACACAAGAGGGTTTGCTCCATACGATCCGTAAAGCGCTGTATTGTCCACCATACCCACCACAATTCTATCAGGCAGATGCCCAATGATTAGATTTTCATTGGTGTTGTTTTCCAATGTTCCAATTGGTAGAAAGTATGATTTCATGTCAACCATATGATTAGGATAGATAACAGGATTTCCGCTTTCCAAATTTTTCAAATGGGCGAGTTAAATGGATGGAAGTAACGTTTGTTTCTTGACCAACAATTTAGCTTCTAGTATTACAAATTTGACATTAATGGCTCCTGAACCCATACAATGAATACAAAAGGCATCTGCTACACGGCCAACCACATTAATCCGGGCCTTGTTTCTCCGCCTTTCACCAAAAACGGCTTGAGACAGGAAATACACAATTAGTAAATAATGGAAGTGAAGTTAATTTTATTATATTACTATAAAATATCAGTTCCTGTTAGAATGCAAAGCAATGGACCAAAGCAGAGAGACAGAAAGAAAGGTCGGCAGGTTCTATGTTGAGTCAGGTAAAATAGATGCCAAGGGATCGTACCCCATTCCCCTAGTTGGTCATTTCTCTCAATTACCCATCTTTCAGCATTACAGAATGGCCTTTGTTTACAAAAAAAAAAATTAAAACTCAGTTTTGATTAAACGAGTTATTGGAAAACAGTGCAAAAGATGAGAGCAGAGAGGCAGAGAGAGGGGTCGACAGGTTCTCTGTTGAGTGAAATGGAGTAGATGCAAAAAGTCCATACCTCATTGCACTCATGCTCTCAACTCTCTGCTGATGCTGTTAAATAATTAATTTTTGCAAAGGTATGTTTTCTCAAACATACGCTAACTTCATCCCCTACAACTTTTGTATTTCGCGCTATTTATTTGCTGTCTTAATTCTTTTTGGTGAAAGCGGCTTTCTGCAGCCCGGATTAAAGTGGTTGGCCCTGTACTCGGTAGAGTTGGATCCATACGTCAATACCAGGAATTAAATTTCTTGGTTGTGTGATTAACTGTATGAAGTCTTCCAGCTATTTCCAAAACTTCACTACCGTTGACCAAACCTTTTCGTTTTAGCCAACATGCATCTGTAGTACTAATCTCAGAATCTGTTTTTGTTTACATTGCCGCTTCACCCAGAGACTTTTTAAAATTTCTGGAATATAAAAAAGAAGTCTTCAAGTCTGTAGTTCCAGTAAAGATAGATAATGCATTTATTCGTGATTTCCATCTCGTTGAAATAAACGGTAACACGTTCAAACATTGGATGAAGCAGATTGTTGAATGGTGCGTATGTTAGGACGTCTGGAGCACTAACAGATGCAAGATTAGTTCCGCCAGGTCTTGTAAATTTTCAACTTCGTGTGCGTCCGATGAAGACCTGAACCTAACTGGTTTAATATTTGGTGCCCGACATCTTTTATAGCTTGCATAGAATTGTCTCGGAGGCTATCGAGGATATTCTTGTCATTTTGTAGAACATCTATGGTGACATTTTTAAGAGCTGCTTTTGCGTGTGGTAGTATAAAAATTTACGCGAGTATTGGTAGTTTTCTTCTCAGTGAACTAAAAAAGGATCCCAATCCAGACTAATGTTGTCGTAATAAATTTGGTCTATAGTGCACAATTCTTTCTTCTGTTCTTCCACCATATTGAGGACTGTAGAATTTATACAGCTCGTCCACGTCGTAGTTATACATTTTTAATATCTCTTTTGACGGAAATGAATTGTTGCCGCGTACGTTCCAGAGTCGAATGGTAAAGTGTCGCCAGTCCAACTTCTTATATACATATGTATGTAACTGATTAGTGATGAGGATAGTGGTACATTATGCAAATGTTGAAATTTGTGAGTGGTAACTTCACCATCCTGTTCTTTATAGTTTACAATTTTCAAAACAGGTGCAATTTGACTTCCAATATGCTGATTCTTAAAAACGTTTGTGTATATGAACATCCGTGTTTGTCCATAGTTAAATTGATTTGTGAAGCGTTCCAGCACATATTCACTTTCAAATGTCGAATCCTTTTTGTCGACAATGTATCTTGTTTTTGTCATTCCTAGAATTGTCTTTATTTTAGGATCTAGAAAATAGTGATTTGTGTCTTCCCCTTTTCTACTATAACATTTTAGTGCAATGAAACTTCCTTGTTTCATTACTTTCAAAGTCTGGAAACTCATTCATATATAAAATTAATTCTACCAAAGAATGAATGAGACGACTGAGTTGAAGCTGTGTAGTTTTACACTTAACACGGACCATAGTAGTTGATGGTGTAGTACCTTCACACAGATATTTCTTTTTCACATCGTCAATATTTGATTTTTTCTCTCGTGACTCAAAGTACATGTTTGCTGGTACTAGCAGATGATTGTCTGTTACAAAGCCTATATTCGATGCCATGTTGGCAACTATATGCAAATGTGGATTGTAAAGAGTGATTGTAAACAACAAATATCCAGCTTGCCAGACTGCAGTTTTGTTTGTTTTAAAACGTAGTACAAAATTCTTGTTATACAATCTCCGCATGTCATCTAGTTGATTTAGTTGTGAATCGTGTGCCATAAACGTATTGGTAACGTCAGAAAATTTCAGGTCCTTTACATGCTTCGGTTCCTCTCATGAACGATGAAGTATTAAATTTTTCTCAACGTGATGTTTTTTTAGAGCCACTTTATACGAAAATGATCCTAGTTCTTATTCAATGTTTTGAACGAGGTCAGCAAAAGATACATTATCCTGTTTTGCATATACAGGAACTGGTGCATACTTAACAATGGTGTAATGGTTATACTCTGTATCAGTCTTGATAGGCTCTTGCATACGAAACTGATGTTGGGATAATCTCATACAAATACGTTGTATCATACTTGGTATACTTGGAATTGTCCAGTGAAAATTTGGAAGTTTGGGATGGTGGAGCAAATATAATGTCATTTACACCTGCATAATCAACCTGGTCCCATATTTTTATACCCTTTTTTAAATATGGGGTTTTGAATGTACAGGTGAAAATTTATGGCCGCGCTATATTTTTGTTGAAAAATGCAGTTTTTAATAATTTATTTAAGTTTAAATCGCTTTACCGACGCAGTAAATTATGACTGATGTCAAAAATATTCAATTTCACACTAAAACTTTCTTTCCTTGGTGAGTTAGCGCGAAAAATGAATTTTGTGGCGGGAGAAAGTTGGTGAATAATTTTGGCCACAGTTCACGCTTACACCCATAAAAGTGATACATTCGTCAATTGAGCAGTTTTTCTTCCACTCATTTCGACTAATCTTGATGTAAGTACATGTTTACACTAAAACTTTGTAAAATTTTTGTAATTATTATGAGAAGATTCACTTCAGCTGCAAGCTTATCAACGTATGAGAAGGGTCAAATTGATGCATTCATACTAACTGGCATGTCAATGCGCCAAATTAGAAGGGAAATTAGAAGATCTGATAAGTGTATCCGAAATTATATGAAAAACAAAATAAATCCGCACAAGAATAGAAAACAAGGAGCGAAGCCAAAACTTTCTCCACGCGATAAGCGGCTAATATTCAGAGAAGCGAGCAATAAGTCTATTTCCACAGCCAAAATAAAGCACAACCTGGACCTACCAGCGTCACTGTGGACTGTTAGAAAAATATTCGCCTCAAACGACAACGTAAAGTACGCGAAGAAGTTCAAGAAACCTCTATTTACACCGGTGTCGGTCGAACAACAAAATTAAGCGCCTTAATTGGACGAAAGAAAGAATTGGATGAAATGAAGAATGGAAATACCCAATCTGGAGTGACAAAAAAAAGTTTAATTTAGATGGTCCAGACGGCAACACGCATATTATTGGCGAGATTTACGGGAAGATGAAGAGATTTTTTCAAAGAGACAGGCAAGTGGTGGATCACTAATGATTTGGGCCGCATTCAGCTTTTATGGAAAGACTCCAATTGCTTTCTCAACGCCTCACCAAGACTCAGTAGCCTATAAAGGACACCTCTACATAAACTTGATGCCTTATTTTTTTAATTTGGATTAAGGTCAGGGGATTGCAGTGTATGCTGGTGGGAGACAATTTCAATCGATTGGTGAACTAAAAAAGGTGGTGAAAGTTGAATAGGAAAAAATTGACCACTCTGTTGAAAAATTCTCTTTCAATGAAAGAGGATTTTTCAACTTTTTATGGTTAAAGGGGGTCCTATTAAATATTAAGTGCAAAAAAATATCTTCATTTGATCATTTAAATAATGGAATTATAGACACACTATACCTGTAGTGCGGCCATAAATATTCACCAACTTTCACCGGGCTAGAAATAATAATTCCCCTTTAGCTTATTCTGATGTCAAAATTTTACATTGACTTTTGTCCATACTAAATTAAGTTCATTATTGCTAACAATGATTATGAGTTTAAGTTAAATTAATTGGTAGAAACTGTATTTTTCAATAAAAGCAACCAGCGGCCATAAATTTTCACCAAACTGTATATGTGCATTCTGCCAAAGCTACTTCATAATGATTGGTGTCGAGATTTAGTAGGGCTGAAAGTTGATTTCTAAAATTGGATATAGTGTTGTCTAGGAAATAGGATGGTGAGGAGTCACTTTGTAGGTGGGCGTAAAAGATGTCCATTGTGATGCTGAATTTATACTGACTTGAAAATTATTCAGTTGTCCACTGTATACCCTCCCAGCAAAATTCTACATGTTTCTCGCACTCTCGTCCAGGTGTTCCGCAGTATATTCCTGAAGCGATACCAATGTTTCTTTATATCATAGTTTAGTTGTATACACGCGCTCTGTAAGTTGCTTGAATCTGTTCGCTGTAAATTGTTTCTCATCTCATAGTTAGGTTGTCTTCGAGATTCACATTCCTTATCCATATGGACAACGTTGCTTGTCAACGCCATTTTTGTAACTGATGTATATATCAGCTAGGTCGTATAAATATACTTTTTCTTTGTCTAGTGGATTGAAACACTTCTGGCTTATTTTCCCAACCTAGGTTTGTTAGGGCTATACAAACCCAGCATAGTTTTCCACAACGCTTTTTTTGAAGACTACGTCTTATATCATAATGAAGTTGTAAAAGGCCGTCTTGAGTTTCATACCTACGTCTTTTTGAATCTCTCCGTTGCTTTACTGTTTTAAATTCTAATACTTGTTCCAACTGTAATGTAAATTCTGCTTTTCGTTCCTGAAATTTGCATAATTTTTCTTCGAGTTGATAGTTTTCATTTGACGCCATTTTTAATACTGAAATGTATTTTGTGTTACACCGTATTATATTTCAATGTGCTTTTCAGTGGATTACTCTTGACAATACCATGGACACCATGGATCCCTTGGGAACGGTCGTCTGGGACGGAGATGTGTGGGATCTCAATCGTCTCGGACCTTGAGGAAAGTAGTAGATCAAGGACCTCCGGGATCGGCCGTCTGGGACGGTTACGATCCCACAAATCCCTCCACTTCTCTCATATCCTCTCTTCTTGATTGGTTCTTATCTTTTTTCTCTTAGTGATTGGTCCTCAGAAAACTACATACCTTATCAAGAGCTTTTCGTACCTATTACTATGCCTATTCTATGATCCTCCCCCGGGTAAAATCATGTGAATTAATTCGAAAGTTTGTAAATAAAGGACGCATGCACATTTTTTAGTTATTTTTAAAACCAAGGGAGGAATATTTAATGTGCTATAAAATTTAATTGGAAACTTTTTTACTGAAAAATTTGTTACCACTGGTTCTGGGACTCGAACCCAGATACACCGTTTTCCGGACAGTGTACACACCATATCACCACGGTGGTCTCAGCTGTTTTGGAGACCAATTTTTCTCTCACTTGTGTTGTTTGTTTTTGACTTTTTTATTTTTTGGAAGTGGGGACATTTCGTCTCCATCACTTCAGTCACAACACTTTTTTTTTAATTCGTTATGGCAAAGGGTCGCGTAAAACAAACAACACAAGTGACTGAAAAATTGGTCTCCAAAACAGCTGGGACCACCGTGGTGATATGGTGTGTACATTGTCCGGAAAACGGTGTATCTGGGTTCGAGTCCCAGAACCAGTGGTAACATTTTTCAGTAAAAAAGTTTCCAATTAAATTTTAAAGCACATTAAATATCCCTCCCTTGCTTTTAAAAAGAATGAGATTATGACTGAATAGCAATTATTGAAAACAATATAGGCACTGACCGAAACCGAATTTTTTTGTTTGTTTCGTTTTCTAAGCAAAAGTCTGGATTCTGTTTCGGTTTAGATCATAAAAGCTGGTTTCGATTTCCGTTTAGATGTCATCTAAAATTAGGCTTTGAATCTGGTTTTGTCTGATATCCGAAAATAATTTGGAGATTTGTAAGATTTAACCAATTGTGGCAAATTACACAATGCAAAATAATAATAATAACCAATAATCACATTGTGCAGAACTTGCTACACTATCTCTTATATTTGTTTTTTTTTTGTAAAATTCAACCGAAATATTGAACGTTGAGTTTGAGAATAAGAATTTAGCAAATACTACCATTGCGTTTCACTATTATACACTTAAAGTCAAAAAGTAAGCGTTAGGTACTTCGTCTAGGTAATTGTGTGACATGGCTTATATGTGATCCTATGTTAAGTGGCTACGGATTAAGTTTTAACTGAAAATCCTGGCTTAAATTAACATTTTTAATTGTGCGAGTAGACTTAGTTTTAGTGGTTCGGTTATTCTTGGTATCGGTTAATCTGTAGAAAAGGTTTCGATTTAGTTGACCAAACTCATATTTCATTTTCGATTGAGAAACTTACGTATCAGTTTCGATTTCGAAAATACTTGAAAATAAAGTTTCGGTTTCGGTTGCGAAAACATTTGAAAATATTATTTTGATTTTGATTTTGAAATAATTGACAACAAAAGTTTCGGTTGCGGCTGTTGAAAATTTGAGACATGGATTTCGGTTTTTCTTAAGTTACAACTCTGATTAAGAGAAATCACAAGAATGAATCTGGAATTGGAACTCCGCCCCCCTTGCAAATTCCACATCTTAACACTTCTAATAAAGTGGATGCCGTAAATTCACTCCACCCACACAATGAACGCCACAACGTTTTTCAAGAAATAATTTAGTTCAGCTGGAGCAACCCTGACTATAATTAATAGAAATACAATTAAATTTTTTGAAAGGCAACAGAACTCACTAGTCTGCCTCGTAGTCCAAACTTTGCAAAGTAACTATGAAAAAAAATTAAAAGGCACTGCCCATTTTGCCAATTTTACCAATTTCACCAATTTTGTCACAAATTTTTTTTTGCCAATGGTATTTCCGAACACTGATTAGAAGTAACTACTGAAACTCATCTTAAATACAAAATAAGCACCATATAAATTAACCGTTGAAATAACTTGGTTCATTTATAACCCCAATTAGGTTACATAGATTGTGGCAAGGTTAACATTTTCAAAGGTATTTGGATGAATATTACATGCACCCCGAGTTCACCTGATGTCATTCATTGATTTGATCCATTTCACAATATGACGAAAATTGACATGATTAATCTTACTCAACACCAAGTCACGAGAATCTAAACAAACAAACAAACTTATGCCATCAGCCACTTCACCTGTGAATTTAACTTGTAATCCCAAAAAGAATAACACCAGAAAATCAGGCATACATTCCGTGATCATTAGTTTAGTCACATGCTAATGTAATGAGGTCAAAGAAGTGTACCAGATTAGCATTAGACAGCGGGTATATGAAAACTTATGCTAAAAATTTGCAGAAACATGCTTCAAGATAAGCGAAAACTTATGCTAAAAAAGTATATACAGAGAGGGGCAGAAGTCTCTATACATGGAGAAAGTTTTAATTGAAAAAGATATGCACAAAAAATTAGGGGGTTGGAAACCCACTATATTATTCCATTATAACTCACATCAAACTCATTTCCTTCATGTATAGAGACTTCTGCCCCTCCCTGTATGTCTCAGGTCAGGATATCGCTTCGTTGAAATTTTGTGGGTCACCAACGGTGAACTATTGATGTTCAACAAATTCAGGCATGTGAAGTACATGATTCGAAAGATGTTGATGTCAGTGGGTCAAATAAAATGTTGCAAGATCTTATGACCCTATTTTTGCAAGCTATGGGTCACCAAAAGTCAATTATTGGATTTTTACAAGCAAAGGTTCTTGTAATCGTAAAAATTACTAACAAAACTAAATTCAAATAATTCGATCATCCACAAACTAATGAGTTATCTATTTGAATGTGTAGTGATTGATTATTTTTACAATTACAAGCAACTCCATTAGTAAAAATCCAATTGACATTTGGTGACCCATGCAATGGTTTGATAGAGGTCATGTATCAATCTTTTAGGATTATTGGCATTAACACTTTCAATTGATTTGATTACTCATGTCTGAGTTTTTTAAACTTAAATAGTTGACGTTTGAGTGCAAATAAAAGTTCAAAGAAGTGATGCCCCCACCTACGGCATATAATACTCTCTTTTAGTACCGTGCTTTTGAGAAACATGTATCACGTGGAAAAAGTTTGCATTGTGAAGAGCATATGAAAAAAAAGAGGAGTTTCACATCCATCACTCAATCTCAATCCCCAAATTCCATCCAGATATTTGCGCTCCACCTCACCAAACGGTTTTTATTTTACAGATAAACAGCTTCTTAGAATCAAACCTGATAGATAAATTTTGAGCTTTTTAAATAAGTTGACAAAATTTAGTAAACCAATAACACTCCAATTTCAACCTGAGTCACGGAGATCTGGAACTGGGATAAAGTGAACAGGACTTCAACAATAAAATACTCCACTTGACTTCACATCAGGGTTGGCACAAAAAAACACGCTTGTTTAAAACAATGTTTTAAACAACAGTTTTTTTAAACTTTGTTTTAATCAAAAGCAGTAACGGAATGCGCACGATGACTCATTGAAACTCTTATCGTCTGTTTCTTAAAACTTGTTCGAAACGTTAGGCTTCGCCTTGACTTAAATTCAATTTCAATCCTGCCGAACGAATCATACTTTTCCATTTGTTTACATTCAACTCCTGTATTTTCAATACTTGAGTAGTGAACTAACAAAATTAGTTTATGTCCAGGGGTACCAACTGGGAAAAAGAGACGTTTATTAAAAACAACACCCTTCTCTGTTTCGTTCAGTCATTTGTTCGTTCTTTGAGTTTAGTGTAATGTTTAAAAAAAAAAGTGTTAAACAAAAAAAAACAGTTTTAAAACTAAAAAATCTGTTGTTTTGTTTGTTTAAAAAAAACACTGTTTTTATTTCATTCCTGCTTCGCACTATTTCACTACGAGTTCATTGTATTAAACAAACCGATTCATCTAATTCAAAAAAGTTTTATGTGCACGATTCTGAAATAATCATAGCAGTTTTGGTGTAGTTACAGTTATGGTGCAAAAACACACACTCCATATGGTACAGCTATGGCCAAGTTATTCCGGTACGTCTTTCTCCAACTTTCACCGCAATCGGTTCAGGGCATTAGATACACACTTATGACAAAAAATAAAGTGAAGTTAGCTGACACATTATAATAATTAATAGGGAAGGCGGCGGGCCTAATTTTTAATTGTTAATAATAATTGTTAATAATTTAATAATGCTTATTATTAATAAATATATTTATATATAATTATATATTTATATAGTTATTATATAATATTTTACATATATATAACAATGTATTGTATATTATATAAATAATATGATATACATAATACATTATGTTCTATAGTATATATGTAAATAATATTAATATATATATAATAATAAAATATAATATATATTATATTTTATACATTATATTAATATAATATTTATTATAATATTTATAATATTTTTATATTATAAATATATTATTATTAATTATTATTATTATAAATAAATACAATTAATAATAATTTTTAATAATAATTTTTAATTTCAATTTTGCTTTTTGTTCTTCCACCACATGCCATCTTCACTCTCTCCAAGTTTTGAATTTGACGTTATTTGATTTCTCAAATCTTTTTTTAGGGAAAGCGACTTTCTACGGCTCGGATTAACTTGGCCATAACTGTACATGTTTCTGAAAAGCACTTATATCAAGTATATTTGTAAAAATTATGAGGTTAAACTATTCAGATACCCGCTGACTAATCCTAATTTGGCAAACTTCTTATAAAAGTTTAAGATTTTGGTTGGATATTTTCTTTAGACTCAGATTGATTTTTGACTTTTTTATTTCATAATGATGACGGTCATGTGAAACTTTGGAATAACTCATAATGGCATAATGCCCGGTACAGGGGGAAAGAAAATATACTGTGAAGGAAACTTTGGAGGTTAAAAGTTTTTCTTTCCTCTTTCGGAAATATTTCTTTCTTCTTGGTTATACGAATAAAGCAATTTGTCACTACTTTCCTACTTCCAAAATCTAGAGTAAAGATGGGACATCCATACGGGAGATGAGTTGAATTTATTAATTCCTCCACCCCCCTCGCCCACATGTTTTCAACTAGCCCAAACTTCCAAGCAAATCTATTTGCACGAATTTAAAGCCAGATATTTCTCAAAAACTTTTCTCGAATTAGAGCTCGGTCTTACTTGAGGAAAGGTACAGGAGGTTTTTTCCCTATAATTTTTGGCCCAAAGTCCAAACACTGCGAATTAGCTTTGTGTTGGCCTAATCCACTTTAGTATACGTAAATTTGAATGAAAAACGTTATCGTAAGCGAAAAAGAATTGAATTACCCAAGGATTAGAATTGGTGAAGGTTATGCAATTTTAGGTATCCATCTGCAAACCTTTTTCTTCACGTTTTTTCTACTGACGATTTAACTTAAGAACGTTATTGCATATAGTATGATACAACTTAAATGATGTTAAGCAGAATTCTAGAAATATTTAATAAAAGTTGAATATGATATATAAATTTGAAATTATCCAAGCTTCGTTTTCACAACTTACATTAATGTGGAATGAAGAGCTAAAGCACACATGGGCGATTGAAGTTTGGCGAACCTTGAGGTTCGGAAACTTTGTACTTAGGAATCGGTTCGGTTCGGTTCGGAAAGTTTGGCCAACTGAATGTTTGGATATTAAATGGGGCAAGGTTCGGTGCGGGTTCGGTTGGAGAGAGTAAAATATTAAAGTAGAGACGGGTTCGGTTCGACAGAATCGAGGTTCGGTGCGCTAAAGTAAAATTTGAAGTTGGTTCTGGTTCGGCTTGGTTCGAATGAGTCGAGGTTCGGTTCGGGTACGGTGCGGCAAAAAGCGAAGTAAGCGAAATTTATTGTACTTATGCATTTGTAATCCATTACCTCATGATTATGTAGCACCATCACTTCAAATTATAAGGTTCTTCCGCATGAGCCATTTCTTTAAATTCTTCATCCTAATTCAACCAATCAGCTTTCAAGTGGATGTTATAAAACATCATATGATTTCCATCACTATCCTTCTTTCGTAATCGTTAGAGTTTTATGTTATCATTGAATACAAAGGTGGTTTATGTTTCAGGTTTTATTCTTGTCAAAATGAGTCCAGTAAGTATATATTTCTTTGAACAAAAGGCTTGAATGTCTATTACAAAGCGTCTATTGCACTAACAACTTTGACATGTCAATATTACCAGGATTCAGAGTTCCATTCTTACTCTTCGCGTTAAGCCACAATGGTATATTATCAACTGATAAATCAGAGCATAGCAAAAACGAGCCCACGACAAACAAAGAAACGCTAAGATTGGTCCAGATTGTAAGAAACTATTTCTATCCCATTCAGTTGAAGACACTTAATTCTCATTAATTTTCCTGAATCAGGTAGTACGCCATGGAGCTCGAGCACCACTAGGTGTATATCCAAATGATCCTTACAAAAATGAATCTATATACTGGCCAGAAGGACGGTCTGAACTCACAAAGGTATCAATACAAACAATAAATATGTTAACTTCAATTTTGTACATAAATCCAGGGAAACGAAAAGTGATATTATATTTTTTCAATGAAGTTTTCGGAAATTTTAAAAATAGATGTTACGCAACAAATTCAGACCTTCAATTAATATTGTTTTTAATCCAAGGAAAAAAAATTTCTCAGTTTAGGTTGGTTATGTAATCAATATGAGCTAAATTTTGCTTCATTTCAATTAATCTAGGAGGGTTTTCATCAGCAATTGGAACTAGGGAAATACCTCCGTAAACGATATGATGGGTTTTTGCCAGAGAAATACTCGAGATTTGACTTCCAGTGCGAAAGTTCGGATACAGACAGAGTTATTCAAAGCGCCGAAGCAAATATGGCAGGGTTATATAAAATTCCTTCAATTGTAACAGAATCAGGAAGTATAGAACCGCTCTGGCTAACTGTCCCAATTCACACAATTCCTTCTTCTATCGACAATGTAAGTTCACTTTGAAGATTTTCATATTTTATATTCAAATATTTAATTTTTAATTTGTAATTTTCAGTTTCTCGGTAATGGAGCAGATTGTCCACGATGGTCCAATTACATGAGTAACGACTATCCCGTGATTATGGAACAGTACACATTACAATATGCTGAACTAGTAAACTTTGTATCAGAAAATGCGGGGTTTGATAACAAAACAAACTTTGGTAACTTGCTCCAAGTACAAGATGTTCTCAACACAGAGGTAAAGAAATAAGTACAATCTGTTTCAAATATCGCTTCTATTTATCGAAAAAATTATTTTTTACGCAAACCAAGCGAAATGGACTTTTGAACTGAATATTAATTATACTTCATGTTTTCATAAAATTTAATATGCAGTGCAAAAGTTTATATATTTTTTTGGTATTTTTTTTTGTCTCACGCACGGCTATGTATTTAAAGCGGAAGTTGTATCTTTCTAAATGATAACTTACTTTATTTACACAAACTAGAAATTTTACAATCTTACATTGCCTGATTGGGCTACAGATGAACTTATGGCAGAACTTGACTATGTGAAAGCACTCACTTTTGAATGGAAAATACAAACAGATGAAATGAAGAGACTTATAGCTGGTCCTTTGATAAAAAAATTGATTGAAAATTTCAAAATAAGGGCAACTGCACCGGAAGACTTGACACCAAAAGACTCTGCAAATCAAGGACAGGAGACATTTCGAAAAATGCGATTTTTTTCAGGTCATGATTCGACTCTTACAAATTTGCTAGTTACCTGGGGAATATATGATACGATTATACCTCCATTTGCCGCTGCTGTTATGATTGAACTTCATAAGAAACCAACTCATCCAGACTTTATAGTAGAGGTAAGAATTTATTAAAATGATCTCAATGGTTTTAATTTAATTTATTTTTTTTTCATGAATTCAAGGTTTACTATAGGAATGACACAACTAAAGTGCCATATCTTTTGGAAATTAAGAACTGTGGGACTCCTTGTTATTTGTCCAAATTAGGAGAAGTTTCTAGTCAATATATACCAACGGATTGGGAAAGTGAATGCCAGGTAACATCCAGTGTGCCAATTTTGTTAAAAGACGCAACAACTTTTACCCAAGGAGAGTTCAGTGAATGGTTTCAAGGTTTGTGTATTTAGCTAAAGTTAATTTTATTATATTTTGAAACGGAGTTGTATATGACATTCTGGTTTTGAATATTGTAGGAGGATGGTCGATTGCATCCACATTGATACTGCTGGTACTAGCGGGGGCTATGGTAGCAGCAATTTTGTTTGTTCGGAAATGGAAAATAATCAGAATTAGTATTAACCAGGACACAAGTCTTAGTAATAGATATGAAACTTTTCAAAGAGATTCAATATAAGAGTGTTTTCTAAACTAAAGTCGAGTAGACTCGGAGATGAATAGCAGTTTCACGTAGTCCCAATGTCCAAACGTCGGTAAAGCGAGGTTAACCGCTCAGTTTCGGCTCATAAAATTTTCGTGTAAGGAAATGATAGTATGAGTTTTATGAATTCAACTAAATTCAAGCCAAACATTAAAAAAAAGCAACTTTCTTACAATTTTACTTACGAAAAGTATCCTAATTGTATGTAGTGTTAATTAAACCAAAGATATTGGAAAATTCCAAATGATTTTTGACAAACATATTGGAAAAAACATCGCTTACATTCGAAATTGAATTTAAGAATTTAAATATAATAAGCAACTTATAGTTTCTGAATGTTTATCATTGAATTATTAGTAAGGCCTGGATTTTATATCGTTAAAAAATGCCGATTTATGTACCCCAAATCCTTGTCCCCAATATACAGAGATAGTTTTTAAGGGTGTTACGTGAATACCCCAGCCTTCACCCTTTCACCCACCAAATCCACACACCCACTCCTCAATTTTCGCAAATGTTACTGATTTACAATTTTAACTTTAGGTAGGTGAAAGAGTGAAGTGTGGGGTATCCCCGTAACACCCTTTACCCCTAATTTATACTTCTCCTTCACCTCACCTTTTGGTGAAAATTATCACCTTCATCACAACTTTCTGGATTTATACTTTCAGATGAAATATTTCGCCTCACCTTCACCTTTCCCGGTCATCACCTTTCCCCTTTACTTTTTTTCTTGTGGCATTTTTACTTTTCCTCACCTTCACCTTCACCTCACCTTTTGGTGAAAATTAAAAGTTGACACAGTGTCAACTTTTATCGAGGTGAAAGGTGAAACCGGCTTGTTAAATTTTCAGTTCACCCCAACCATAGCCAAAATAGAGGCAAAAATTGGATTTGAATTTCATTCTTAATTAAAAACTAACAACTGCTAACAATAATCAACAATATTTTTTTAATGAAAAGTTAATTGAATTAAATTAAATTTTTACTTCACCTTTAATTCTCCGTCCAAAAAGGAAAAGGAGAGGAGAAGGTGAATAACCTCTGGTGAAGTTTAAATAGTTGTGAGATTTTTACTATTATTTTAAGCAAAGGTCAGGCGAAGGCGAAAGGGGAAAGGTGATGGAAAGGATAAGCATAAATTAGGGGTACTCTCTCTCTGTATATGACAAATATGTCCCCAAATCCTTGAAATATGCGCCAAAATATGTACTTGAAATTTGAACTTTTGGCACAAAAATGTCATTTTTTTTTGTCAAAACTATCAGAATGTACTACAGAACATAATTGTTTCATTTTTTGTAATAAAATACAGTTCGAAACATTATTAGACGTACGAAAATTACTTTAAGGTACATTTATAGTCTACGGAAATACGATCCGTCCCGGAAAAGCTGCCGGAAAATTTCACGGATTGATTTCAGGATGGAGTCTACGGAAATTAAACGGATTCAAAAACGTGGATTAATTTATACTCTCATTTCGAAAAAAAGTCACGTGATTAAGTAATCAAAAGTTTGGATTGAAAAGAGAAACAGACACTTATTGTAAAATTTAAAATTGAAGTATTCCCGCCAAACTCTTGTATGAATGTTTACTGTCAAAATGAGATTTGACGGATCGTCACACGGAATAATAGAACTCAGTTCTATTTTTCCGTAAGCCTTTTTTTCCGTTCCGTGGTGGAGAGAAAACGGGACGGAGTTATATCCGTGAACTATAAATGCACCACACTGAACGGAAACTTTTACGGAAAGCCTAGCTTTCCGTAACGGTTCCAGTTTCCGTAGACTATAAATGTTACGACAATAATCTTTCCTGTAATACAGTGAGTCTCCACAGTTTCAGAATTGTATTCGATAATTCGCTTTCCAATAAATTATAGAATTTACTTTTTTGGTCCAGTGCTCCAGTGTTTTTGAATTTTTGTCTACTTTTAAACTTTCTTTAAAAAAAGAATAATCTTCCCAAAGAAACACTAAACCTCATGAAAATAACTGGAGGAAATTATTAGACCTAGACGTTTCCTGGTAAAAACCATAGGCCAAAAGTAATTTCTAGCTGGTTTAATAAAATAATAATAGTCTAATAAGCTTCGCAGACTACTAGATTAAATTATCAAGATCGTATTCAGAATTTCAATCTATCCACATCTAAGAAAGACTGATTCCCAAGGACGCAACCAGTTTCTGAGTTGGTCTTATAGTTATGTTGGTTCCTTGCTGACATTTTTTAATTATGTCCTAACATCGTCAAAATCATGAAAATTATTTGCTATGATAGGAATATTTATGTGGAGTATGTGCAATAAATTAAAAATATGCAAATAAGTGCCAAAAGCAGAAAATATGTAAAAATATGTAGTTTCAAACTCTAGATTTCGGGTCAGAAAGGTCAAACTCGGAAAACTCCGAACTTTGAGATGAATCAGATTAAGCAAGAAAAATATGCAAATATGTCAAAATCCGGGGTTTAATCATTTGTTATTTTTGGTAAGTATTTACAATTTTTTTAATTAATTCACTTAATTGAAGCCTAAAAACCCGGTTGTATGCTAATTTGGAGCATAAAAGTCGAATTGTTTGATTTATTGGTTAAGGAATGATTAATTTAAACACTTTATCGCGGCTCCAATACATAAGTCAGATGATTTGATATAGTTTAAAGGATATTTTCATTAAATTTTTCTGAAAAAAAAAGTTGGTTTCTCCATAAAGTATACCATTATTTGGCGCTCGTTTTAACCGACATAAAAGCATGTCTTTATTATAACTTGGATCGCGAAACAGCGTTTATTGCAACTGAAGGTTCGGTTTAAATCTTTGGGTCCCGACTGCACAATTTAGTCCAATTTATTTCGGTCCCTCGGAATTCGCCTTACCGAAAATTTAAAAGATGCATTATTTAATTTGAAATATACTTTTTTGAATAAAACTGTGAATTTTGCAGTTTATCATTTTGACTCATCGGCAAATTAAGAGCGAATATGAGGAAAATTATCCTCGAAAAACGATTAATACATCAAATTACTTGACAAAGTACTTTTTAATTACTTAATATTCAAAATTACTTTCGAAAGTACTTCCTAATGCCTAAAAACCAAAAATACTTAAAATACTTTTTTATAAGGGCACTCCATTCATCCTCAAATTACATGAATCGGAAATATACGAAGTTACAGAGGTGTAGGTGCAATACCCAAAAACAAGTAGATAAGTAAGTATCCGCCCTCTGATCATTACCAAGGACAGAAAAATGCAATTTTTGTTTTTTTTGCACTTCCACTTTTCAACCCTGGTTCCACCAGCATGATCTGGATCTCCACGAATCATTATAAATGACGTCAACTTTTGTTATTACTGACGAAAATCTTTTTAAGCCGGGTGATGAGGACGACGAGAAGGGAACTCAAGTTCCCTCACATTCCCGACCCCCAGAGACCTTCTCTGTAAGGGGGCTGTAGTAAGGTGAAGTAGAGATGAACTGAAGACCACGTATATTGATTACATACCTAAACTAATTTGGAAAAGAAAGATTATGAAATTATACCCTGGACCACTAAAGACCAAAGGTCCCACGAGTGGTCTTTGAAAAGTGGTTACATATTTAAATGAAATTGACAAATTGAAATATAAAGAAATTATAATGCTTAATAATAATTGTAATAATAATGAATGATAATGACTTAAGAAATAAGGATTGGGAAGGTAAGTTTAATTGGATAAGGATAAATAAGGAATTATTTAAATAAGGATATGATTGATGTAGACCACTAAAGACCTAAAGTCTCACAAGTGGTCTATTCCTATTAGTGTGGTAGGCCTGCTAGAGAGCGGTAATTCACTCTAGTATTTTGTCTGAGTCTCCTCGTAGGGATGATATTGTTATTCCCACCTGCTGTAAGAGTTACTGGAGTTATTAGCACCATATGTGTGAAGTTAAAAATTTTTTTGGTGAAACAATTTTAGTTCATTTACATGTCGGTTTCCAATATAACCTCTATCCGCAAAGGACAGGATTTTAAAGGAGAGTGGACTAACAACTTCTGCTAGCTCAGATGGGACAATAAAACGTGGGTTTAACTTATACAGGGTTAGGCAAAATTAAGCAGACAATGGAAGGGGTATTCCCCTCCCGCTCATACACCAAAAATTGATACGTGGCAGAAATATTAGACTTGTGCACCACTAACAGATTAAGGATAATTTATATAGAAAATCTGAAAACTAGGGGCAAAAAACGGAAAAGCTTGAAATAATGTAATTGTATAATGTTTCAACAACCTGTATCAGTTCATTAATGATAAACCAGTGATGAACCAAAAAGAAAAACATTATCTATCGCCATAAATTAAATCCGGGTATCATAAAATTTACATATCTTAAAAACTTAATTTACTTATCACAATAATCACATATCGTATGAGACAAATTTAATTGAAATATCGCAAAAATGACATAGGTTTCTGAAAATTTTTATTGGGCTAGCGCTAAAATCACATCGGCATCCGAAAAATTTAATTGGACTATTCCAAAAATCACATCAGTATCCGTTGTTAAATATTTTGCGGGATTTTTAAACCTAAAAGAGAATAACAAATTGAGCATATACAACCACAGCCTAAATCCTACTGATCCATTCGTTTGTTCAAAAGTTTAGGCAAAACCGATTTTCAAGGTATGTGGATCTTAATAATTGAAGCACCGATGAACTCCCATGATGTCCTCTATCTGCTTCATACTTCAGAATTTGAAGAAATCAAAAAGTTCGTAATTGTCGCTATTTGATTTGTATCGCTGAGGTATATGGAATAGGAGAGGACATCTCTAGGATTTTATCGCTGGTCAATTATCAAAATTCATCCACAATTCAAAAGTTACGAGTAAAAACTAGAAACTATATCGTGTTTGAGCCGCTCAACCCTGGCGACATTTGCAGCATTTTTATTTTTAAGTTCAAATCCATTAGACAACCATTCAAAAAAAATAATGAATTCCGAAATGGCATTTTTTTCTTCGAAACGGTTGAATTATTATTAGCTTATGTAATGTAATCAAAAATAATGTAATTTTATTTTTGGTTAATCAACTTACCTTAACTTTAGTAGTCTTCTTCAATATCTCGAGTCTAACCGCTGATATTGCATTCACTTGATTTGTTTAAGTGAAGTAAAATTACACGGATTTATCAAACAATTAATTCATAAAATAATGATTAAAAACTAAACTATTCAAGTGAGAAGTGAGAGAAGACAAGTGAATAAAACATTTTGAATAGTTTTCAAGCGCAATTGTCTGGAGAAAATCTAGACTGGCAGGAGTGGGATTGAGGATGAGAATATAGGATTTTTCAGCATATGCTTTTCCAGCAATACTTCCTTCACTGCCTGCTTAATTCTGCCTAACCCTGCACATTATTCCATCCTCTTGGTTGGAAATTGCGTGATTTTGTATGAGAACGAGATCACCAGCTTTGAAACTGTGGTATCTATGAGATTGGTTATAATATCCTTTGATTTCAATTTGATTGAAATTATTCCGGACGAACTCGATAGCTAACTGTAATTTTCCTGCTTATTCACTCTATCGTTGATGGACTACCGACGAGATGTCGGTGGGAGAGCCTTGCAAATTTCTATCAAATGGTAAAGAAATTTCTCGGCCAAGGTTGAGAATGGCAAGTATTACTTGAGTAGCTCTGTTACTTGCAGTATGTAGGGCTAATGCAAAATGATGTAAATTTTCATTCCAACTGTGATGACTGCCATTTATAAATGCTTGTAGCAGTTTATTCAGATTGGGGTTTGCCCTTTTCGATTGCTTAGTCTGAGAATGGTAAGCGTTAAGGAAAGCGTGATGGAGTTTCCAGTCTTTACATAACATTTTTATATAATTTGGTGGGTACCACTATCACTCACGATCCATTTTGGAGTACCAAATCGACAAAAAGTTTGATTTTGTGTATGGCTTCAAACACCTTCGATGGCAGAGAATCACTTTGTAATAATCCGTACGGTAACTGATTGGTTGAGTTTACTTTTGACAAGTGACGCAACTGTGCACATATTCTCTTATAACGTTGTTCATGTTTGGTCTAAAACATCTAACTTTGATTTTCTCTGTAGTCTTACCCATATCTTGGTGTTCTGCTTCAAGAAAATCATGGAATAATTTTAAAATTTCTTTCCTCAAAGATTGGGGAATAACCGGTACCGGAATCAATCTTGGTTTTAAGCAGGTGCACTGAATATTTGCATGAGTGTTGGCAGATGTGTCGACTACACTGGTGTCCAAGCACTTTTGACACGGTTCTCTCCTTTCGAGTTACCCATTTTGTCAAATGGTTTCATCGAAACTCCATCTTTCAAGGTATAGTCTTGGGTCGCGACTCTCTTATACAATTTTGCAATTGGGGAATGATGTGGGAGAGTTTGCTGTCTAGAGCTTGTTGGTGAGCTATATTTCTCATAAATGGGGGTGTAAAGGTAAGGGCTGCTACTGGAACATATTGGATATCATGATCATCTTCGATATAAATATCGTTCGGTTGGATAGGGATTGGAGCCCGTGATAGCGCGCCCACAAGCATATTTTTTGCTCCTAAACGAAAAACGACCTGAGCATTTCATGGATCGATTTGTTGTGCTCAAATGTTTATTTTCCTTCATACCTTTCATTTTTTTCAAGTAACTCACGACTTTATTATCCATTTGAATAGAAAATTTGTGGGATCGAAGAAACTCAGCAAAATTTTTATGACTAAAAATTTTAGCATAAATCTCTTTCTCGTAAATGTATGCGGATCTATCTGATTGTTTGAGAGTCTTGCTAGCGAGCACGATACGGCTTTGTAATCCATCAATGTTTGTGCGCCTAATTGGTATTCACATTTCATGGGGAGATTTCATGGTGAGAGTAATTGATATTTTGTAGCACTAAACTCTCAAAAAATCTCGTTTTAATTGTTTAAAACACGGTAAATACCACTTGTATGGAAAAATACATACAGTCAGTTTTAGAAGAAAGTTCTGAAAAAAAAATTTAGCTAAAATTTTCAGCTTTCAACGTTATGTTCCAACTCCTTTTTTGTTATCATACATGCTCCATCGATCAATAGATGGCATGACAAAAGCTGCAAGCGACCGCAAAGTTGAATTCCCATTGCATCCAATGTTAGCATAATGAGTGAAATAATGAACCACCTGTATGGAAATATTTCCAAAGTATTGCAATGTTGCTTATACCTTAATTTATACTAATTCATGTAAACCTTATCACACTTACATACAAAAATGCAATCAAACATACAATACATACATACATACAAAAATACAATCATACATACAATACATACATATATACACAAATGCAATCATACATACATACATACAAAGATGCATATATACATACATGCATACATACAAAGATGCATACATACATACTCTCGAACCAAATAGCATTGAGCCCTCGGCGTGAGTCGCATATGACAATTTCTACACAGATATTGCTATAAATAGAATTTTCTAATTTTAGAACAGGATTTTGAGTAGATTTGGTTAATTCAACGTTTCTTTCAATTAATCTATCTCGCGAATCCAATATTTCTTTTCATATTTTTGAGTTTTGGACTTGTGTATCATTTAAAAGAATTTGCCTATATTTCTTTCATTTTTGATTTTCATTACATCAAAAAATGTTTACCTTGTGTCTCGGAAGTCTTTAATGTGGCGCAAGTAATACCTTTGATACGTTGACATGCTATAGCAGTTGCCTGAATCACATTTTTAATTCCAATTTTTTCTAGAAATTTCTTGCTATCAGATGTCTCTCGCCCAACTCCTTGTACACTCTCCTTCAATTTAATTAGAAATGGTTTTACCTTTAACACTGTCTTTTTGAATTTTTGGTGGCAAGGTAAATGTAAATAAAAAGTAAGACTTATCTGAATTAAGAATTAAACTTTAACTTCACCACCTAAAAGTTTAAATGAGAAGACGCGCACATCTCGAAAGAAAAAACGAAAAATCTCGCGGCGAGAACTTTGAGGGCTCAATGCTATTTGGTTCGAGAGTACATACATCGTGTCTCACTACCTGAATGGACGGCTATCCATACCTATAGCCTGTCTTACTGCCTGTATGGACGGCCATCCATACATATATCCTGTCTTACTGCCTGGATGGATGGGTGTAGATAGCACGGGCTGATAAATGCGACAAGACGGCCGCCAAACCTAAGTGTGGTAAAAAAAGCACTAATCCGGGGAGTACGAACCTAAGTAAATATGAAAGTAAAAACATGAATGACAAACCTAAAGAACGTAACCTTTTTGATCATTGACCAATAACCTAAAAACCTAAGTTTTTCCTACTTGCCCAAAGTCAAGACTACAACATGTGTAAACCTGTCATAGCCTATGAATTTAATTATTCTCATTCTCCACCACGGATCTAAGAACCTAAGTAACTCACCAAACATCGACCTAGGTCTGCGGTGTTGCCATATCCCGCAAATTTATCTAAACATGCTTAAACCTGTCATAACCCATGAGCCTAAGTTTTTCCACCTACCACCGATCTAAGTCTGCGGTGTTGCTACATCTCGCAAACTTATCTCTAAGTATTTTACTAATTATCGACCCAGGTAAATATTGTTGTCACATTTCACGAACCTATACGGTTAAAACATGTTTCAACCTTTCATAAACTTTGAACCCAAGTTTCTCTACCAATCACCGACCTAGGTAAGCAATGCTGCTACATTTCACAAACCTATCATGTTCAAATATGTTTATATCTGGTTTAACCTATGAACACAATTTTTTTCACCGGTTACCGATAGCTCTGCATTGTTGCAATACCGCATTGAACTAGTAACCAGTCTTTTACCCATAAACTTACAGATATTCACACTATACATGTTTATACAGTGCACGACGGTTATAACAGCTACCCTCTGTCGCCTGAAAATGCTGCTCTTATAACCGTTTGTTCTTACAACGCTTATAAGAGCAGGATGTTCTTATAAAAAGTATATGGCAAAAAAAAATTTTTTTTTTCAAAATTTATAAAAAGAAAATCTATACTATAGTAAAGGTCTTAAATAAAGTATCAACTGTAATTATCGTCGACAATTTCGTCAAAAATTGCAATTGTTTAATTCCTATTTAAAGTTTTGTAAAGATTTTACAAGAACGACATTTCAACTGAAATGATTTCAAGTGGTACTTTTAGAAATTGAAGATGTAAAAAGATTATTTTTGTTTGAGATTTGACATTTGCTCTTATATGGAACTTCCGCTTCAAAAATTACCCAGCAAAAGGTAGTTCTTATAACCGTTTTGCTCTTATATACGTTGTTCTTAACGCGATAATGTCCCATGCAAAATGCATTAGAGCAAACCAAACCCGCAAAATACTGCTCTTATAACCGTCGTGCACTGTACCTGTTTTATCCTATGATCACAAGATTTCCAATGCCTGCGATCGCCCGGAAGATCGCCCGGAAGATCGCCCGCCCGCCCTGGGGGGTCCTGCCGCTCTGTTTATTTGTCATAAATCGATAATTATCTGTAATGGTTCATCATCAGACAAGCTAAGACTTAAACATGAGTAAATTATACTCGATGGGGTGTCCGTCATCATAAAAATGTCCAGGACCTCTCTCACCTTCATAGCCTATTCGTTAGCGTTAACGTTCTCGAATTTTTTAATAAAAGAAAAGAAAAGAAAATAAAATAAAATACTAAATTAAATTAAACGTCGACCTGACAGTGGAAACAAGAGCGCCCATAGAATCAAATGTTAAAACCTGCTCGACGATCTCTCCTTTAACGAGTCGAGTAACTACATTCATTACTGTATGTGCACATCTTTCCAAACTGATCTGACTAGAATAAAGCTGCTTGCGATGAAACGACCTTATTCTAGTCCATTTATATATGGATGCGCCAATCTTATCTGTAGAAGCTTATTGCTCTTTTTCCTTACCACTGCTACTTTTTTTTTCTGGGTTCGTAGATATAGTAACATTTCTCATGCATATTGACCACCGCCTGGAAGTAATACTATTTCTTTCTCCTATGGTGCGTGTTTAAGACGTCCATCATCAAATACAAATCCTCGAGTTTTACCGCGCCAGGTCACTTAAACTCCCCATTTGATGATGGACGCCACTCTATTTGATATTTTTGATAGATATGCTACATATTCTTCCGTATTCCTCAATGATGTAGGACCAGTTTTAACGAACTTGGCTAGTCCTACACCATTGAGACCACATTCCTCATAGTGTGGATCGCGCAGCATTAAAAAAACTTTAATAGGGAAATAATACGAAAAATTTTAACAAAAAGACTTTAACAGAAAAACGTTAGCAGAAAAACTTTAATAGGAAAAAGTTTAACGGAAAACTTTAACAAAAACTTTAACAGAGAAACTTTAATACGGAAAAATTTAACAGAAAAACTTTAACATAAAAATTATGTCTTTCCGCATCCCACTCCTATACATCCACAATCGCCAACATAAATAATGGAATTGTTGAAAAAAGCAATGTATGATTTCGAACGTTTTTTTGCGAATCTAACTTTGCGGTTTATCCTTTGAATTTCAGTTTCCAGTTTTTAGTTCCTAGTTTATGTTTCTCAATATATCTTATTATAATGGAAATAGTAGAAATAGTAGATTTAGACTCCGCAGACACAATGAAAAGTGCAAGTGGCATAGTGGTAACGGATGGGCCTAGCTTAAATTTAGACGAGTCTTCGCATCCGAAAACAATTGCAAGAAGGAATTGGGTGTGGGACCACTTTCATGATGAGGAAGCTGACAAAGGGAATGTCATGTACGTTGCGAAAGCCTGCAATCATTGCAGAAACGGAAGAACAAAAATACTTGGTACTGATGAGAATACACTCATTAATGCTTTGAACTTACAGCTACAATTTACGTAAAGCAAATTTTTCTACTAAACTGCTAATAACTCACATACAAAAGGAGCATTTTCATTTTTTCCCAAGTGCACCGTCAATATCAAAGTCTACAGAGTCGTTGGTTGGTTACTTCAAAAAAAAGAACGAAGTAGTACTTTTTATAGTAATATTAAAATTTATTATTATTTAATAATATATAAATTAATCTCGAGCCAGGTTGATAATGGAACCTTAGAAAATTGCTGAGCAACTGGACTGTTTCCAGCTGTCAACCGTTTACTGAAGTAAAATCAAAGCAGTTTCGAGAGTTGATTTCGTTTGTAAACCCTCTGGTAGCGCGAAGACAATGAAGCAAGATATTATGGACAAATACACTGAGCTCAAATCCCGGTTCATAAAAATGCTTCAAGTAAAAATTAATGTAAAACTGGAGTACTAGAAATCTGATTTTATTATAGCCATTGCGTTTTAGGAGTTATAGTGTTGTTTCATTAACATTCGACAATTGGACTTCTCCGAATCAAATGGCCTTTATGGGAATCACAATTCACTAGGTCAATAATGAGTGGAAACTTGAAGATACGCTACTCGACTTTCCTCAACTTGAAGGTAGTCATAGCGGATTGAACCTTTGCTCCACAATTTTAGGTTCTCTAGAAGAATTCCACATCAAGCAAAAGGTTGTTACAAAAAGCGATCATGCAATCCTGCTGCAAAGTTAAACATAAGACATTTTTTTAATGACCATTCTGGTTAACCTAGTTAACCTCCAAACCTATGAGTTCTAATGGACACTCTGAATTTTTTTGAGCAAAATGTTGCAGAAGTGTAGTTCAGTTGGTTAGTTGGTTTAGTCTATTTGGTCAATGAAAGTTACAAGTGCAAATTTATTATTTATTTTCACAAAATCCGTGTGATTTAAATTAAAAATATGGGATTCAATTCTCATTCTATTGTTTAGCTCCTAGCGGTTGTTTGTGAAAATGCTTCAATTAATGAAAGCCTCGGCCGGAAATTAGAAAAACAGCTTCCAAATTTTGTGTCTGCCGATCACAGAATAAGATGTCTTCCACATGTAATTCATCTCGCTGTTAGTGCATTTTTAGAAGCAATCAACGCCTTCTCAGCCGATGTTGAGTTTGAAGATCAACAGTCCGACGTCAGCGGTGTAGTAAAAAAAGTAAGGTACCATGACTTTAAATAATTGAACAATGGGTGATATATTTAATATTTTTAGATACAAAACATTGTTTTGAAAATAAGGAGTTCACCTTAACGACTCCATAAGTTCAAAAGTTCATGTTCAACTTCAAGATGTGATGATTTATCTTTGATTCTTGACGTGAAAACTCGATGGAGATCTACTTATTTTATGATTGCTCATGCAATTAAGCTAAAAGAAGTAATATTATACTAATTTAAATTCTAGTAATTACAATATACAGCGAATCCATCTAGTGTGATTTTGTTAGTGAAAGTCCAGATATAATGAAATAGATTGTCCGTTACATTGCACTGAGAGATATGACGGCCAAACCGCAGGCTAATATTGAAATCTAAAGTGGGAAAAGTTTTCATCTATCTTCTTATTTATTATAAACGGACTCTACTGTAGTTAAATTTTTTGGACCTTGTGTGTTCCTGGTAACCAGAGCTACGAATATTACAGCTTGAGCAATCTGCATGAAATCAATTGGCTCAAATTCAGGACTTTCTACAGGTTTGATGTTGACGGTTGGGCTCAGTCTAATTTTTATGCTAAAATTTCTTTGAATTAGATTTTTGACCACTCCACAAACTTTGTCACATTTGAAAAGTATCCTACAATTCAATCATCAATACCTGTTTACAACTATATGTTAGATAAGATTGCTGATGCTAAAACCATGTTTGCTAAGTACGAACAAATTCTTCTGGGAATAAAGGCAGCTAGTCAAAAGATTTTGAAATATTATCAACTTTCCAGTATCGTTGACTCCCCACTAAGTGAAACTTACGCAGTTGCTATTGGTAATTTATTCCCTTACATTAATAGCATAAATTTTACGTACAAAATGAAAACCATAGTTCTAGTTTTGGATCCCACTCTCAAGTTGGATTACTTTAAAGATCATAAGTGGACACAAGTTGCTATAAAAGCAGTGAAGTCTCGTTTGAAAAATGTTTTTGAAGAAACTTATAACAAAATCGCTGCGTCAACGGAAAGAATAGACACAACAAATGACCAGGTTGCCAAAAATCCATTACTACTTCATATGAACAAGAAACGAAGAATTGAAAAGCACAGTGAACTAGAACTTGATTTGCTCCAGCCTACAATTCCAATTGAATCAAATGGCGTTATTTACAATCGGCTATCATGGTGGAAAGTAATTATTTATAAATAATTTACTACTGTTTAGGATTTTTTAAATCTCTTGTCTGTTTAAGGCCAACAACTTCCAATTTCCCATGCTCTCAAAAATGGCGAATGATTATCTCTTGATTCCGGCCACAAGTTCGCCAACAGAACGAGTATTTAGTGGAGGAGTTGATCTAATTACGACAACAAGAAACAGGTTATCAGAAAAGACTATCACTGCCTCAATGTGTGTTAAGCAATGGTTAAAGTTTTGCTACTTCAAGACTAATACAGTGAAACCTATTTATAAGACCTCTGTATATAAGACCACACAACTATAAGACACACTTTTGAAAACTTTTGTGCGTCTTATGACGTTTATAATGTTAAATTACCTCTCTGTAAGACCACTTTTTATAAGACCACTTACTTATAAGACACATAAATTTATACGCAACTCGAAGAAAATGCCTCACTTATAAGACCACTTACTCGAAAATTGGAGCCAAAACTTAAACTTATCATTTGCAAACTTTAATTTTTCAAAAATTTTTAAGTCATTGTCAATTCTTTTAAAATGGATAACAATCAACATCCGTCAAAAACCGTAAGTCATATAATCTGAAAGACAAAATTAATATAATTACACAAATCAGAAGTGGAAAGTCTAGGTAGCGTCGGAGAATGAGATGACACGAGGTAAGATGAAGATTGTTTTCATATTTCTGTTTTGGAAAGAGCGCCATTGGAACAAAAAGTGGTTCAACCTAAAATTACAGCATATTTCAGTGCAATTTAGTTTCAAAACACTTGCATTAAGTTACTGCAGAAACGATTTAATCAAAATAAATTTTCCATTTACTTTCTATGAGACACAGAGTGGTCTTATAAAAGGGCTCTTTGAATAAGACCACCTGCTTATAAGACACAGTTTGGACGGCTCCCAAATAGTGGTCTTATAAACAGGTTTCACTGTATTCATATATTCCCAAATTACTTTTTTTTTAATTTGCGCAAAAAAAAGTTTATGTTCTGTTTTGTTTCGGTTCTGGCAGAATTTTCTGAAACAGAACAGAAATATACATATATAGCCAAAAATTCTGGAAGGCTTGTTCTGTTCAGAACAGAAATGACATGTGGACAGATCAGTTTTGTTCTGTTCTGATCCGATCCTTGCCATAGAGGAGTAGTTTTGGTGTCTATTTTTGTGAAAAGTTTGTTTAAGGTAAAATCGGTAGGATCCCAAGTAGATATGACGATGCACTGCAGTAATGAGAAGGTGATCATTGTCATATTTTTCACTTTACAGGAATGATAAATTTTGAGACGTAAAGAAATCTTTCCGACTTATTCTTAAAACTGGGTTCAGAAAAGCGGATTTTTGAAACACTGTTATTAAATTTGTAATAAAATCGTTAATAAATTTTGAGTGGCATGTTTACGTAGTGAGAAGTATTAGTAAGTAGGACGGAGATTTATGAGAAATGTGTAAATTTGGAGTGTAACCTCAGGGGCTTGGAAATATATCTAACAAATCGTAAAATAAACATATGAAAAAGTTAAAAAGGACAGAAGCTTCAGCAAAAAAATTTCGTGAAGTAGTCCTTACTCCAGATCGGTCGCCATCGTCTTTGCTTTAATGTAGGAGTAGAGTTTTGTCTCAATACTATATTATCAACAGTAGATATTTCCTCCTCATTCGATGAGTCGGATTCATCTAGGATTATCCCATGTTCTTGGTATAGTGACAATAATTCTCTAATTGTCTGCGTTAAGTTAACCAGTAAAAATTTTGATTTACCATATGATATTACAACAGTTTGCAAAAGTTTAGACATGGATGGATAAAGGTATAGTTTCAATTTTGACATGCAAACAAATTTTAAAATAAAATCAATGAATGAATTCCCGATACATAGCAAAAGTTTAGCGTTAAACGTAGATAAAAATGAGTTCACATCTGACAAAGGGTTACCGTCTGGAATAATGAAGTATTTAATGTGTAATTGTTCTTGAAGTTCAATTTTATGGAAAGATGTAAATATTTCTGTTAAGTTTCAAACTAAGATCAAATAAATCTTAGGGACCGACAAAAGCATAACATCGTAAATTTTATATTTATTCATCATAGCCTGTAATTCATTAATATTAGTAAACTTCGGTAAATACAAAATTTCAAAAATGGTGTATCCAGTGACAAAGGGTATTGATGGTGCCTCCACGAATTCTTTTAAGTTTTGTTTGACTTTCTGAAAAATAGATGTTGCTCGAGTTAAGTCTATGAGAAATAAATTTTTGGGAATGTAGTAAGTTTCCATTTCTGGGTCAGTTAATTCTCATTGTAATATTTTTCGCATACGTGATACATGTACTTTAATTATTCTTTTTGTCTGTTCACATTCCACTTTGTATACTAGAACGTTAATTTTTTCTATTATTTTATATTTTTCTAAATAATAAGCTATAAATTTAGAACTATGTCCACGAGCACAGCTTTTTGAATATTTTAATTTTACAAATCTTCCTAATTCGAAATTAACTGACTTCCTGCATCTTCTCTTTCTTTATAGCGTCCTTGTTCAGCGTCTAAAGGGGTTTTCACCAGATTTCTTAAATCGTCCGAGGTATCATCTTTATGTAATATCCCTAGTTTAGAAAATTCGAAAGGGAATGTAGGTTCGCGGTTGAATAAAACTCGGTAAGGAGTTTGTCTGGTACTATCCTGCTTAGTGGAATTATACGCAAATTGATCCGGTGGTAAGAATTCATCCCAATCATTGTCGTGTGCATTCACAAAATGTGAAAGCATTTTATTCACTGTTGAGTATATTTTTTTAGCTAAACCATTTCCACGACTGTTATATGGAGTAATAAAAAGTTGCTTAACGTTATACATTTTAGCATGAAGTTTTAATAGATTACTGACATAAGCTCAGTCGTTATCTGCTAATAAATATTTTGGGGTTGAAAACCGAAAAAAAATTTGATCATTAAAAAAATTTACTACTTCTTCTGAGCTTTGATGTGGAATAGCTTTTGGTTCAGCCCATTTGGAGAAATGGTTTATACAATTCACAATGTATCTGTTTTTTCCGTTTCTCAATACTGGATAGGGTCCGCATATATCAGTAGAAACTAATTCCAACACAGTTGTATGGACAGGTATTGGTTTAAGCATACCAAATCGTTTCTCATGTGATACTTTGTGACTTAAGCATGAGTCACATGATCGAATGAAGTTTGCCATATCTGAAGACATGGATCTCCAATAATATCGCAAAGACAATTTATCAAAGCATCTAGCAAAACCCAAATGACCGGAAATAGGAATGCAATGAACAAATTTTAAGAGGTCATATCTTAGTATTTTCGGTACTACAGTTCGAGGATACCCAAATCTAATATTGCACAGAATATCATCTTTAACTTGAAATTTATTTGTGTCAATGCCTTTTGCCAATAGTTCGAATATTTCTATGCATTCGGGATCCGCCAAATGTAGTACTGGAAATTGAATTTATTTCCAGTGTGGTGACGATAAACTATTTTATAATTTTGTGATTGGAGTAAAAGTGCCCATCTTGCTAATCTACCAGCAGATTCATTTTTTGCCAATTTTATTCCTCACAGAGGCTGATAATCAGAAAATATAGTAAAAAGTTTTCCGTCTATGTATGGATGGAAAACTTCAAGCGCTAATAAAATAGCTAAGTATTCTCTATCTGTACTTGAATAAAATAGTTGATGCTTCTGTAAGACACGAGAAGAATACGCCACTGCTCGTTCTTTTCCAATGGAATTTGGTTATAATAAAGAAGCGCTTATGCCATAGCTAGAGGAGTCAGTGTAGATATGAATAGGTTTGCTTCGATCAAAATGTGCTAAGACAGGTGGCTCAAAAGTGCTTGTTTTAAATCTAGAAAGGGCTTATTCTGATCATGAGACCAAATGAACTTTTGATTCTTTTTAGTTAGCATAGTGAGTGGTTTTGCCACATCCCAGTATCTTTTAAATTTTCTGAAAAAAAGACACATCCTAGAAATTGTTGTACTTCCTTTACATTAGTTGAAATTCTAATTTCAGAAATGGCTCTTGTTTTCTCAGGATCGACTTCAATACCTTCCCTAGACATAATGTAGCATAATAATTTAACTGTTTTTTTCAAGAAATGACTTTTTTTTATTTTTTTTGACTCAGTTTTAAACCGTATTTACGAAATCTTTGAAAAGCTATCTCCATATCCATTATATGTTCGTCAATGGTGTTGTTAGCAAATAAAATATCGTCAATGAAATAGTACCTTTCACCAAAGTAAACCACATAAAATAATACCCATGCAGCGAGAAAATGCACTACTCCCATTACAGACAACAAATGGTAAACGAGTAAACTCGAATAAACCATTTTGTGAAACAAAGGCTGTGAGTGCAATGCTTTCCTCAGCCATGGGTACTGTCCAAAATCCTTTCTCCGCATCTAATGTACTTATTTTATTTGCTCTAGGAGCAATCCAATCCAAAACTGATTGTATATGGGGAATAGGATAGCTGTCTTTCTGGGTTACGCGATTTAATGGACGATAATCTATACAAAAGCGATGACCTTTCGTTTCTCCATGGTGACCCTCTCGTACTATTACGACACCTATACACCAAAGAGAATAAGATGGTCTTATTATTCCTAGTTGCAAAAGTTCCTCTATTTTATCTCGTTGAAATTTCTCCAAATCTTCTGCTCTCCTATATGGGCTACGTTTGACAGGTTGTGCTCCTTCTAGTATTATGATTTTGTGTTTATAGCAATTTATTTCTCCTACCTCACCAGGTTTAGCGAATACATCTGCATACTTGTGGAGTAAGTGCTGCAGTAACTTTTTTTTTCACTGGTGTTACTGATTCGTCAATCTGTGCTAGAATACTTCGTAAATGATCTTCATCGATATTTTTAGCGTAAGATGAAGCAAACTTGGTGTGATCGGAAATATTGAAACAATTTTCTTCTATAACTAAATCATCTAGTTTCAACAGTGTACCTAGAACAGTATGCTTTTGTATTTTCACAGTGTAATTGTGAATGTTACAAATAGGAATTGAAATGTCATCTTTGACATAATCGTTACGAACTAAGTAACATTGCATCCATAAACCAAATGTTAGTAATTTCTGTGATAATTCAGTGAAGTTTAAATTATTTATATCACCCTCAATTGTTATATAAATTCTTTTGACAGTTTGTGGTTTGATAATAGTAGTAAATATACTTTTCATTATAGCGTTGCGATATTTTATATTTTGTAAGCTATCTGGAGAAATATGATTATAATTTTCCTTGTCTGGCACAAGCAAACTAGTTGGATAAATGTCCGGAGCGGATCCGGTATGAATATGTTGATATAACGTTTGATTTTTTTTGTCGCAAGTTTGAGTATTTTCTATATTTCTTAGAGGAGAAGAATTCACCTCATCTGAATAGTTTAATAACTCATTATTTTTATATATAGCATTATGAAAAATTGGATAGCTAGGAATGGATCCTGCATTATTTATTTTAGGTATTAATTCTTTTTCACTATCATTATGATTCGGAATATATTCAATGCTTGAAACAGTTTCAGCTTGAATTTGAGTTTGATAAAATTCTGTGTTAGGAACGGATCTTTTAATGACGATATTTGAAATATTTTTCTTGTTATCCATATGGGATAATTCTAATTGTCTTATTTCAGCAAATGGATACAAAATGTTAACAAAATACGTAGTCGCAGTTTTATTGGATAAGAAATCATTTAAATGTATTGGTAGCATTTTCAAAGTATGGTTTTACTATCAAATTTCTTTCCGATTAAAATTAACCGTAATATTTTGAAATTTACAAAAATCTAAACCTAATAATAAATCAAAAATGAGCGAAGGTACTACATATGCTCTAAACTTAACTTTTGGTACATTATTTATATTAATGTCCAATGACGTCCAATTATCTACTTTGACAGTAGTAGGACCTATTCCTGATAAGCGTAAGCTTATGTCAAGGGCATTCATGTTACATGCATACTTGCTGTTAACAAGTAAAACCGTAATCCCACAAGCTAAAACAATAGTAGCTTTGAGGTGATTAACAATGCTAATAAATGTAACCAAGCCGCCATTTCCACCCAATGCTAAAGTATATTCATTGGTTAATAATTCTTCAGAGGGTTCATATAAGGAGAAACTTGAATTTGATTCTCGAAACGTTGAGGGTTTAAAGGAAATCGCCTTTGACCAGTTATCATTCGTTATTGCGAGTTTGGATGTTGGAAATGTCTCGGGGTATAACTACGGAACGGTTGAAATCACGTAGTGCTCAATCTGTGCTGAGGATCCCGCGAATATCCGTTTCTCTGGCGGCAAATTTCATTTGAGTGAGTTGGAATTGTTATGGAATGTACAGAAAACTTGTTGCCAACAAGTTTGAAAAGTGTGATTAGATTTTCCACTTATCACAAATAAACTTTATCGCTGGTCTCCATGGAGCGATAGTTTTGTCTGGATTATTCACACCTGTATTTTGAAAGGAATTCCGTGACAGAAATTGCTTGGTGTCAGTTACATGCTTAGTATGATCTGACATAATCTGTTTTTGGGTTTCAACAACATTATTAATCAGTACAGTCTGATTTTCAAATAATTTGGTTAATTTTGAAATAAAATCATTTGTCTCCGTTAGTAATGGGTTGGAAATTTTTAGAATTTTGTGAATAGAGTTAACGAGTTCCATATGGTCAATCAACTACTGGGTTTCAGCAATGTTTCAGGCAGCAATTATTAATTCTTGGACTGTTTTAATATCCAAAGGATTAATCTTTTCGAAAAAAGTGGTCAGAAGGCCTCTAATGATTTTACAGATTTTAATGCTTTCACGCATATTAGGGTCATAATCATTGCAAAGGTCTAGTAGAGAGTATATATAATCTTCTATAGATTCACCAATTTGTTGGCGTCTTTCATGTAGCTTCTGCTCTCCAATAACTCTATTCGCTACAGTTTGAAATGCGTTTTGCAATGCAGTCGTTAACTCATTCCAGGTTACATCGGGTTCTGTGTCAGCAGCTTGTACGGAAGTAGCGTGATTTTCCGATTGTTCCTTTTTCCAGTTGAGATACCAAAGGCTGGCATTGGAAGTTAAGTAATTTGGGAGTTGTTTCACTTTAATTTCCGGAGTCTAACCGTATCCTATACTAATCAATTCAAATTGTTGCAAATATTTATAAGTATAATCTCTAGGGGAAAATTTAAAGGGACTATACCTACTTTAACAGGTTTAGAGAACATTTTTGTTTATTAAGCTTTATAGAGTGTGTATAATATGTAATATGTTTTGAAATTTACTACAAATATAAGTTTAGTTACATGAAATGGATCTATATTAAGTAATAAAAACGTCGTTCCTATGTTCAGTATTTTTATAATGTAATGCTATTGTAAACTGAATTTATTGCATTATAATAAAAAAAATTTAGTTGGTATTATTGGCGCAATGGTGATACAAAAAATATATGAAAATAATAACCACGCTAATTAAAAATGTAGTAAAAACAAATATTTCAAATATATCATAAAAATTCATTTAAAAAATATTCTGGATAAGGTCGATTTCAGATTAAGGGTAAAGGCTAAGTGTGACCTAAGATTTTCTTTGAATTTTATTATTAAAGACAGAACAGAGCTTGAAATAAGTCGTGGTTCACAATGAGTTCATAAACGGTTTAGCGTCAGTTTCACAAATTTTGGGAGCATCTCAAAGTTATGAGTATACTATTAAACTCATAATTTATAAACTTGCGGAATTACCACTGAGGGTAACTCTAGAATTAATTTTGTTGTTTCTATAAAAAATGTATATTCTCAAATGTATCAAGTTCCCGAGAGGTATGCCAAAGGTACAAGTTAAAGGATTTAACTAAGAAAGACGCAAGTGTACTGATGGTGTTGCTCTACAATAGTAAGTATACTCTCAGTTAGATTATGAGATCGTTCTATATATTGTTATTCAAAATTGAGATTTGGATTGCCTTTTGTTTAGGCAAAGGATTAATCGAGCTTCAGCTGAGATTGGTATAGAGAGAGTAGATCTAAAATTGCGAAAAGTTGAGATCGATATATATTAGAGGATGGAATTTAATTCAAGCCATTTGAAATAATAAAATTGGAGTGGGATTGGCTGATGTTTGCTTGAGATATCTATTCTAGGTAATAAAAGAAAATAGAGTTATCTCACACACTTAAAAGATTAAATGGTAGATGTTATTTTTCAAATTCAAGTGAGAAGAATATGTTTTAATTGATAATAAAAAGAAAAGTTTTATTAATTGCGTTGTGGGTAAAAACAGTATAAAATGTGGAAAATGGGAAATTACCTAGCCATAATTTTTGGAAATCGCATACAAGAAAGACTGTTAATATCGCAAGTATGATCAGTATAGCGAGAATTTTGCACATAGTGAAAGAAAAAGAAATAGAAAGTAGAAAGAGAGGGGGGGGGGGGGAGGAAATTCATTATACCGGTTTGTGAGATCCAATTACAGTAAAGTTCGGCTATAGTGACCCTGGCTATAATAGAGCCCCGGCTATAGCAAACCACACTGTCCGGTCCCTGCCAAGCAAATGGGAGATTATGTGTTAAGTAGTCCTGCTATAATGAAATCGGCTATACTGAACTTCCGGCCTTAGTGAAACAAACCTACCGGTCCCCAGAGTCATTTTGGCCGATTATAGTGAAATATGTCTGAATTCTGTAATGAGACCATTTGCTACTACTTTTCCTTATACGTTTATGCCTGCCCACATATGCACCGGACTTGCATGTTGACCTAAAGTCAGTTTGAGTTTATTAAGTAAATAACTAATTGACAATGTCAAAATCAGGCCAAAAGCGCACTGCGTTGTTCTTAAACGATAAATTCGATATCATTGCTGCACTGTCTTCCAACACACCTCACCAAACGTTATGTGAGAAATATAAAATTGGAAACTCTACAATTTTTCTTACTTTGAAATCAAAATCCAAAATTAAAGAAGACTTCCAAAGATTTTGTGGTGTAAGTTAACAATAAAAGTGTTGAAATATAATTAGGTTACATTTAAGCAATTAGCTAAAATTCAAATATCAAATTCTTAGAGTATAAAACGCCAACGCCGATGTAACTATCCAAAGTTGGATTCTACGCTCATCAAATGGTCTCAAGCAAATCCCCATTACCCAGTTCTCTAAATTGGCTTAGCTGAATTTATAGTGAAATATTTGGATATGATGAACAATTATTAAATTGAAGTGCCCGTTCACTATAAGGATATAATGAACTCCAGCTATACTGACCCAATTTTGCCGGTCCCTACATATTTACTATAACCGAACTTTACTGTATTTAGTAAATAGCCGTATAGATGAATCACACAGTGTGTTTGAAACTAAGTCACCCAAAAATAACAGTGGGTTGGATTACACCGTTGGAAAAGGAGAGTAGAAGAGAAAGCGTATTACAGTTGGATAGATTCTTTTAAAATAGTGAAAAAAGAGTATTAATACAATGCCGGACAAAAGGAAGGCTAAATTCTTCATGTTAGGTAAACCATCATATTATTCCGTACGGAGCATTTGGTTTACATTGGCCACCATTTATGCTACGCAGAAATAATACGATTTGGTTATTGTTTCAAGATATTAAGAATGATTTTATTTTTACTTATTCTTTAAAAAATTAGCTGAGCTTACGGTAAAAGCCCCACTATTGTCCAAGAAATAGATTTAGTGCCAAGCTTATGGTAAAAGCCCCGCACTGTTTTCAGGAGAAGCTTATGGTAAAAGCCCCGCAAGAGAACTAACTTGTCCTAGGTCCGGCTTCCTTAATTATAGGAAAATTTTCATATATTTTTTCATTAGTTTAGTAGAAATTAAGTAATAAAGTATTTGTACAAAGTGATTTTAAAAGCTAACAAAAAGGTTCCTTTGACATTATCTTAAATTCTAAAACTTTTACAAGACTTGGACCTAAGAGAGTTCATCTATTTATAGTTTTAAGGAAAAATGAACCATAAACCAAAACTTAATATTATATTTTACAAGGCAAGGCACTTAGACATAAGAGATTTATTTTTATTTTTTATTAGTAGCAAAGATTTAATATTAATTTTCATTTTCTAATTGCAATAGGTAACAGTTTTCAAATTCGTAGATAAATGCAAAAGAACTTAAAAAAAATTTTTTTAACTAAAAATTTTGTCTACTTACATTTATTTGGTTATACAGTGGTTTTAGCTTAATGTCACCTCCGAGGGAGCCAAAAAATTGGTTGACAGTAGGCGGAGTTGACAATAGCCGATAATGTCAACTGACTGATAATTTAACGATTAGGTGACATAAACCGAAGTTCCTGGTTTTAGATGCGCATTTTATGATGCGACACCTTTTTCGATTTATTGTACAGTTTTTGAAATTATTACCTGAATTTAGAATACTCTAAAAGCAAATTACTTCTTGACATGTGTGCTAATTGTGAAAGTGTGGTAATTGTGAAAAGTTCAAAAAATTTGTGTTAAATGAGACTTTAGCGGGAGTTTTTTTTTTTGAAAATATAGACAATACATCTGTCTATCCTTGGGCAGTTGGAATTTTTTTAAATTTCATAAAACTTAATTAATAATTGAGAAAAACTAAAAAAAAAAAAAAAAAAAAATGAAGAGTTCTGGAGCACTGTTGGATAGTTGGAGACTGCAGCTGCTGCATTCATTGTAAGTTTTTGAGCTTTTGTCAATCGATAGCCTAGAAGTGCTAGATTGACTTTCCGAAAAAATTTTATTTATTTATTAATTTTTGAATTAGTTATTCAAGTTTCACAATTACCACACAAAATCCTCAAACGTGTGGTAATTGTGAAATTTAAAAAACCCAATGCTTTTGGCATGGGATGAACGACTTGAGTCCATAAATACTTAGATGAACGTCTTGAGGTTTCCATAAAAACTTAGAAGGTTCCCATAAATAGCCAGAAAAGCGGATCATGTTCTAGTTTTCACTATCAACATCAGTATGATATTCTCTATCACTTTATGAAAAAAGTTTAAGTTGAAATGACCGTAAATTAATTC